>OX336388.2:211451403-211917933 GCA_946902985.2 Meconema thalassinum | reverse complement strand
GTCATCAGTCCTCAACAGTCTAACTCTTAAGCAGTATTATGGTAGTGAAGTTAACTTAAATTAGCTCTTTTAGTTGATTTTTAAAGCATCATATAAAATGCTTAAGAACATAAACATTAATACTTACTGGAGGTTTTTTTTCCAGTTTTGCCGGGGAGCTAAAGATGAGCATGTTCATTTCTTCATATCGGCTACATTTTTATAATTAGTCCAAAAATGCAGACCATTCTGTTTTAAGATGAGTGTTCAGAGAAGGATTTAGGAGTAGGAGAAAAATAGAATAGTGGGGTACATATTAGCTTATTATTCCTTTATTTTTGATAAGTACCATACTCATTTCTTGCATGTATAGGCCTACATATATGGAAGTAGAATTGAGACAAGCTATTGATAGCCTATTGGCAAATCCCTATTGAGATGCAAGAAGATGGTTGATCCAATGCTTAGGCCTAAATCCATTCGAACTAGTCGTGGATTTTAGGGGCATAAAACTGTAATGATTTCTTCTTGGAATGGTAGAAAGCAGCAGTTGTTCGTTGAGTTTGGGACTTTGCGACATCATGGTCATGTAGATCTGTGTACTTGAACATGTGGAATTTGTCTCATAACCTGTGTTATTGTGATGGCTGTATTAGTGTGTGCATTTATTATTCAGATGAGGATTGGGAACGAGGCGGCCATGACCTTAAATTAGGAACCATCCCGGTATTTGCCTGGAGTAGAAGTGCGGAAACCAGTTCCAAGATGGCTAAGATGGGGAGCGAACCCTCCTCTTCTCAGTTTTGCCTCACGAGGCTTAGTGTGCCTTGTTCTATCCCTCAGACCAAAATTAAAATTTCTTGGCAGAGCCAAAAATCGAACCAGGACCAACTGCCAAAAAATTGCTAGCGGCTCAGCGCGAGATGGTTGGTAGAATACTCTCCTGACCTTTCGTCACCTGGCACATTAAAAGCCACTTGCAGGAAATTCACTGAATTCACTGACAAATTGACTACAGTCAACACCCCCTGAAGGAAGGCCAGAGTGCTCTGACGTCACCAGACCTCACGGCTGAGAGTGTGGTCCGATGGTTCTAGGCAAGGCAGACATGTTGGATGTTTGTTTTCTGTTGTTAAGTGCTGTGAATCTGTGTTTAAAAATCGAAAAATGTTTATGCCCTGCTGTGTGACTGGTTACAGTGGAAACTATGTTATTGGATCTAAGGTCCATTTGTTCAAATTGTTATGTGAAAGAAGATTTTAAAGTAAAATTGACTTCGTGCCATTCCAACAAGATTTTATGCCAGCTCAGAACACTAGGGGTAACTGAATACATTATTTTGTTATCAGTGGTCTTACATTTCGGTATAAATATCTGTTAACTTTTTTAAAATTTAATTTAATTTTCAACTGCATCATTGGGTTTTATTCCCGAGTTCTAGATGTCAATATCACTGGACCTAACCTTCATTTCTAAAACTGTACGATATAGGCTACTTCCCTATTTACGATGTTCATGACTCATTAAGGCCTAGAATAGGCTATATTATATTTCGCTAATTGTGTAGCCTAGAAATAAATAAGAAACTTAGTGCCTCTAATATTAGGCCTATGCTTAAATATCATGAATATAGGCTACAGTGGAAGAAGCAAACTTAAGTGTAGAAGTAACTTACATGTACAGGTTATAATATACTTGCTTTTCCTTTCAGGTGTGCCATGGACATTTCAAAGCAATGGGAATGGATGTGCTCTGGGAAACAAGTTTATTCAATGAAAATGGTGAAAAGTTCACTGTTCCCCCTTAAAATACCTCAATCTTCTAAGGAACCTTTCCTGGATGCCCATCATATTTTACTAGGGTACTGTATGCCTAAAGAACGTGCCATTGCAGCAAGTAGGGATTCATACTGTATAGGCTACTGAATATGAATCCTCATGTAAGTTTATACTATTTTTCAGCAGTTCATAGGCTAGTTAGAATAAATTAATGAAACATACAAGCCTTCACCTTTTAACACTCCAGTGGGTGCGCGGTTTGACGTAACGCGAGTGGGCGCGTGGAGGACAGGTGTCCTCCACTTGGTTTTGCCATTTTACCCTATGAAATATATATTTAGCGATCATGATTTTTTGTTTTGGGTTAGGTAGGAATATATTAAACACATTTTTCATTAAAAAAAGTGTATTCTACGAAATATTAAGTAGGAAATATACAATTATGATAAATCTGACAAAAACGTTTATAAGTTTGGTAAGTTATGTTATAAATGTTACAAAAACGTGTATAAGTATATACGTTTCATGTTATAAATAAAAAATATAAATGATGTTATTACTTTCTAGTTTGGAAAGAAAATAATCATGGGTGTCTGCTAATGACCTGCATCTGGATCGATTGCCATGTTTTCATGCATAGTCGATATTGGCAACACAGCCTTGTTCTTCTTCGGTACGTAAGATAAAATGTACAGCTCTTTTGAAAGGCAAACAAACTGCTTTGGACTTCTCTTAACTTATCAGGTAGAAAATTTGGGGGAACTGTTGCTTTGTTCTTTCTCAGAGAAGCAATCATAGTTACTTTTTCTTCGACCCGTAGCTTCATTTCCAAGGGCACAGATGCGATCCAATTGTCACAGGTAATATTCCTATTGGTTCCTGAAATAGGCTGCACCAAACTCAAAACTAAGTCTGATGTGTTGTTCCTTCTTCTGAAAGGGCCGTTTGGTTGCTTCTCTACATTCTCTTCAAGGTTTGTAGCATAAAATGTTGTTGTGGACACCATTGTAAAGATCTTTATCCCATACTTCGCATGTTTACTCGGCATAGGCCTATACACCCGGAAACGACAGTTTCCTCTAAATGCAACTAGCTGTTCATCAATGTGGTTGGTTTGTATGCATTCTTGCAATTGAGCACGAACATCTCCAAGATTTCTCTAAAAGCATCTAGTTTGTCAACAGATTTTCTTTGATCTCTGTTGTGTACGTTATCGAATCTTCGACAACGTAAAAGAAATCGAAACATTTTTCCGCTCATGGTTACATTAACAGCCTCTACTCCCGTGCCGTGTGAATTATCCCACATTCCAAAAACATTTCTTATTCTAGCCTTTAAAGCCCGAGCATGATATAATATACCAATCAATGCACGAATTTCCCGGGAATCAGTGGGCCTGACACCCCTTTCTCGAACAAACTGTCGGCGAATTTTAATTACCGGTATGTAAATGTTAGTTAGTACAATGAACTATTTTTTCACCATTTCATCATCAATAATACACTGTAAAGCAGCGTCTGGAGAGATAGCATTTTTCGTAGACCCTTGAGGTCCTATGCGATGAAAAACTGGCATAATGTTATGTCTGGGTGTATGAGAAGTCTGGGCACCTTGAGGTTCTAAGTACCACCTTGATGTGCGATCTTTTCCCCAATAAAACTCTGGGTTGACGAAAGGGACAGGAGGGACTGCTTCTTCTACCACTTCCATTTTCCCCAGAGTCGTCAGGAATATCAGCCATGCCTTCTTATGCATTGATTTCATTTTCTCTACTCGCTGTGTGTTATTTCAAGTAGTCTTCTTCTCGTTCATCTTCATCCTCTACCCCCAGAACACTCTGGATATCCTCAGTCTCATCTAGCCAACGGCGTACCTGTTCACGGTCACTTTGACTTGTCATTATTGTTTTCACGCATAAACTATTTCAATTAAATCGTTATGCCGTTCAAAACTATGAAACAAAAGAAAAAATACCTCAGCAATATCCGACAAAACGGTAACGCCAGTGGGCGCGCGGAGGACAGATGTCCTCCACTACTGTACAGCGCAAATAAACACGCGGTGACGGCGACAACTATGGAGCATAAAAGCTGACAATGCACTGACGGGTAGAGGGTGAGTAGGGAGAAAGGTATATGGTCACTCAAGGTCACGAGTGTTGCCAACCCATGTAGTCACTCAAAACAAAATCACTGGAGGACACCTGTACTCCGCGCGCCCACTGGAGTGTTAACATAGACATGCTTTAGGGCGGGGCTATCTGTGATCGGTGTGGATAAATTTCATATGGTTAGTTACCATGCCAATAAGAGTTTGTTATCTAGACCTCCTATACGGTTACCTAGGCAACAAATATTCATCATCTAGGCCTAAAAACATCATGTTTCTCAGTGAAGCGGAGGAACTTCATCTGTATTGGCAACTCCAGCTATCTGATATGACATCTAGCGGTAAAAATGAGAAACTTACCAAGTAGAGTACATTTGTCACGTGGTGACTGTTTGTATATGGTTTCTTGTATTGGTAAACAGATCGTGGTAAATTGTTCGTGTCTTTATACATAAGTAATACGTTTTACTCGTTGATAGAGTGAAAAATGAGTAAAAGAAAAGTGTATTGTTCAGTTTACGACTTTAAGTCGATGTATAAGAGGGCTGCGGACATACGTTTTCATCACTTTCCAAAAGATGCAAATAGCAATAGCCGAAATGTGATGATACCTAATAATACCTAATACCTAATAATAATACCTTTCCACCCCGGGAAGGATCTAACACTTGTCGAGGTAGACAGACAGAAGACCTGCGACGTAAAGCCAGCGAAGGTTATTCAGTTTAAAAACAGCTGTTACGATGGGCGCGCTGGTAAGATTGAAGTTACTTGAATAATTAATTATTGGCTGCTTGGTAGGGAGAAGGGATGAGTTTAACTTGTATTAAAACTCGGGGGGCGACAGGAATTGCTTGATTTGGATGGTTAAAAGGTGGGTTTGGTGTTGAATATTTGAATGGTAGCGGAATCACTCATTCTACAGTGCCCACGGGGAGGCAAATTAGGCCTATATGACTCGTAGTGGAATAGCTCGAATATCGAAGAACTTAGCGATTACGAGGTGTAGGCTTGGCGGAAAGGCTGGCGGATCATCAGTTCGACATCAATTCACGATATAAGTCCGAGCTTGGAACAGTGGCGTCTGGTTTGCGTGGATGCAAGTCTCGGAATGATAAAAGTAGCACAGCTTCGGTGTGTTATTAATTTGTTTATGTACCGTATTTCTCTATTCGAATGTCCTCGGCGTTGACTCAGGATCGACATTTACATTATAGTGCGCATAATAGTACCGACATAATGTCCGAAGTGTAGCCCTGTGTAAATTTGAATCAGCTGATCTACATCACCCATAAAAACTGATGCTTGATAATATGCAAATGACACCAAAAATCCAGTAGAACACACAAATTAGATCACGTGTATCGCACAGTTATATATATACAATTAAAAATAACACTGTCATTACTTTAGAGACCATATTTACTGATTATAACCGAAAAATAAAAAGTGTTCCATATCAAACGCGTGTTATTGAGAATTTTAAACCCTACTTATTCAGAACGACCGCAGCGCCCCAAGTGTTAGTTTGAGTTGCCAATTAGGCCTATTATTTTCATTTTTCATTGCAAGAGAAAATTCTGTTATCAAAACTGCTTAAGAGAACCTTTCTTTGATCCTCACAACTTGGTTAATACAGATGCGTGACTAACTTATTCCCACTTTGCGTGACAAAATCGAGGGGTGCACGCTACCTATTAATTAATTAATTATTGGTCTAGGCCAAACCCATTGGTCTAGAGAAAGATTATTGATGTGCGACTATTCGCACTGTGCGTGACAGAACTTGGGCTGCATAGGGTGCACTATCTGGTAATATTTGGTCGAGGCAATTAGTACCTTATGCGTGGAGTTGGTAATACTGTATTTATTTATTTGATGAACAGAACTAAAATGTAATATTTATTAAACGGCGTAGGCTACATGTTTCTGTATTATGTTGATACTGGTCAGCGTAATTGGATTATAAACTAGGTTAACAATTATTGTTCTTAAGAGAAATGGATGTCCTTACAATAATAAATGTAATTAAAAGTTTCTTAAGTTACTGGTTTGTATTTTGGGCTTTCGCAAATCATTCCAAGAGTTGGATCAGCGATATAGTATTCGAGTGTCAAATACTTAAAAGTTGTTGCATCTAGGCTGTGTCATTGGAGTTGCGATGGACTGTGGTGAAATTGTTAACATGATTGAGATTTCTACGTTCAATATCTGCCATTACTAAACCATTATTTGCTGGCTTATTCTCGTTGTAGTTGTTCGAATAGCTTCAAAAAAATAAATTATATTCTCCACAAAGTCTTGGTATATTTATCATTTCGTGTTGTTTTAGGAATGATTCCTTGTATAAAGTTTCAATCGAATTAATGCTCTTGTGTCCTGCAGGTTTTATCTGCATCGGAGTTGAAAAATGAAATTGTTCCAACGTTAATTGTATCTTGAAAATCACCTGTTGCTGGTGGTATTACTATGTATAACGTAGTTGTGAGAGCATTATCTAGTAACTTATCATGTTATGTGTAACAAATTATTGGTACCAAATATGTGGGGTTGGCAATACTGTACTTGTGCATAATTCACGCCGATAATGGCCGACACGGCTGGAATTTTACTATATAAGTCGTGATACAGAAAGAGAAAGTTGGGTGGGTTATAGACTGCGGAGGATATTAGCCAAAATTCCTTCTGTAATGATACAATTTGAATCAGGAAATGAAGTTTACTCCTCGGCTATCTATAACCCACCCAGCGCACCCTATTTTAGATCACGACTTATAGAGTAAAATTCCAGCTGTGTCGGCCATTATAGCCTACGCGTGAATTATGGACAAATATAGTATTAGAATACGTATATATTTACCATTTTATTGTGATAATAGTTAACCATATTGGCTAGTGGTAACTTATATTTATTTATTTGATGAACCTCAGCCTTGACAATACTAAAATGTAATATTTATTTAACGATGGAGGCTACATGTTTTTGCATTCCATTGATACCGGTTCTGTACCTTCTTTAGCATCAGCATAAATTGATTATGAACTAGGTTACCATGTAGTGTTAAGAGAAATTTATAATTTAATTTAATTAAATTTAAATTAAATTTAATTAAATTTAATTAAAAGTTCCTTGAGGAACATGGCTGCCATCGTTCAATGGGCAAGAAACAAAAGCACTTATTTCCAGTGCACTAGTGATAATGGATAGCAATTTCTTTTTAATCAATTCTTTACTAGTCTTATAGACGGTTAAGATATTGATAATATAAGCCAATAATGGCTACACTGCGTCCTGCTGCACGGCTGAAAGCAACGGGAAACTACAGCCGTATGCTATTCCCGAGGATATGCACCTCTCTATGCATAATTACATGTGATGATGGCCTCCTCCCTTGTAAAATTTCAATCCGGAGGTAAACTAGTCCCCCGTTCGGATCTCCGGGTGGGGACTACTCGAGAGGGGGTTAACATCACAGAAGTGACAAAGAGGAAATCTGACATTCTACGGATCGGAGCGTGGAATGTTAGAAGTCTGCTAGGAAGTGGAAGGTTAGAAAACTTAGAAAGGGAAATGGATAGGTTGAGGTTGGATTTGGTTGGGATTAGTGAAATGCGCTGGCAGGAAGAACAGGACTTTTGGTCAGGAGACTATAGGGTCATTAGCACTAAATCAAACAATGGCCAAGCAGGGGTTGGCCTCATATTGAGTAGGAAACTTGGACAGCGGGTGGAATATTATGAGCAATATAGTGAACGGATTATTGTAGCAAAAATCAATACAAAACCTACCTGCACTACAGTGATACAAGTCTATATGCCTACCAGTCAAGCTGATGATGAGGATGTTGAAAAGGTCTACGAAGAAATAGACAAAATTCTGAGGTATATCAAGGGTGATGAAAATGTTATAGTAATGGGAGATTGGAATGCTGTGGTAGGAAAAGGGAGAGAAGGGAAGATAGTAGGAGATTTCGGATTAGGTGAAAGGAATGATCGAGGAAGCAGGCTGGTAGAATTCTGCACCGAGCATGAATTGGTCATAGCTAACACCTTATTCAATAACCACAATAGAAGAATATACACATGGATGAGACCAGGAGATACAGGGCGTTACCAAATCGACTTCATTATGGTCAAGCAGAGGTTTCGAAACCAGATTTTGGATTGTAAAACATATCCTGGTGCTGACATAAACTCTGATCACAATCTGGTTGTAATGAAATGCAGATTAAAGTTGAAGAAACTGAAGAAAAGTCAAAAGCCAAAAAGGTGGGCAATAGACAGACTGAAAGAGAAGGATGTAAACGAAAGATTCAAGAAGAGTATAATGGAAGGACTAATGAAAAACCCTAAACAAACTTCAATTGCAGACGAATGGGCACTTTTGAAGAATGAAATAACAAAATCCGCAGAAGAAAACATTGGTAGGAAAGAAAGAATAGGTAGAAAACCGTGGATCACTCAGGATATACTAGAATTGATGGATGAAAGGCGGAAACACAAGAATCTAAGAGATGAAAAGGGGAAAGCAGAATACAGACGTCTGAGAAATGAGGTTAACAAGAAGTGCAAGGAAGCGAAAGAAGAATGGTTGAAAGAGAAATGTGCAGGTATAGAAAATTGTCTGAAATTAGGAAAAGTAGACGCAGCTTATCGAAGGATTAGGAATACTTTTGGGGAAAAGAAGACTAAGTGCTGTAATATTAAGGACACAAATGGAAAGCCTCTAACAGATAGGGAAGAAAAGGTTGAGAGATGGAAAGCTTACATAGAGAGTTTGTATAAGGGAAAGGAGATTGAGAATCATGTAATGGAAAGGGAGGAGGAAATTGATGAGGATGCGAAAGGAGATTTAATATTGAGATCAGAATTTGATAGAGCTTTGGAAGACTTAAGCAGGAACAAAGCACCAGGCATAGATGATATACCGATTGAGTTGCTACGCTGCATAGGAGATGAAGGTCTGATCAGGTTATTTCACTTGGTGTGTAGGATTTATGAGACAGGTGAGGTACCCCCTGATTTCAAGAAGAATGTAATCATCCCTATACCAAAGAAAGTGGGAGCTGACAGATGTGAAGATTACCGTACAATCAGCTTGATTACTCATGCTTCAAAGATCCTGTCTAGAATAATTTACAAGAGGATTGAAAGCCAGATAGAAACGGAGTTGGGTGAAGACCAGTTTGGTTTCAGGAGAAATGTAGGAACAAGGGAAGCTGTACTAAGTCTTAGGCTGATTTTAGAAGGTAGAATAAGGAAAGATAAGAGAACGTTCATGGCTTTTGTAGACTTAGAAAGGGCTTTTGATAACGTTGATTGGACTAAATTGTTTGACATTTTGAAATCAATTGGAATAAAGTACAGGGATAGGAGGGTGATATACAATCTGTACAGAAACCAGACAGCAGTCATTCGAGTTGAAGGACATGAGAGAGAAGCTGGTATTCAGAAAGGTGTAAGACAAGGCTGCAACTTATCACCCATACTTTTCAATCTTTACATTGAACAAGCAATGAAGGAAATTAGGGAAAAATTTAAAGTGGGGGTGAAGATTCAAGGAGAAATAATTTCAACTCTGAGATTTGCTGATGACATAGTCATCTTGGCCGACAAGCCTGAAGATTTGAATGAGTTTTTGAATGGTATGGACTCCGTCTTACAGAAAGAATTCATGATGAAAATTAATAAATGTAAAACAAAAATACTGGAATGCAGCCGAAATAAATCAGAAACCTCTATGGAGATCAAATTGGCAGGTGAAAAGCTGAAGGAAGTAGGATACTTCTGTTACTTAGGAAGCAGAATAACCAGTGATGGACGAAGCAAAGAGGATATTAAAAGTAGGTTGGCTCAGGCAAAGAAAGCATTTCTACAAAAAAGGAATCTGCTGACATCGAATATAGATTTAGGTATTAGGAAGTCATTTTTGAAAGCCTTTGTCTGGAGCGTGGCGCTCTATGGAAGTGAAACTTGGACTATTGGTGCAGCAGAAAAGAGGAGAATTGAAGCATTTGAAATGTGGTGTTACAGGTGAATGATGAAGATCAGATGGGTAGATAGGGTTACAAACAAAGAGGTATTAAGACGAGTGGGAGAGGAGAGATGTTTCTGGCGACTGCTAATGAAGAGAAGAGATAGGTTGGTAGGACACATACTAAGACACCCAGGAATAGCAAGCTTAGTTATGGAAGGAAGGGTCGAGGACAAAAACTGTAGGGGTAGACCAAGGTTAGAATATTGTTACGGCTGTGAGCTTGTGTCATCACTCGCCGCATGAGTCACAACTGCCCCAGGGGCTGGGCTGTGGCTTGCCTCCTGTATTGCGCGCGCCTTATGCAACAGGGCTACTACAGACAAAGGGATAGTCCAGAAGATTCGTGACTGGACCAGCGATGGAAGCTTCGAGAAGCCGTGGACCCTGGATGGATCTAGAACCATTTATTGAGTCACCGGCCTGCTATATAAGGGTGACCCGTGAAGCAGTTGTTGTTGTTGTGTTTTACGAGCTAGTGCGAGCGATTATCTTGTGCGACAGAAGTGTGGTGACCAAGTGCTGTGCGAGTTACGAAATCCTGTGACATTGTTTCTCCCAGCTTGTGAAGAGCGTACATCAAGTGCTCGTAAGTAACTGTATTTGTTGTACCTGAGGAAGAGGGGCGGGTAGCTTCTGCCAAGGCCACCGGACTCATTAGGACGGATTAACTTCTGTGGTCTGTTGCGAGTGAAAGGGGCCAAGAGCGCATAAGGAAGAGACCTGAGGAAACTGAGTAAGGCTCCTAATTGCTTGTATTTGCTGATTAGTGTAATTTTCTGGCCTGTAATAAATTATATTTCTTTAAGCAGTAATTGGTGTTGTGCTTTGTACCCCCACCGTAATCCAGTTAACAAAAGTGCCACTAGGGGGTGGCACGTAACAACTGGTGTCAGAAGTGGGATTACGAACTCAAGCACAACACCTGACGGTCCTGGTTTCAAACCCCGAGCAGGTCATTTTCTCTAATTTTCCTGTGAGTGCATGCCCTTTACAAGACAAACAACTAAAATGGAGGAGAAATTGGCAGCATTGCTAGAAAAGTTAAATGGCATGGAAACCAAGATGGAGGACGGCCAGAAGAATTTAACCAAGGAGCTAACTGCCAAATTAGAAGACGGCCAGAAGAAGCTAGAGGACGGCCAGAAGAAGATGGAGGACGGCCAGAAGAAGTTAGCCGAGGACCTAACTGCCAAACTAGAAGACGGCCAGAAGAAGTTAGCCGAGGACCTAACTGCCAAACTAGAAGACGGCCAGAAGAAGATGGAAGACGGTCAAAATAAGCTAGCGGAGGACCTGAAGAAATTAGAACTGGGTCTGCGTGAGGAAGTCACGGCAGTGGAAAAGAAGTTCGACGCCTTACAAGTGGAAGTTGCCGAGCTGCGCCAACGCCCGCTGATGGGGGTGGAGGAGAAATTCAACGCCTTACAAGTGGAAGTTGCCGAGCTGTGCCAACGCCCGCTGATGGGGGTGGAGGAGAAATTCAACGCCTTACAAAAGGAAGTTGCCGAGCTGCGCCAACGCCCACTGACGGGGGTGAAAGAGGAATTCAACGCTCTACGAGAGGAAGTTGCCGAGCTGCGCCAACGTCCGCCCACCGTTACACCGGGAATATCAGGAACGGGACATAGCAGAGTGACGCCCCCAACCTTCGACGGAAAGGTCCCGTGGAGCACCTACTTACGTCAGTTCGAGGCGGCCTGTTCCATAAATAACTGGAACAACACAGAAAAGGCTACAGCTCTAATTGTAGCGCTGAGAGGTGACGCCCTTAACGTCCTTCAGGCCATCCCGACTGGATCCCAGGACTACGCTTCCCTGATCGCCCATATGGAGTCCCGATATGGAGATAGCCATCTTCAGCAGGCCTATCAGATGCAGCTCCGGACCCGGGTACAGAAGAACGCGGAAACCCTGCAGGAGTTCGAGATGGACATCACACGTCTCGTAAGGCTCGCCTACCCAACAGCGCCGGCCGACTTTCTGGAGCAGATAGCGACGCAGACTTTCACCGACGGGCTACGGGACTCGGACACTCAACAGGCGCTGCGACTCGCGCGCCATAAGACCCTGACAGATGCGCTGAGCCACGCACTTGAGTTCGAGACAGCAAAACAGGCATCCAGAATGCACGCGCGGGTGCGTCAAGTGGACGTCGATGAACCAGCAAAAACCAACGAGACCAAGCCCCTGGCCGACGAATTGATGGAGGCGCTAAGCCGTTTCTTCAAGAATCGCAGTACCACCAACAAAAACGCAGCCGAAGGACATCCGGAGAGGCGACCCGGAAGAGGACTACCGACCTGCTGGACCTGCCGTAAGAGAGGCCACCTGAGCAAGGACTGCGGTAATCGCCGCCGCCAAGCGTTTCCGTCGGGACAGTCAGTCGTAGGGAAACCGCGCGGCCCAGGAAAGCAAGTATCAGCCAGCCTAGGGGGGCAAAGGTTGGCTTGTGACAGTCGTCAAGCCCCGGCAGTCCAAGTACGTGTGACGCAGTTACGGAGGGATAATAGCAGCCTGATGGTCGACGGAGTCGTCAACGGAGAGAGCTGGCCCATGCTAATCGACACGGGAGCATCGAGGACCATCGTCAGTCCCACCGTGATCCCGAAGTGGAGAGTTCAACCCACACAAAGGAACCTCCAGCTAATAACCGCGACCGGAGAGACCGCACCGGTACATGGCGAAGCATCACTGGAGTTCGTCATTGGTCGACGGGCGATAAAGCATCCAGTGCTTGTGGCTGACGTATCAAATGAAGTGATCATCGGACTGGACTTCCTGGACCAGAACAACATCATCTTGGATCTGAGTACCAACACTCTGCACTTCGGAGGTGAGGAACTTGCTTTGCAACCTGCGCACGAGTCCATCACCGCACGACGAGTAAGGCTGAGAGAAGACGCCATCGTTCCCGCCAGGACGGAGGTCAGCGCTGCCGTAATTGTCGACGGAACTCCTGAGGGAGTGGCGGCTGTCATCGAGCCAAAATATGAGGACATCCAGACAAAAGGATTGCTAGTTGCCAAGACCCTCATCAACACGACGTCTCGGCCGTACGTCCGCCTGTCCAACCTGAACGACTACGACATTACGGTTCACCGGGACACCAACCTAGGAGTCTGCGAGCCCGTTACCTGGATTGCCCGCATCACCGACACGACGGACGGAAACCTGCCGACGGACAACCGAAGAAGACGCACACTGCCAGAAGAATTACAGAAGCTGTACCAAGGATCCCAGGACCATTTAGACGAGGAACAATCACGCCAACTTCAGGACCTGCTACGCGAATTCCAGGATGTCTTCTCCGTGGGGAGCAAAGACTTCGGCAGGACAAGCTTGGTCCAGCACAGAATCGACGTTGGGGACAGCGCACCGATTAGGGCCCCATTCCGACGTGTCCCGCTCGCCAAGCAAGCCGAAGTCGACCGGATGGTAGAAGAGATGAAGGAGCAAGGGGTGATCGAGCCATCACATAGTCCTTGGAGTTCTCCGGTCGTGCTTGTGAAGAAGAAGGACGGTTCCACCAGGTTCTGCGTGGACTACAGGCGGGTGAACGACGTCACGAAGAAGGACAGCTACCCTCTACCCCGGATCGACGACACGCTGGACACCATATCAGGGTCAAGATGGTTCTCCACCTTGGATTTGAAGAGTGGCTACTGGCAGGTGGAGGTCCACCCTAAGGACCGCGAGAAAACGGCGTTCTCTGTGGGCAGCGGGATCTGGCAGTTCACCGTCATGCCATTCGGTCTGTGCAACGCCCCTGCGACCTTCGAAAGGCTAATGGAGTCCATTCTGAGGGGACTACACTGGAAGACCTGCCTGGTATACCTAGACGACGTCATCGTTCTGGGGAGGAGCTTCGAGGAGCACTACAGCAACCTGAAGGAGATCTTGTTGAAGCTACGGGCTGCCCAGCTGAAGTTGAGCCCCAAGAAGTGTCAGCTCTTCCAGAAGCGGGTCCAGTACCTTGGGCATATCGTCTCCGAGGAATGGGTGCGCACCGACCCAGAGAAGACCGCAGCTGTGAGGGAGTGGCCAGTTCCGAAGGACAAGTCCCAACTACGAAGCTTCCTGGGACTCTGCACTTATTACCGTCGCTTCGTGAGAGGATTCGCCGACATCGCCAAACCTTTACATCGACTGACTGAGAAGGACCAACTCTTCACTTGGACAGCAGAATGCCACAATGCCTTCGAGCAACTCAAGCAGGCTCTGTGCACCGCGCCTATTCTGGCCTACCCCAGACCTGGAACAAGGTTCATCGTCGATACCGATGCCAGCGACTTTGGCATAGGGGGGATCCTGTCGCAAGTAGTGGACGGCGAGGAGAGAGTAGTGGCCTACTTCAGCAAGGCCTTGTCAAAGCCAGAAAGGAACTACTGCGTCACCAGGAAGGAGCTGCTCGCCATCGTGAAGACCATTGAACACTTCCACAAGTACCTGTACGGGCAAGAATTTCTCATCAGGACCGACCATGCATCCCTGCGGTGGCTCCTGAACTTCAAGCAGCCCGAGGGTCAACTCGCGCGGTGGTTAGAGAGGCTTCAACAGTACAACTTTGAGATTCAGCACAGGAAAGGCCAGCTGCATTCTAACGCCGACGCCCTGTCACGAAGACCGTGCCCCGAAGACTGCACCTTCTGTGCCCGAAGGGAGGAGAACACCGGGATACAGTGCCGAAGGACTACCGTGGAACTTCAAGGGAGCTGGAGCCGCGAATCTTTCACGCGGGCGCAAGCAGAAGATGATGACCTGGGACTGATAGCCGAATGGAAGAGGGCCTGTGTCCCCAGACCCGGGTGGAACATTGTGAGTGACTGCAGCCCAAAGTTTAAGTCCTACTGGGCGCAGTGGGACTCGCTGATTGTAAGGGATGGCCTCATCTGCCGATCCTGGGAGAGCACCGACGGGAAGACATCTCGGGAACAAGTCGTCGTTCCAAAGGTTATGACGGAGGAAGTCCTGAGGGAAGTTCATGGAGGATCATCTGGTGGACACCTAGGGATAAAGAATACCCTAGAGAAGCTGAGAGAGCGGTTCTACTGGATCGGATGCCGAACAGACGTGGAGAACCACTGCGCGAGGTGCCACGATTGCGCAGCCAGCAAGGGCCCAGGACGAAGACGACGGGGTCCGCTGAAGACCTACAACGTGGGTGGCCCCATGGAGGGAGTGGCCATCGATGTTGCTGGGCCATTCCCGTTAAGCGAGGCAGGGAACCGCTACATATTAGTCGTCAGCGACTACTTTACCAAATGGCCGGAGGCGTATGCGCTCCCTAACCAAGAAGCCGCGACGATTGCAGAGACCCTGGTGAAGGAATTCGTCAGCCGGTACGGAGTACCCCTGGAGCTGCACTCCGACCAAGGGAGGAACTTCGAGTCGCAGGTGTTCCAGAACCTATGCCAGCTGCTGGGAATCCGGAAGACAAGGACAACGCCACTACACCCTCAGTCCGACGGGATGGTAGAGCGATTCAATCGCACCATCGAGAACCATCTTCGAATAGTCGTCAGCGAGCACCAGAGGGATTGGGACAAACATCTTCCACTATTTCTCCTGGCCTACCGCGCCGCCGTGCATGAAGCCACCGGGTGCACACCAGCCCGGGCCATGTTTGGGAGGGAGCTCCGTCTACCTGTCGATCTTGCCTTTGGCCGACCTGGGAATGATCCGATCCCGGTAAGCCAGTATTGTCAAGAACTGGTCGACCAACTGGAGGACGTGCACGCGTTCGCGAGGAGGAAACTGCGGATCGAGACCGACAGAATGAAGACCCGATACGACCAGCAGACGGATGCCGGCGGATTCCACGAGGACGACCTGGTCTGGCTCTTCAACCCATTACGGAAGAAAGGCCTGTCACCCAAACTGCAGAAGTCCTGGGAGGGCCCGTACCGAGTCGTGAAACGGATCAACGATGTCGTCTACAGGATCCAGCGGAGCCCGAGGGCGAAGATGAAGATCGTGCATCGAGATCGCCTGGCAGCCTACGGAGGGACACAGACGGACCAATGATTGATCGGGACGATCAGCCTTTTTAGGAAGGGGGTGGTGTTACGGCTGTGAGCTTGTGTCATCACTCGCCGCATGAGTCACAACTGCCCCAGGGGCTGGGCTGTGGCTTGCCTCCTGTATTGCGCGCGCCTTATGCAACAGGGCTACTACAGACAAAGGGATAGTCCAGAAGATTCGTGACTGGACCAGCGATGGAAGCTTCGAGAAGCCGTGGACCCTGGATGGATCTAGAACCATTTATTGAGTCACCGGCCTGCTATATAAGGGTGACCCGTGAAGCAGTTGTTGTTGTTGTGTTTTACGAGCTAGTGCGAGCGATTATCTTGTGCGACAGAAGTGTGGTGACCAAGTGCTGTGCGAGTTACGAAATCCTGTGACATTGTTTCTCCCAGCTTGTGAAGAGCGTACATCAAGTGCTCGTAAGTAACTGTATTTGTTGTACCTGAGGAAGAGGGGCGGGTAGCTTCTGCCAAGGCCACCGGACTCATTAGGACGGATTAACTTCTGTGGTCTGTTGCGAGTGAAAGGGGCCAAGAGCGCATAAGGAAGAGACCTGAGGAAACTGAGTAAGGCTCCTAATTGCTTGTATTTGCTGATTAGTGTAATTTTCTGGCCTGTAATAAATTATATTTCTTTAAGCAGTAATTGGTGTTGTGCTTTGTACCCCCACCGTAATCCAGTTAACAAAAGTGCCACTAGGGGGTGGCACGTAACAATATGTTAAACAGATTGCCTCCGATGTAGGGTGTCGGAGCTATGTAGAGATGCAACGATTAGCTCTGGACAGGGAGGCATGGAGAGCTGCATCAAACCAGTCAAAAGACTGAAGACTCAAACAACAACAACAACAACAACAACCTGTGCCACTGTTATGGCTCTATTAGTGTGTGAATTTGTAATTCAGATGATATTTGGGAAGGTGGCGGCCATGGCCTTCAGTTAAGAACTATCCCGGCACTTGCCTGGAGTAGTAGTGGGAAACCACGGAAAACCACTTCCAGGTTGACCGAGGTGTAAATTGAATCCACCCCTTCTCAGTTTGGGGCAGATGACCTCTTGGTTCCGCCCCTTAAAACGAGGCTGCGTGTACACCGTTCCAGACCTTAGTCCACAAATACATTTCTTGGCAGAGCCTGTAATCGAACCCGGGACTCTGCGGTGATAGCCTAGAGTGCTAGCCACTACGCAACGAGGCGGGCACTTCTAAAATAGGATCCGATCATGATTCCTAGTTAAATCAACAGTACCATATTTTGTGTTGTGACTTACGAATGTTCGTAGTCCCTGTCCTGTCATTCTCTGTCAAAACATAACACTCCACACACACCATGAAGTATCGTTTCGTATGCTTCTCGGCCAAGTGGAAGAATATAATTTAGCGTTGGTATGCTGAGTCCAGCAGTGGAATATAAAATTTATCGCACTGAGAACAGCGCATAATACGATGCGTTTCGTCTGCTCAAACCTACCGGACCACACTGTGTGAC
The DNA here is from genome assembly GCA_946902985.2 of Meconema thalassinum. Classification (NCBI taxonomy): domain Eukaryota; kingdom Metazoa; phylum Arthropoda; class Insecta; order Orthoptera; family Tettigoniidae; genus Meconema; species Meconema thalassinum. Next base: position 211,900,519 of record OX336388.2, on the reverse strand, counting down.
GTCACCCACGGAGCGCGCAGGCTTGTAGTATAGAAGGTGTTGCTACAGTCCAGCCGCTGAGTGTCCGGCTCTGACGTTTGGCGATGGTGGGGGAAGAGGGGTAGAGAGAACAATATAGCCAACTTACGGCAATGAGAAGCTGTTAATAGAACCTTGAAACTTGCCATCATTTTAATTCTTCTCTAGCATCTTCACTATGTAACGTGGAAGTCCCACACCCTATTTGCAATTTTATGCATCATTGTGTTATTCCGACATTTTGCGGTTACAAAACCTACATTCTTCGACCGCAGTGGATTTCCGCCTAGGTTGGCAAAGTCGCTTAAAACCATGAAGAATGTTGTCACCTGTACCAATCAGCGGTTTTCCCGGTAAGCCGGTCTTTAAATTTAGCTCGATGTTGCAAGGGCTCACTTCTGTTGCTCTTTGTGTTAGTGCAGGTTTGTTGTTTTATTGTCTTGTGTGTGCACACTTACCTGTTAACTGTGTGTAATTATATTACTTTAGTAATGTGGTCAGTGGTTCGTCAGAATTCATTTAAAAACATGTGAAATATTTTTTGTAGTCCACACTGTTTTATATTTCGCGGTACAGAACCGGCAACGCTGTCTCCCTCCCTCATGAGGAATGTCAGAGCCGGACACTCGACGGCTGTACTGTAGTTAAATACACGCGTTGAAAGGCAAGCTTTATCGACGGAGTAATACACAGACCGGCAAAAAAAAGTGGAACAGTTAAAAATGTAATATAAATAGTATAAAATTAGCCATGAAAAAGATGTAATCACATTTTAAAAGCTTTTCACGCATTAGAACACACATCTGAAACATCCGTGAATAGTAATTGATAATATGACATTTCTTAGGGTGGTTTATTACCACCAATTACCCAATCTTCGATGGCGGGAAGTGCACTGGAAGCATTTAAGGGTTATGAGTGTTGCCGCTCGCTTATTGTTGTTCTAGGAATAACAACTGGCATTTGTTGAACACGAGCAGTGGGCCTCTGTTCTCTTCACTGACGAGAGTCGCTTTAATCTTAGATCTCCTGATGGAAGAGAAAGAGTGTGGAGAAGGCGCGGGAAGAGGTACAGCCCTGTTGCTTTCTCCTCCAGGACTCCATTTGGAGGTGGCTCTGTTATGGTGTGGGGTGGCATCAACATTATGGCCCGCACTGAGTTGGTGTGCATCGATCACGGGACACTCAATTCCCAAAGGCACATCGAAGAGATCCTGATGAACCATGTGATGCCCTATGCGCCTTTCATTGGTCAGAATTTCATGCTGGTGCAGGATAATGCCCTCATACTGCTCGCTGAGTTGTATAATATCTGCAGGAAGTGGGGATTCAAACCCTGGACTGGCTAGCTCGTAGTCCTGACTTAAACCCCATCGAGCACGTACGAGATATGCTTGGAAAGAAAGTCAGACAATGTGACCCCACCACCTTGGCACAACTGAGAACATCGCTGCTGGAGGAATGGGATCGCATCCCGGCAAATGTCATTCGACGAGTTGTGAACAGTATGCCTGAGCGTTTACAAGCTGTCATAGACTCTAAGGGTGGAAACACTTGTTTTTAGTGACCAGTGGTGTTGTGCAGTGCAAACATTAACACTGTTTTGTTTGAAAAAAGAAAAAAAACAGCCCAAAAGAACATTACTAAAAATAGAAAATTGTAAGATTTGCAAAAATATATAACGAAATTTGTGAGTTAAAGCGTTTTGTAAAACAGGTTTCAGTATTTTCTGTAGCCAACCATCTAAAATTTACATGAATAATGCAAATATTGGAAAACTGATACATATTAGTGGAATAAATTAAGAAATTACATAAAATAATAGCCCGTCTTCAAGCAAAAATGTTCAAGGCAAAACGATATACGTACCGTAATAGAGGTAACACTTCAGAAGTGATGAACCAAGTAGAATACTTAAATTAGCCTAAATACCTTGTGTAATGATGAATAATAATTGTGGAAATGATGTCCTAATAGATGTTTCTGCTTCGCTGTCTCTAACCCACCCGCTATTCCCTTTACAACACGACATATACTGTAGGGAAATTTCAGATTAATTCTGTAACGTATCACTCTTTTCCTTTTCACTTTCACTTTGATAACATATCATTTTCATACCATATTTCATATTTTGGCGAAGGGGGGCATTATCAATTGTAACTACTAACCTTGATCACTTCTGCACCGGATATATGTGCTGAATCACTTAAACATGTGTTTTTATTTATTGTATATTTAACAACCGCAGCCATGTTCGACAGCATATTTAGTATGTGAAACTGTTGCAGCGATCACACTGACATCATCAGTTACCGACATATCCGATACAAAATAGGCCTAAATTAGACGACACATGTAATGTTGCAATTATGTGCAAAAAAAGAAAGAATCGGGCTCTTCTTAGTTAGACGAAACCATTGGTCGCTACTAGGTTAGAAGACAGTCTGGACGAAAATTACTGATTGCACTACTGGGCGTAAGCCCCAGGTTAGGTTTGTTTTGTATGTATAACCGTATTTACCACTGTAATGAACGCTGATCGCAAGGATTCCATTGGTTTGGATGAAAATTATTGATGCGTGTCTACCCAAACTGTGCGTGACAAAAACCAGGGGTGGTGTTTGTATGGCATAATGACCTAACAATTATTGGTCAGCCATCACAGCACTTTTCGATAAACGAAAACAAGCCATGAAATTAAGATTCGTGCAATTAACATACAAATCTATGACACAAATCATAGTGTTCACAGCTGGTAGGAGAAACACAACAAGCAACTACGGAGTGTCACTACTCCGAAGTAACTTATGTAATGTGGCTAAGATACAAGAGTTGAACATTTTATCGCTAAAGGGTATTATTTACATTTTTCAGCAGTGCCAACATTATTGTTCGGCACTGGTCTTGCCTCTTAGTTCGAGCGTGGTGAACCCGGAATAAGGCTTTACATACAAACCTAACCTGGGGCTTATACCCCAGACCCCCTTGCTTGTATTAAAAGCAGTAATTTTCATCCCCACAGTCACCTGGCCTAGTAGCGGCCAATGGTTTCGTCCAGACAGTCATCTATTCTAGAGTTGTACTTTTAGAGATGTGTTCTGACAGTTCGGCTGATAAGCCATTGAGCTGAAGGAAGCGGATAATCTCGAGAACCACTGGATGGATTTTGATGCGGTTTGCACTGTTCTCGAGGGAGGTAATTCTAGAAAGAATATTCATTTATGACCAAAGGAAGCCGATTTTGTATCCCACATGTTGGCAACAATGTGTGCGCATCGGTGTGTGCCTCTAGAGTGCGCCTTGTTGACAGTTGAACGAGATGCAAGCGCTGTTGGAACATGGCAGCCGTTTTTAAAGAGCAATAAATAAAAACTCATATTTATGCACTTATGCACATATAATGAAGTGCAGTAGTGACCAGGGTTCCTAATTTCAATACGTAATATCAGCCAGAAGATGAAACAAGGACACAAGGTATGTAAAAGTCACATTCATGTCCGATGCAAATGTATAAGTCGCATTCTACTTTCATTCAGAATTAATAATACAAGTAGCCTCAGCTATAGATGCGAGCAATATTTATAACATATTGCAACCAGTGGCTTCGTCCGAACTGTGTCATCTAATCAAGTAGCAAACAGTGACTTTGTCTCACCCAACATTACATCATTCAGTGGTGCAGTAATTTATGTCGAGAACTAAAAGAGAGCTATGAGATATTGTTGGTATTCTCTGAAAATATGCACATGTGATTCAAGCGCAGTGCATATCCCATTCACATGTGAGTATATGGCTCTTCAGAATTATGATTGATTCATGTTGCACAACCCTTGAAGTTCGTTGAAGGGCACCACACTACTCTGTCGCAACCATGACTGAAACAAATAAAAATTGGCCTAATATAAATATTTTATCTGCCTACTACTAAGTAGGCTATAGATCAGTATTGCCAAGTACATAAGTTATAAGCTACATAACTTAAATAATCATAATAGTGAATAATACATTCACTACCATTAACCGAGTGTGAATCATAGACTAGGCCTACTTCCGAGTTTAAGAGTTACATGTGCAATGTATTATAATATTATGGCTGACGGCATTTGGAAGTCGATAATAAGATACTTAACAATATTACAGGGCGAATTGAACCTAAGAATATATTCCCGAGAGAGAACTTACATAGGCTATATTTTAGGTTATGTTTGAAATAGGCCTATATGGAAAATGCAGTCAGAAGACTATTTCAAAATTTCCAAACACCATTAAGGTTCTTTATTACGTTATTTGTGCTCTGACTGAATATAAAAATAAATAAATCAACGATTAAATGACTTTGTACTTTTAATTGTTTAGGTCTAGACTAGGCCTACTTACTCAAATCGTAGTGATCTTCGTAGAGTTTCTCCAATCATCTCTAATCTTGTTCTCGTGTATTTTAGGCGTCATGATGAAATCTAAATAAGAATTTATTCAAAAATTAATTTAATAAAAGCTTCGAAACATCTCAAGACTAGTGGATTTGACACACACATATAAAGAATCTATAATAAATGTAAAAACTGTTTTAATCGATGTATATTAGTAGTACTTACCTTGTACAACTTGTTACAACTTCATTAGACTTGAAATTCCAAAGAAAACTGTGAAATTATTCAAATAATAAGTCATTAGTGTAAGTCGTAATTATAATGTTGGCTGACTTTGTGAAAAATGCATTCTGGGAGTTATCGCCAGACCCTTGTCGGCAACTGTGTGGTACAACATTTTACTGGTATTACGGTCTGTGGAGATGGCGAGATTTTAAGCAGGGTTGGCGACAATGTGCTCGCACCTGAAAACAACTTAACTTCAAGAAATGCAACCATAAAACAACATTTACGTAGGCATAGGGGACGGCTGGTAATGTTGCCTACTCTGTATTGATCTAGTAACTTACTTAAGCTGGCCCGGACTTTACTTTGAGAATCACGACTAGCTGTGTACAGGCCTCCAGATACCACACAATGCCCAGTTCAAATGAAAACTCCTAAATTCTCCTCATTGAACGGAAGTGAGAGAAAGATGTGTTTATCTATACACACAAAACTAATATTGGAACAAGTTGTATAATATCATCATAAAGGTGTTCTTAGTCACATACCTCTGTCAAGGTTACCTCTATATTCTGGTATTGTAAACTGCGTGTCACTGATAATCTGCGCTGGACACTGAGCACACAATATCTTTCCGCCGTAAGACTAATTACCTTAACTTATTTTTGTCCCATATCTTGACAACATTTGAAATACTCCTGCTTGGATCTGTCATCTAACTAGAAAAGAGTTCTCAGTTTGTTCATTCTCACCAAAAAGTAAGGTACCGTATTCAAAATAAAATGCACTAATTGTATTCAAAACATCCTCCACGCGATACAAGCCGCCAGGTTCGAAATAAAATAAAAATTGAACGGATTCATTCAATAGAAGTGACTTTGAAGCTCTCCGTAGACACATACTATCTTTGTGTGTGGTTATAGTCACATTATTTGTACACTGAACAAGATATTACTGTCTGAAATTAAGAATTGTTGTTTGAGTGTTCAGTCTTTCGACTGGTTTGATACAGCGCTCCATACTTCCCTGTAGGGTACATCCTACATCTCTACATAGGTACCACAACCTACATCCGAGGCCATCTGTTTATCATATTCTACCCTTGGTCTACCAATACAGTTCTCATCCTCGAACCTTCCTTCCACAGATAACTTTGCTATTCCTGAGTGTGATGGTATGTATCCTACCATCCTATCTCTTCACAGGCAGTCGTCACAATCATCTCTCCTCTCCCAATCGACTTAATACCTCTTCACCCCATCTAGGCATCCGATGTTCATCATTCTCCTGTAACACCACATTTCGAACGCTTCAATTCTCCTCTTTTCTGCTGCTCCAACAGTTCAAGTTTCACTTCTATTGCGCACCTCGCTCCAGACAAAGGCTTTCAATAATGACTTCCTAATACCTATATATAGCGTAGCCTATATTCGTGGTCAATACATTTCTTTTCTGTAGAAATGATTATAGATAGATAGATTTTTATTAATTCCATATGATCAAATAAATGCATTCAATACATTTTTGATATAGGACACGTCAGAATTTACATCTACAAAATAAAAGAACTAACAGGTATATATTACTAATATTATAACTATTTAACTTATTATAATAGCAAATCTTAATAGATACAATCATATTGCACAACTATTTACACCTCACTCTATTATCATAATATGAAAATTTAATTCTATAAATACAACAACATACAGCTAGGTATTACAATTAAATTAAAAAAGTAAAATATAATTATAGATTTCATCGCTCCTATACGCTAAGATATTCAACTACTGAGTAAAAACAATGGCACTGCAGATAAGCTTTCAACATTCTATCAAAGGTTTTTATTTTTGGGGCCAGTTTTATATACTGGGGTAGTTTATTGTATAATTTAACTCCAGTGTGAAAAGTTCCTTTTTGATATATGCTTGTGTGTGTGAAATATGAATGTTTTGATTTTGTCTTGTGTTATGCCTATGAACATCATTGTTTGTTTTAAGAAAAACATCTTTATTCATTAAATTCTTTTTAAGAAACATAATACTTTCAAAGATATATATGCAGGGCAGTGGGAGAATGTTTAAATCTTTAAACAGAGGTCTACATGATTCTCTAGAGTTTACATTTGCCATAATTCTAATCGCTCTCTTTTGTATCCTAAACGTGCTTAGTACATCTGGCGACATACCCCAAAATATGATCCCATATCTTAAGTATGAATGGAAATAAGCAAAATAAGTATTTCTTAATGTGTGCATGCTAGTGCTGGTTTTCAACATACGTAACGCAAAGCACATCGAGTTCAGTTTAGTATTCAGATATTGTATATGTTTATTCCATTTCAAGTCTTGTTGTATCCATAGTCCTAAAAATTTGTTTCTGATTTATTTTCTATTTGATGACCATTTAATGTTATATTGGGTTTCGCAGGATTCCTATTCTGTATAGTGTGGAAATTTAGACATAACTTACTGTTTTTTTATAGTTTATTATGAGGCGATTATCTTGTGACCATTTGGTTAACTCTCCTGTAACGGAGTCAGCAGACTGCTGTATGACCTGTTTAGTTTCACCTTTTATTACGAGTGTTGTATCGTCCGCAAACAAAATTTCCTTATGTGAATGAACGTTCTGTGTTATATCATTGATATATAGAAGAAAGAGTAGTGGGCCCAAAACCGATCCTTGGGGTACTCCAAATTCTATAATTCCCTCATTGGACAATGTTTCACACTAACACTATTTACTGTTGTCATACTAAGTTAGCCTAGATGTTTACACCAAATTACGTTAAATTTATTTTAATTATTACTACCTAACAGAATTAATCTAATTTCCTACCAATAAAGAAGAATGTGAAATACGTATATCTTCCAATCGGGTGAAGTCTCGTAAAAGTACCACTGCTCTACTTGGTTCAAACAGTGACTGAAGAAGTCACCGAATCTTTGGATACACGTTCCCACAACTTAGTTTAAGTTTATTAAATTATCAATAAGAATTGCTAAATACTATCAATATTCCGTATTACACTTGATCTAAGGAAAGTAACTTTATAGATTTTAAACCTCTGTTATAATATTTTACCACTTTTATCACATATTTACACTAGCTGCTATTTCATTACACTTGAACTGTGACGCCATCTTGCCCACGTGGCCGACCACGTATAACACTGTTCACAGCTGTCTATGGCAACAAAAGGGTTGTTTTTAAAGAGAAATGTGAATGTGCTGGTCCTCGCATGTCAACTAATACCCTATGAAGGGCTTATCACTACAATCTGTGCTATTTAAACTTGCTACCCTCCTGTCAGGTGACTAATAAAATAGAACTCCAAAATTAAACATTGAAAATTAATCAGTGAGGTAAACAACTATGGACCTGGAACAAAACGGTCATCGGTGTCTTAAGTCAGACTACTGTGTGCCCACTTCGTGGTGTAGTGGTTAGCATTCTTGCCTGTCACCCCGGAGGTCAGTGTTCATATAATAATAATGATAATAATAATAATAATGTTATCGTTTACGTCCCTTTTAACTACTGCGGTTACACTCAGCCTCGTGAGGCAAAACTGACAAAATATGGGTTCGATTCCGACCTCAGCCACCCTGGAAGTGGTTTCCCGTGGTTTTCCACTTCTACTCCAGGCCACTTCTGGGATGGTTCCTAATTAAAGACCACGACCGCCTCCTTCTCAATCCTCACCTGATTTACAAATACACACCCAGAGACACCACAATCACACAGGTTACCAGACAAATTCTACACACACCCAAGTACACGGGGCTGAATAGTCACAATGTCCAAGTTCCCCAAATAAACAAGTAATTACTTGGGCTGTGCTCAGCTGATTTACTATTCCTTAAAAAGTAGTTTTAAATATGGTATTAAATAAAGTAAAGCCTCCGTGGCTTAGGCGGCAGCACGCCGGCCTCTCACCGCTGGGTCAGTGGTTCAAATCCCGGTCACTCCATGTGAGATCTGTGCTGGACAAAACGGAGGCAGACAGGTTTTTCTCCGGGTACTCCGGTTTTCCCTGTCACAATTTCATTCCAGCAACACTCTCCAATATCATTTCATTTCATCTGTCATTCATTGAATCATTGCCCCAGAGGAGTGCGTCAGGCCTCGGCAGCCGGCACAATTCATATCCTTGCCGCTAGATGGGGGCTTCATTCATTCCATTCCTGACCCGGTCGGAGACTGGAAGCAGGCTGTGGATTTTCATTTCATTAAATAAAGTGCTAACTGTGCACTGTGCGGCTAAGAATCAACAGAAGAGCGGACGATATTACTCGGTAAGCGGCTTCGGTGGCGTAGTTGGTAGCATGCTGAGCTTCTGTGCCCAAGATCGCGGGATTAAACACGGCCGAAGTCGACGGATTTTTTAAAAGCGTCAAAAATTCCTCAGTATGCCTTCCATCGGTGGTTCCATGTCATAGATGTATGGCATGTTAAAGAACCTGTCACTAACTAAAATTGTGTGAAGTTTAATTTGTAGGTTAGATTTGACTAACATTCATTATATTCCAACGTTCGTCTCCAGGTGCTGGTTGTGGTGGCATCTAGTAGCCAAGTTCACAGCTAGGTGTCTTTGACGGTAGCATTTGGTAGCAAAAGTAGGTACTACTTGAAATTGATCGTCTGCAATCCTTACCTGATTTACAGATAGCACACACTACCTGTAATACAACCATCACAATTACCACCGGTTGTCAGACAGATTCTACACACACCCAAAGTACACAGGGCTACATGACCGCGTTGTCGCAGCCCCTAAACTAAGGAACCAATCGACCATATTACTAGGTAAGGGTTCAAAGTCCCTTTTAACTGCTGTGGTTTTAAATACGTCAAACTTCGGAATTTTACTCTGAAGAGGATCTTTATGTGCCAGTATATTTACTGACGAGACTGTTTCGTGAATAGTATCAGTTAAAAGACTAGCTGAAGCTTTAAAATCGATTTTTAATTTTAATGTACGGTATATAACACGCAGAGCGCAAGCAAAGTAGTAAGTTTGCCTCAATCAGGAAGCCCCGAGTTTGATTCCCGACTCCGCTAGAAATTTGGAATCTGACGTAAGGGCTGGAACGGGGTGCACAAAACCCCGTGAAGGAAATTGAGTAGCTGCATGATCAGGGAAGTGGCACGCCATGGACTAAAACCAAAGTCATGTGGATGAAGGTGCAGTCACGCCAGCCACACCCTTACATAATCCGTAGGCTATGAGGTGGGTGGCAGTCGATCTGGGTTAGGCGTGGTTCCCTGGGTGGGCTTAGATGTTTTCTAATAGTAATACATTTCCAGTGTACAGTGGTCTAAATAATCAACAGGCTAATCACATTAGGCACTTAAATTGTTTGGATTTATGTCGGGTATTAACTTGAAACGTGAGAGACTATTATGCCCAATATTCTAGACCCCTTGCCGTTTCATAATAATAAGCTAAAAAGCTATTTTATGATCAGTAAGTAGGTCTAGATAATAAGCGTCCTAAAAGAGAAAACTTTCACCACGCAAGACAAGTAAAGCCTTATGCCAAGAAGTAAAGAATGTAGTTTCTAAATGGTTCACTCCAGGTCAGTTTCGGTGCGTCTTACGTGGAAACAAGATAGTAAAATGATCTTCCGAGGCCATCGCAAATGCTCTGGCACTGAGAGCACTTTCGAAGAAGACCTACGAGTATTTAAGAAAGTCAGCCACGGCTCGTGGTGTTGGAGCTGGGGAAGGCTCAGCACGTAGTGGCAAAATGCTGGTATAACGCATTATACGACACCCACATACACGGCTGCAGGATTTTTAATTTCACGGTGAAAAGTGGGGGAGCTCGGAACAGACTTCTTGTTGACAAACAGATTGGCACCATGATGTTATTTTATGAAGCATTTTTTTCCTAATTAAAATGAATGTACTTACCTAGTTTCAACATTCAGGAAGAGGCAATGCATTCCGTTTCTAATTTAACCTACTCCCCATTCTAATTAGTCCCGATCAGAGGAGTCTGTTTCACGGTTGTAGACTACCAAACAATCGCAATTTACTTAGAAAAGACTGTGCCTACCAGCTAGAACTGTAAGGGAATTGATCTGTAACATAGTCCGAAAGTAAACCCGATCTTAAGGGATAAATGGAAACAAATAAATAAACACAATTGTAGATATTAAGAGCAGTGAAGCTACTTGCTATTACTTTATATAAACATATGACCTTTAATTCATAGGTTTGTAAGTGAAGTCTGCCCTCCTCTACTTTAGCGCTGCAAAGTGGTCCATGACAAGCTCATTGAATTTCGGTGAAACAACAATTCCTTTTCTGTGGAACGCATTGCAAGTGCACAGTCGGCCTTCCTTCATTGTGTTTCGTAAAAATGTTTTCACTCGTTTTAGGGTAGAGAAACACCGCTCTGCCTCTCCTGTGACCCTTCACAATCAGCCTAGTTTCATGGTCGAGATTTTTGTCCGATACGCTACTAACTGAATTCATTGTCTTCTAGACATACACTTACCACTACTGTAGCTAGGGTTGCCAGACGTTCCATTTTACCCGGAACAATTCCGTTATTTCTTGTTTTGTTCCGCGTTCTATTTTAATCTTTAATGGAACGCCAAATATTCCGTTTTTTTTTTGGTTAATTTGATAATATATTCAATTTTGCACCAATTTTCAAATATCCCGCTTCAGAATTGATTGTAATATCTAGCTTGTTTTCTGGTGATACAGGAGCAAGTTTGAAAGAGAAAATGATTTCTATGTCTGTGTTAGATAGATGGATACATCGCTCCCCCGGTGCAAGACTGCCAAAAGTCAAAAAGAACACATTTTCAGGAGAAGCATTTAAAGATTTTGAGGTAATAGAAAAAATATAAATATTTACACAAATAAAGTGAAAGTAACGTATTATTAACTTCTAACATTTTCTAGTACTATACAATAACATACAAATTTCTTTCATGGATTATAATTATGTGTTTTAATCAATAATAATAATAATTTTGAGTTATGGCTGTTTTCTATTCAGTGCCGTAGAATTGCTATTTATAGGATCTGAGTTGTGGCAGTTTTACAGGACACGGACTTGATCATATGCATTTAAAAGTACCACAATTTTCAAAATTCATGTTTATTGAATTGTGGCAGTCTTACACCGGGGGTGAGACATGTTATAGATTTATTAGGGACAACAAAATTAAGGAGTATCATAGTCCTTGTGAAGTTAATACTCAGCATTTTCCCCTCCAATACATTTACGGAGAGAGCTTTTTATGTCATGAATATCAAATGGAGAGATTATACAAACAGAAACTCCATTAGTTTGATAAAACAAGAATTGTTCACATATTACAATTATGACGAAAATTGTAGTGAATTTTATCAGAAGGTACTTACAAATAAATGATGTTTGCAAAGGTTCGATCAAATGAAAAGCATTTGTAAGTTGCTGGTGCCATAGGCCTATATGATATGTGTATTTGATTATGCAATGCTTATTTAATACATGAAAATGAAAATACACAGCCTGCTTCCAGTCTCCGACCGGGTCAGGAATGGAATGAGTGAATCCCCCCATCTAGCGGCGAGGATATGGACTGTGCCGGCTGCCGAGGCCTGACGCACTCCTCGGGGGCAATGATGAAGTTAATGGCAAATGAAATGATAGGGGAGAGTGTTGCTGGAATTAAATTTTGACAGGGAAAACCGGAGTACCTGGAGAAAAACCTGTCTGCCTCCGTTTTGTCCAGCACAGATCTCACATGGGGTGACCGGGATTTGAACCACGGACCCAGCGGTGAGAGGCCGGCGTGCTGCCGCCTAGGCCACGAAGGCTTGCTTATTTAATACATATGTGAATTATTTATTACAACGTTTGACGGCCTTGATTAAAAAAATGCAATGGCAACCCTAACTGTAGCCCATAACACGCAAACTTGCCACTGACAAACAACATAATTAATGAACTAATTAAGTTACACCAACGATTTAAACGTGCGAACACTTGTTTACAAATACGCAGCATGGGCGGTGGCATATTTTAAACAGAATACTTCCCTTAAGTCTCGGTAGGTGGTTCTGCTACCCCTTGCCACCTCATGGTGCTATCTGGCGGAAATATTTTAGTTGTTATATTTTAAGGGATACCATTTGAGTTCTCAATAATGATTATCACTTATTAGTCATATCTAACTGTTTCTGGTAACTTGTCAATTATTAATCCTTCGGAGAGTGAAAGAGGGAAAGTATAAACTTTCATGAGAGTGGTTTCAGTCTCCTTAAACAACTTTGAATGCATTCCACAGAATAAGAACATCGTGTCGTCGTTGGCAAGCCTGGCTTAGGCTGTAGTCGCCTGAGCCTTCAGCGATACAATTGAAACGAAATGAGCTTTCATAACCACGCCTCCCATCCCTGTTACATAGGAAGGAATTGGACATCTAAGGCGCAGCCTAACGGCGCTGCTATCCATCTAAAAAAACATTCTTTATCAACAGTTCCAAATATATTGACTCGTGAATGAATGAATTGAGTGAAATTTATAAATTTTTCCAACCAATATAAATTATAAATTCCTCAATTAAATACGGTATGTATATTTATAGAATCTTCCAAGAGAGGCACCGCCCAAGAGCCTTTAATCACCAGTCGCGCCTGAAGAAAGTGTAATTTCCCCTTGCCCAATCGATCGACACTTCAGAAGTGGACACAGCATTTTAAATGCCGGCAGGGTATTCTTCTTGAAGTTATTTCTTTGCTAGAAACGAGGGCTACAATCTTTGAAGAAGTTTTGTGTTATTTCATTCGGTGAAATGAAAATCGATGGGCGTGTATGCTACGATTCGACCGAAGATGCAGTTTGGGTCCCCACAGTAATGTGCAGGTTGCATTGATTCGAGGTTTGTTTTCGAAGTGAAATCAGCCTGTTTATTACGACTTCGGCGTAACAATGAGATCTGATCTACTTAAAAGCATCCTCCGTGCAGTCGAGGGCCGTGTCATTCATGTGGCTGATGTGACTTATTCTGATATTGGGGAGCGGTGGAGAATTCTTGAGTGTGGAAGGAATTAGGTGTGAAAACTGACGAAACATTCTTCTCTAACCTAGTTACAAGTGAGAAGGCCTGAGTCGCTTCGTTATCTTTAACTCAAGTCGCATAAAATAATGATAATAATAATATCAATGTTACTGGTTTTACGGAACTACTGAGGATTTTAGAGACCCCGGAATATTGGAATTTTACCCAGAAGGTGGTCTCTAACGTGCCAGTAAATCTACTGACACAGCTCCCTCACATGCCAACTGGCTGCGCCAGGGTTTGATCCTGCAACCTTGGCCAAAGCAGGCGAGAACTTTACCGCTGAGCCACGCAGCCAGTCTAAGTCGCATAAAAGGTGATCATTTTCATACCAATATTATATTAATAATGTTTATACAGGATATTGAAGCTGGGGGATCTTGGTCATCAGCTCCGTGTACTTGTGTGATCAATTTGTAATCTGTGCTATTGAGGTGTCAGTTGTAGAGTGTGTGTGACCGTAATTATTAGGGACGGAAATGGGGTAAGTGCTCCGGAACTTGAAACAAGGTAGCCTACTATCTCGGCATTTGCATGGAGGGGTGTAGAAAACTACACCCAGGATAGCCGCTGTGTTGCCGGGATTTACAGGGTCTGTATAAGAATCTTCGTTTTAAGTGGATCAGTCCTACGGAGGGTTATCAACCGTCCTGCTATTCATTAATTTTGGTTATGTCCGGCCGGCATTTCTGATTTATCGAAAATGTTAGGTATTTTTCTTGATTGCCCATTTAGGTTTTCAACCTATAGTCAGACAGATGTTAAATACATTTTCAGAGGATGGTTTGGAATTTGGATAAAGAACGCAAGGTGTTAATGTTTCTATGAAACCTACAATGAGTAGCCTACTTGGATAAATGGATGCAACCTATGGAGGCATTCAAGTGTTCCGAATGGTTAAAACTTCAAAACATTAAGGACCACAGTTTTGAGGTTATTGTACCAATTATTTCAATTTTTGATAGTCAAAAGTTGTAGAAACAGATGATTCAATATTATTCGACCAGTTCTGCAACGTAAGGGCTTATTCTAAAAGTTCAACTTTTGATTAAGGCACAACACTAGAGTAGACCTACAATCGTCTGTTTTCTTTAATAAGCACCAGAACATTGAGTTTTGTTTCCGAACTTTTGTACAATTTGCCAGTTTGCCAGACCAGGCAGCATTGTGTGTTTATTCATACCGTACCGTACATGCTCAATGGACAGTGCTGGATTAAGACTCACAGTGGCCCTAGGCAATTCTTAATTTGAGGCCTTTTTTCCCCTCCACGTCATAAAAAAGTCAATCATAACTTTGAAAGAGATTTCATTTACAAATTTGAATAATGAATACAATTTAGACCAAATGTACATTTTCAGAAAAAGTTTTTTCTGCATTTTGATTCGCAGAAAGTTTCAGTAACATCATCGAAGTTGATTTTCCTTATAATGTCTGATTCTATGCAGAGAAGACTTAACATGTCCAATCGTTCTTGTCGCATAGTAGCTCTTCGAGACGCTTTAATTCATTTCAACTGTGAAAAATAACGTTCCGCCGTACAGTTCGTTAACATTAAAAGTAAAAAATTTGGAGAGCTTTTTCTACATTCGGAAATACATTTGCCAATTGGTCTTTCATTAAAATCTCTTACAACTGACTGATATTTTTCGGCAGCGGTGTATGTGTTGTTTATATTACAATGAAAATGTTCCAGTTCAGCTGATAATTCTTACATAAAAGCCAACCAAATTGTTAACCGCTTTACAGAGTTCTTCATCGCTCATTGAAAAATTATTTAAAACCTGCGAATTTCTCGGAAACGTCCATATAAACTATTGCCCTTTTTTATTTCGACGTTGAGTTTATCGATGATTTCGGGAAAACATGTCATTCTGAAATTCACACGAGAGTAAAATTCGACTTCCGGAGCGCCTCCGTCGTTCGGTTGTTTTATTTTATTCTACGCGATGATTTTTTAGAATACTATACATCAGGTAACAATTTCTTAGCCTTTTCCTCGAAAATATTGAACTTATCACGAAACTTGTCTAACTTTTCGTCTAAAGTTTTATACAAGGCAGCACACGTTTGTAAGTCGATCTGTTCAGCTTGTAATAATGTACTAGTTGCACGCAATGAGGTCAAAATTGAATCCCACAAAATTAAAATGAACCCGAATTCGAATTTTTGCATTCTGTTTGCGATGCACCCCGCTTCATGCCGAGTGTCATTATTTTCCGACTCATCATCTTCAATGCTCTCTAAAGTCTTGACAATTTTATGAAACGAATCATAAACCGCGTTCGTTGCATTAGCATGTGCTTTCCAGCGCGTATCTGACAATGATTTCAACGTTTTTGTGTTTTGATATAATTTTTCACCACCCCAACGGTGAGGGTTTGCAGAAAAGAAGTAACACAATGATTGCATTATCGAAAAAAAAAACTGCGTATAAACATCATTTAACAGCAGATTGTCCAGCTAAATCGAGGGAATAAGTACCGCAAGGAACATAAATCGCATATTTATCAGTTCTAATATTTTGGCTTGCAGACCCTGATACTTTCCAGACATGTTTGGTGCGTTGTCATAGGACTGTCCTCTACAATCTTGAATTTCCATACCGCAATCCTCAGTGACGAAGCTCACAGTTAGGGTTTTCAAACTTTCGCCAGTATGACCTTCTGTTTCAAGAAAAGGTATAAACCTTTCAACTGGTTTGTGATCTATTGGTGAAACATACCGGAGCACAACTGACAATTGATCTGTATGCGATACATCGGGAGTTGAATCAACGAAAAGGATGTAATATAGAGCTAGAGTCACCTCTTCTAAAATATATGATCTAACTTTTTGGCCCATGATGTTTATTAATTCTTCTCAGATCGTTTTGGATAAATACGAAGGAACACCTTTTCCAGCATTTCCGTATCGTACAATATGATCCCGCAAAAATGGATCAAACTGCCCAAAGAAGTTCAAGTATACCTAAATAATTCCCATGATCCGGCTTTCCAAAGTGCTCGTTCGTACCTCGAATGACAATCCTCGTTCGCCAAAGTGATGATAACAGTAACTACTCGTTTTATAACATCGCGCCAATAGTTGTTTTTCTTCGAGTAGTCCATTTCTGAATAGATCTGGCAAATTTTGATGTTTCCGTTTTTCCAGGTAAATTAGTACACTCTGCCGATGATTCAAAATCTTCTCATGCTGCTGTAAATGAAACCCGACGATTTTCCAATCATCATACCCTTCACGCGCAAGTCTGTTCGATTTTTCTGGCGGCAAAAAAACTTACAAAAATGTATTAGACTTGGCCTGACATTAAACCCAAAAATATTATTATAATTTGAGAACAAAAATGAATTAAACGGTATTCAAGACATGAAACCCGTAACTGAAATGTTAACCTTATAGTCCGGAGATTGAAACGTAGCATCGTACCTCTCCAAAAGCGATGTATTTTCGATCATTTATTGATCATAAAAATTTCGATCTTTAATAAATTTACCCGAATGTTTTTATTTTTTTAATTTTTTTTGCGTTGCATTTTATGTTTAATGAAAACTTTTAATTTTTTTATTCACTTTTCACTTTTTTCTAATTGTTTTTGTGCTTCAATTGTTTTTTGGTACTTTTTCGATTTTTTGTATGACTAAAGGCGTGTTTTTTTTACTATTTATTTGTAATTTCAAGTTACACAACTATGCAAAATTTGATTCGTTTTGGTAAGATAGAAATAATCAAAATTGTTGTTGCAAGATTTGATTTGCCAAAAGTGAAGTTAAATAAAAGCGATTATAATTATAATTAATGATAATTAGAGAAGAATTGAAACGAATAAGATTGACTAAAATTCCTGAAAAAAAACTGATCAACAAAAATTATCTAAAAAATTAGATCTCATTCTTGTCAAAAATTCTTAAGTTTTGGTTGCGTTTTAACTTTGCGTGATACGCTCGTTGCTGATAATTTGGACCAAGCTAACAGAAGTGCATATGGTGCTCAAATATACCGCGTTGTTACACATAAGGGAGAACTTGATAGAAACGAATAAAACTGAACTACAATTGAAAAAAAAAATACAATCGTTTTTGATAAAAATAGCATAACATTTCAAAAACTGGCAGTGTATCATAAATACATGAAGGGCCCAGTTGTTAATCAAAGCTTACCTTTCACAGGTGAATAAATGAGCCAATCTCGTTTTGTATTCTCTCCATTCGGTTTCTTTCCAAAGATTAAATTTTGGGAGCAATATCTTGACGTTGATTCCTTATCATATTGACGCTTGGACGATTCAAACGGTCCAGTCAAGTTTTGATAATTCGACGGACCATGGGTGACCCAAAACTGTATGTCTTCACTGGGTAATTTTCTCCAATGTCCTGGATCAGTGAAACGGTTCAAATTTTCGGCATCTGGTGGTCCAGCTTCATTTTCATCCTCGGAAGAAGAACTGGATGTTTGAGGCCCTGAAATGACCGGATCATTATCCGGGTCTTCTGCGTGACCAGTGTGTTTAGTTTTGCTCCTTTGATCCATCGCTAGTGGCAGAACCTTGATTTTCCAATGAATTTGAAGTAAAAATTTAGTCAGTTTTGGCACTTTCTCTAACACCACGCTTTCTCGGTAAGTTTGTCTTTGGCAAGTTTTTCTTTTTTGTGCACCACTCAAATATGTACGTGAAGACATTTTTGAGTTGGGGTTTTATTTCAACCCGATACACAGATAAAACTGTTCATCGAACACTAAAGAATTAAAATTGTCGATCACAAAACCGTCGATTTGAAGTCTGAACTCAAGCGGGAGCACGTTACTTGTTTCCGAAATTACTCTACAGACCAGAATGCCAGAATTTGGAAAAACTCTTTCCGAGCTTAAGTATGGCTGATAAAGTGGAGGGGACGGCGGGGGGGGGACGACCTCATCAGTTAATTCAAATTTTGGGAATTTTGGGACCCGACCGTGGGGGTATCAGTTAATTGCATCCAATCCTTAAACAATAGAGCGAACAGAAAGTTGAAATTTCGATTGACTTGGAATGTGTCAAACAATAGTTATTTATGAATTGAAGTATAATAATAAGATAACGTTTATGGGAAAAATCCGGGCAGAGAGAATTTACGAACAGCACTTTACGAAGTATAAACCAAGAAATTAAAGTGAAAAATTAGAACTGTAATTCTTTTCGGTACCGGTACCTAATTTATTTGACATTTTTCCACAAAATAAATCCAAAGTTGTTTTCCCTTTTTTGGTGGGATGTTTTTCAATTTTGGGGGCCCTTTTGAGCCGGGGGCCCCAGGCAATTGCCTATTGTGCCTTATGGTTAATCCAGCACTGTCAATGGAGGAACCGTTTGTTACTTGTGACGATCAATGTCAAAGATACGTAGTGTGAATAATTCTATACGTGTGTGGTTCAACCAGGGACTGATCATTAAGGAAGGTATTTCCTTTTGTAAAAAGTTATGTGTAATATACATATTATGCATAATTTTGTTATCGATTGAACCTGTCAGACACTTTCTTTTCTGAGCAATATCCTGCATTTGGAAATTTTCAATTGGTAACGCTAGTCCTCCGAGACAAAGATGTGAGTTTTGTTGTGAAGTGGTCGCATTGTAACACAAGAAGGACGGATTTTAGCTAAAATCATTGAACTCGAGGTACATTAATACTGGAATGCCGCCTGAATAGGAGTCAAGTGCGGTTTTTTGTGCGGCTGGTTACGCCGGGTCATTCATAGAGAACGAAAATTCTTTCTCTCTCTCGATATTTTAGTCTAAAGTTGAACTCCTAATCATTCTAAGAAAATTATATGCACCGTAATATTGTAAAACAGTAGCTCTGCCAATAAGGAACACTGTTCGGCCATATCACACTCGGGTAAATTAATAATAGGACCTACGTGTATTTGTCATATAAGTTAACTTACTATTTTGGCCCGTTATGTCAACATTTGATGTAAGACGTATTCACAAACGCAGAATACTTAATTACAAATAGTTATTCGAATATTGAGTTGACCGTAAACCTGCCATATCATTGGAAAATACCATATTTATAACGTAAGTAAGGTACCGTATTTCAAGTGTAAAAAGTAATGTGTAATATACATTTTATGCATCATGTTTCTATCGATTGAACTTGTCAGATGTTTGTAAATTATTGGTGAACTTCTAATATTTCCCAGTGCCGTATGTTTTGGAAGTGCTTATTGTGGGCAGGTAATGACTGTCATTGGGCTACCTGAATTCATAAATGGGAATTGTTTCAGGGTAATCGGTTGCTTATTGACTTGGCTACTAAATGATTGTTACATTCTTGTGTTTTTGCTCGTAGTTTAATTCTTCACTATGCCTTAAAAATACAACTCTGTCTTTTTTGAAACAGTTTTCGCAACAATTTTGGTGCATGATTGAATCCAGCAAAGGTCAATTATTTTTACTGTTTGTCAATGTAATTTTTTTATATCACATTGGTGGAAAAGGTGAAATTTCGAAAAACGTGGGAACAAAGAAGATCCAAGATAATGTTAAGTGTAGTAAAGAAAAATAAGTGAAGAAAATGGTCTTAAAAGTGGCAGTTATGGGGTAATAAGTGCCGAATGCTAGTTTAAATCATTAATTTTGCATTTTAGTTTGCCAATTAATTGAGCTAATATTTGCCTCTCATATGAAAATCTCCTGATTTTCGGTTTTGTAAGTTTGGCAGATATGAAAATGTTATAGGGCAGCCAAGGACAAGCAGGCAGGGAAGCCACACACATGGATGTTGGTGTCGGTAGGAACGAAATAAGCTAGGAACAAGAAACAACTTGTAAGGTCAGATAGTTCTGAGCGCACTATGAAATACCAGTAATGCTAAAACTTCGGTACCACACCACATTTCTCGCCGTGTCTGCCACAATATTACAATTAGAAATGCAATACTTTACCATGTCGAGCCCAAACCTGCTGATTGCAATCAATTGCTATTTTTGGAATTAACTTGTTTTCTCAAACGTCTCCCACTTCCTTGAACTTTTCAGTTGCTCAAAGTTATCTAGCAAGAAGTGTGACGCACGCTGCAGGTCAAGGATGTTAATACGCACAGATGTCTCACTCATTAATTCTGTACTCGCGGTACGTCAAAGTTGTTGCTTCAATCCTCGGCTCGAGTTCTGTATGGTCACAATATACATAATATATATGCTCAGTATACTGCAATTTGTTCCCTATGCTTTAGCAATTCATATCAAAGTGACTGGGGGTTGTAAGTCTGTACATTATGCTTAGTAATGTAGACATTAAAACTGTTGACTTGGTTTCCTAGTACCGCGCTTCAGCAATCGCCTGTGGAGTATCTGTCTCCCTGAATCCCCAGTCCTATTTAGACAATCTAGCACTGTTCATACGTTGTTGTTTGACTTTTCAGTCTTTTGACTGGTTTGATGCTGCACTCCGTGCCTCCCTGTCCTTAGCTAATCGTTTCATCTCTACATAGCTACCACACCCTACATCCGAGACATTCTGTTTAACATATTCTAACCTTGGTCTACCCCTACAGTTCTTGTCCTCGACCTTTCCTTCCATAACTAAGCTTGCTATTCCTGGGTGTCTTAGTATGTGTCCTACCAACCTATCTCTTCTCTTCATTAGCATTCACCATAAATATATCTCCTTTCCCACTCGTCTTAATACCTCTTCGTTTGTAACCCTATCTACCCATCTGATCTTCATCATTCTCCTGTAACACCACATTTCAAACTCTTCTATTCTCCTCTTTTCTGCTGCACCAATAGTCCAAGTTTTACTTCCATAGAGTGCGACGCTCCAGACAAAGGTTTTCAAAAATGTCTTCCTAATACCTAAATCTATATTCGATGTCAACAGATTCCTTTTCTTTAGAAATGCTTTCCTTGCCTGAGTCAACCTACATTTTATATCCTCTTTGCTTCGTCCATCACTGGTTATTTTGATTCCTAAGTAACTGAAGTCTCCTACTTCCTTTAGTTTCTCCCCTACCAATTTGATGTGCATAGAGGTTTCTGATTTATTGCGGCTGCATTCCAATATTTTTGTTTTACATTTATTAATTTTCATCATGATAAACACACGTGTATAATATGTGATGATGCAAACATATCATGTGGAAGGTTCTTACCAAAATATGGCTATTCATTCCATATCAGCACCAAATAGTTAGGTCCCTTGAAGCAGCAATCAACACCACCGCCTCTTTATTGGTTACTAAGAAGGAAACACTTCTGGAATGCTTCGAAGGGTTAGACAATTACAAAGATACCAATTTATGCTCAAAGCCTTGACGTAGATTGAAATGGAAGCATTTTAAGCACGGTAGCATACATCTAAAGAAAATAGAGCAAAACACAAGAGAAATTCCTGGAAGAGTATTGGAATATACCATTAAACTTTTCTGTATGTAACCCGTACTTGTTACAGAGTATCCTGAATGTTAAAGTACATTACTTAATTATCCTGTGTTGTAGATTCCTCAACATTATGGAGGGCCAACCATCTGTCAAATGTGAACCAGAAGAATTCTCTGAGATTGTATGTTGCATTTTAGTTCCATATATTGTTACATAATTATATTGTGTACCATTATTGATGAGCATGACAAATCTTTGTGTAATGTAATTATGTCATGTGACTTAATACTACCAAATAGTGATGATGATAATTCTTGTTTTAAGGGGTCTAACATCTAGGTTATTGGCCCCTTACCAAATAGTAATCTGGATCTGTAGTGTTTTACTACTAGTAATAACAATATTAACACCTCCGTTCTTCAGTCCATGATTTATTGGTCCTTGTATTCATTTTCTCAGCAAAATGGTGGTTGTTAATTACTGTTTTGAACTGGGGTCGATCTTATGTAATTTCTTCTGTGATTCCAATTTTTGAAGTTCTTCTATTTCACTAAGCTACTGGTTCTTGACTTCCATTGAGAGAGCAATGTTGAGTATCTTTTGGTCAACCTGTGATGGTTCATTGTGAGAATGTTACCATAGAACATAAATTGCCTTTCCTGAAGGTGTCTGTGATCTTTTCATAAAGCTGATAAATATCACGAGACTTTCGTTTCACCCAGATTCCTTCTGAACAGACTGGACCAAGGATTTTCCTTTCCTGTGTCTCTATGTCCTTACTACCTTCAATGATCAATGTTTCTGAGCCATATAGAGTTTCAGGTTTGATTACTGTGCTATCATGTCTTAGATGTTGTTTATTAATTTCATCTGTGGCTATAGGCTTTTCTGTAATTTTGAAATTCTCTCTTTGTTTGCGTGACGATTCAAACCTGAAGTAAATTACTATCCCGTCATTTGCTGGAGGGAGTGTGGAAAACCATGGGAAAAATCACTCAGGATGGGCACTACCAGCGGGATTCAAACCGACTTTCTGCAGCTGCCTTCAAGGCCGCGGTGCACGGTTTAATGAGAACGGCTATGCCGTTAGGTTTGAATTCATTTACTTAAGATTTTCGTCTAGATGACGAGTGAATTCGTCCATGCATTTGGAGGCCGGGCTTAGCTGCAATTTCGTGAAGTCCTTCAAGCACCTAAGTTGCCCCTCGTCTCAAAACAAAAGTTTAGTGCTTCCCAGTCGGTCAACACGAATGTACACAAAAGAGCTGGGTTATGCCCTAATCTTGAAATAAATTACATGAGATTAATAAATACACTAGGATGACCAGTTTCGATCGTCAAGCGATCATCATCAGATCCATTACACTTAGGCTATAAAATCTATGTTTGAAAATACAGATGAAAATATTTGCAATATGTACAATTATTTAGTTGCAGTATTGCTAATGCAACTGTCGGTGTATGCTAATTGTAGTGTATATGATGTTAGGTAAAATGCAAGAATGGTGATAGAAATCTGGAGTTTGTTTGTTAGGAGTGACTATATGGTTGTAAAAAGTCAACTATGGTTATACAGTGTAATATTACAGGCTACTATTTATCTGGTTGTCTTCCTCACTGGAGCTACGAGCACTGATAAATGGCTTCAAACCCCACAATGCCTCTTGTCTATTGCTATAAAGAATAGCTCGATTATCTGCTAAGGCCTAACAATGCAGATGAATTTTTTTTGTGAGTCGTCGACCAATAGTTCTTTCTTTTGTTCTTTACCCTTGTCCTGGTAATTTATTCAAGGACACGATTGAACAATAGCGGAAATAATCGTTTCCTTGTCGAAGTCCTGTGCTAATATGAAAATGGTCCGAAAGTTCACTGAAATTTAACTATTGAAGTTATGGCTTTCAGTGTCTGTCGAATTAATTCTCTTGTTTTCCTGTCAACTTTGAATTCTTCTAGAATATTGAATAGTGTGTGACGGTCTACTGAGTCGTCCGCTTTCCTGAAGTCTCCAAAGTGAGCATTGTTTGCTTGGCTTTATGGAATTGCAAGACGGTCTTGAGATTGTGAATTTGTTCTGCACAGCACCTGCCATTTATGAATCGTGCCTGTTCTTCGCCAATTAGGTGTTCAGCTTGGTTTTCAAGTCTCGTGAATAATGTTTTAAAGATAATTTTGTATGCAACTGATAGTGAGGATATTCCTCCGTATGTATTGCTGTCTGTTCTCTGCCCATTTTCAAGTGGTGGGTGAATTAGATTGCAATTCCAGTCTTCAGGAATTTTCTCCATAAATCTACAAGAATTACTTGATATTTCTCAGCAAGGCTTTCACCTCTTAATTTCAACATTTCATCTTCCTATGGAGCTTTGTTATTTTTAAGTTCATTGATTACTTGCTTGATTTCTTAAAATGAAGGGAGTTTTGAATCTGGATTTCGAATCGGTTGGTCAAATCAGAATTGTTCTTCAGGAGGGTCACAGGTTAAAAGGTCATAGAAGTTATCTGTGAGAATTTTGTTTTCTTTATTATTCCCAGGGCCTCATCCGGATGTTAAAGACATAAACTAGGTACTTAGTAATGTGATATTTCGTCAGCAAATGTTTTGTTACAGTTTCTTGTACTATTTTCCGTGTAATAGAAGACCACATGGGAAGAACGGGGTTAGTCCATTTTTTTCGGAAATGAGTTTATGACGCATTGTGGTGGCCAGGTATCGTATCTACAGATGAGTTGTAATTAATTTCAAATAAAGCGGTGTCAGCGAGATACAGAGGATTTTATTTTTAGTGGAAACGGAAAGAACGTCCCATATCTTCTCAATTTACATGTACTTCCTTTATAAGAAATACATTTGGCTAAGTAACTATATCGCTTACCCTCAATTGGGGTGTATGTAGGTATTTACTTTTAGTGTTGAAAGTTTAAATTGGCTCTCCTGAAAAATCTACATAATGTGGCTAGCCCCGTTCTTCCCGCGGAGTCTTGAATTTTGATCTATTTCTGTCAGTCTATTTTGATATAATGTGCGTTTTTCAGATCTGATGATTCTTGAGGCTTCTTTCTGGGCGTTGATGAATTCATGCCAGTTATTTTTTTGTATTTCATTGGAAATTCACTTTTGAAACGTTTACGAGGAAGAACCCCAATAATCCGGGAAGCTCCCAATAGTGTATCTTATAATGCCTTCCGATTGGAAGGATTTTGGTTTGAGATATTTCCAAGGAAAATGTTTGAATTTTGATTATGACATTCCAGATCAATTCGTGGATATTTTAACTGATCTGAGTTTGGGTCTGTCAGGTTGATCAGTGTAAATAATTATTTTATTTACTTTAAATTCATAATAATAATAATTATGGTTATTAATAATAATTATGAATATTTTTCCTTCAGGATGATCGCAGGTTAATAGGTCATTGAAGTAATTTGTGAGAATTTTACTCTCTTATATACAAGGCCAAATCAGGAGGTTTATGACATGTACTAGGTGCTTGGTAATGTGATAGTTGTCAGCAAATGTTTGTAACAGTTTCTTGTTATCATTATTATTATTACTATTTGCTCATATTCTTCAATATTTATATATAGTCATGGATGTTCATTGCTTCCCAGGATTTGAATGAGCACCCGCCCTCTGATAGGCCAGTGGGGATGAAAATTGAAGAACCTGATGATGTGTTTGAAGATGCATTTGTTAAAGAAGAACTTGATTGCCAGGTGACTGTGCACATTATTTCCCACCTTGGATTATTCGCAAATCCCTTTTTAAAGTTATGTTGTTTGTTTTAATCAGTTTTAATTTCAATTGTGAAATTGAACAACAGAAAAGTTTTTTTGACTCTATTTTATTAATAATGTGGATTGAGACATCGCTTCATTGGGCTGATTATTTATTATTTTGTCAAATGCCTATAATAGTTTTAAACTGGTTATTTGTTGTCCCTTTTGAAACAACCTTGAATTATTATGGCAAAACCCGCATCACTTATAAGGTTAAGTCATGCTGCTAAATTAGGTAGTAACTTTGAAGAATCCTTGGCAGATTAGTAAGTGTGTGCTACTGAAACTCGGAGTCTGTGTATTTAGGTTTTGTATTGTATTTGATTTCATAACTACTCAATCACATGATGTGCAACATTTATTTTTCTCATTTAAGTTAGTGACTTTTGGAATTCGTGTTTGAGTAAAGTTCCAAAATGCAAGTGTGTTTTATGAATTCAAGTTTGTGTTTCTTTTCATCCTGATTTCTAACACCTATTTTATTTCTCATAAAATGAAAGACAATAGTATCGATTTTGTTGCTGAATTTATAGCACTGGTGCTACATGAAAGTATTGGATTCTCAGAAATAAAGTATATTGTGTTGTAATGGCAACGAATACATCGTAAGTAATAGGTATGACATTCTTTTATATTTTTGTCTTGTAAAACTTTCAAAACCTTGAAAATATAAGTCAGAATAATATAAATATTGTGAAAGTTAGGTAATGAGCACTTAACACAGCGAATTTTCAGCTTCAGAGTTGCTATTCTATCCTTGTAAAATTTCTTAAAATTATTCATTGAGTTTGGAACTAATCCGAGACATATAAAACAAGATGAATGTCTAGCGTGCTTGTGTATCTATAAAATATATTTCTTATCCTCCTGAGTTACATTATTGACAAATTGTTGTTTCTCTGTAGGGAGCATGTATCATGGAAGGTACCGCGGACAACAAGGAAGATATGATTAATGAGAATGTGACTGCAGAGATAGTCGCACATGTCAAAACGGAAGCACTTTCTTCATCAAGTGGCGGAGATGCGAGAGTTGTAAGTGCCTAATTATATTTAGAGCA
Source organism: Meconema thalassinum (assembly GCA_946902985.2). Taxonomy (NCBI): domain Eukaryota; kingdom Metazoa; phylum Arthropoda; class Insecta; order Orthoptera; family Tettigoniidae; genus Meconema; species Meconema thalassinum. Next base: position 211,873,625 of record OX336388.2, on the reverse strand, counting down.
GCTTTATGGTTATTAAGTCACGTTATATGCTTAATGATATCTGATGTTCCTCTACCAAGTGTGGCTGACATTTTCAAAGGTTTGGTGATATGTTTGTGAGGGGATCATGTGCACTGATGAAATATTTAGGAATTAATACGAAAATTCTAGTAATTTATGGCTGATCATATAATTGCTCCATAGTGTATATGGAAGACATTGTTTTCTCTGTGGTTTGTTTGCTGGATAGGTTGATATGATAGTTGTTGTTTTAAGGGCCAAACATTCACATTGTAACTTTTTACCAGCCCTTCTTGGGCGACTGATTTAAAACTTCCCAAAATCATCCTCCTATTTTTGATCGGAAGTACTTCATCATATACCACACAATTGAAATGGCAGGGTCGTGGAGTGTTGGACACACATTTGGTCAACCTAACTGGTATCATTTGGGCGTTCAACTATTAGGTGTAATTCCCTATAAAGAAAACTAATTATAACCTTCAAAATATGTGTATTAATATCAACTTTAAACATATGGCGGGGACTCTCGTCGAACAGACTATGGTTTACTATCTTCTCTCCTCGGCAATGACGAAAACATGTGACCCAAAATGAATGTTGGAATATAAAGATGTTTGTTACTCACTCATCGACGATCTAGCAGATAATCTACGAGACATGCTCGAAAGATCAGTTCTCCCCAGCATTTCTAAGATTTTCCACACGTGGTTTGAGGTTATAGATGTTTACTGGTTTACATAGCCACATCTCTGCGAGAGAAATGAATGTGCTTCCGTACCCAACTTGAATTGTGCTAACAGAGATAACATCGTTGTGATATGTAGCCGTTTCGAGTACATTCACAAGCCATGCTTTCAACAAAACTGTTTCTCCAAATAGGCCTACGCCAAATTACGAGAACGCGACCTTCCCAATCAGACGCTACAATAGAAGTGAAGCCTCGCTTGACGAAAAACCCACCGCTCATCTTGTAAACACATGTTTTCGTCTTTCTCCGCCAGGGTCATGATACCCTCCAACCCATACAAAATACACCAATAATCTCGAACCCATGTATATTTCTTACAACTCGTGGCGCGAAACTCTTCTCTGACGTCAGAACCTTACACAATTTACACAAAGCTTTCTTCAAGACAAGGGAAGTTATTCTCGGCCCAATCTAAATTTGGCCTAGAGTTTCCTGCTGTTGCAACATCTTGTAGCTTACCTACACAATCCGCTGTCTTGTATACTGACATCTCCCATACAAATTAAATGAAATATTCCTGACTGAGTCCCCGAGATACACAAGATATATATACACTAAATAAAATGAAATTCTACAACCTAAATGATGATGATGAACAAGAAAAGAAATGGTATGAACAAATTACCCTAACCTGACTTCTCTTGCAGTCAACCAAATAAGGGTTTGGGAACATTGTGACCGGAACAGTCACAATACGCCCCCATGTGATTCACACGGGTGAAACAAGTGTGGATCACAAACACTCAAACAAGCAACGCACTGAAAACACAAAGAATTACACTATTACATAAATAAACCCTGGAAGACATATATACATACACACTTGTCAAATTTTCACACATTCTCACTCTCTCGAATGTCTTATTGTGTCCATTTCCTAGCCTCACTGATTTCTCTCAAGTGTCTTAGGTCTACCACTTCATTTTCTTCGTCTCATCATGAGACCCTATCGCTTCACAAGCCATGGTATTTGCCTGCACAGGCCTTATCATACCATCTATCCATCTAACACTCGATGCCACTTTGCTGGTTAGCATTCTTCGTCACATCTCTTGAGTTTTGTCATGCCATCACGTTATGTTGACTGATTCTCTAAGAGTCCATGCCATATTATTTTACAGAGTGATATCTACGGAGATTCCTAATATTATGTGTACTGACAGACTTACCATCCTGGTCCGTTAAACTATAGGCACACTCACCAATACGTTTAACCACCTTAAAAGGCCCCTGAAATAGATGAAAAAACTTCCCTATCTCCTTATCTACAGCTGAAGACGGATATGGAACCCTCAGAAGCACCTGATCGCCTACTTCAAAAGAATCAAACTTTACCCGCTTCTGCTGGCGCCTACGCTTATTCCCTGCCTTGATTAAGTTGTCCCTAGCCAGCTGGATACAAACATCCTTCCCAATCTCCTCTCCCGTGACCAAACCTAGCATTCTAGCAAGCTCATTGGTAGGCTTCCTACCATACTGAATTTCATAGGGAGTGCATTTTACACTCTCATGGAACGTACTATTGAACCATCGTTCAATATCTCCTAACTTGGAGAACCACGCATTGTGGCGATTGCTCACATAGGTGCGAAATACTCTCCCTAATTCTCTCATAACTCGTTCGGACAAATTCCCTTGAGGATATCGAATAGATGAGAATATGTTCTTGATACCCAATTCACTCAACTTGGTTTTCCAGATCTTTGAGGTGAATTGACTACCGTGGTCTGATAGTATCCTGAGAGGCACCCCAAACTCAGGTACATACTTATCAGTGATCTGTAGGACACAACCCTTCCCGGTCGCTTTTCTCAGGGGATACAGTTTGACGAGTTTACTGAATGCGTCAACAACCACGAAGATATACTGATATCCAAACTGAGCTTTAACCAATGGACCATACAGATCGACACAGAGTAAATCCCTTGGTTTTTCTGTGATCACCATTTGCCGAGGTCCCTCAAGAAACCTCGTTGGGCATTTACACCGTTGACACGAGTCACAACTTGCCAGAACTTTCCTAATCTGCCTTCCCATGTTCTTCCAAATGAAATGCTGCTGAACAGCAAAAAGAACCTTGCTTGATCCAAAATGCCCTAAAGCCTTGTGATGATACCAAATCATCGTTACCTGCAATGAGCTTGGCACACACACTCTCCAGGCACCTTCATGGCACAGCCTAGCCAAGAAACCACACTCCAACTTGTACCAATACTTTCCAACCTTAATTCTACTATCCACATCCATACCTCTCAACTGAGTCAAGATATCACCTAAGACCTCATCCTTCTCCTGCTCTACAAGCAGATTCCTTAAGCAGCGTATCTCATAATCACACTCGCTTACCTTGGTTACGCAGATAACAACACCTTCCTGTACCTCCAGTACCTGATGACCCTCATCACCCCCAATGTTTCTACTCATGAAGTCAGCCACAATGTTCTCAGTACCCTTAATATGCCTTACCTCAAAGTTATATTCACTTATAGCCAATATCCACCTTGACATCCTGTTCGAAGTGAGCTTGCAGGATCCAATAAAAAGTAATGCATGATGGTCAGTCAGTATCTGCAACTTACTGCCCAACACATAACTCCTAAACTTCCCTAGAGAGTATACGATTGCTAACATCTCTATTTCAGTAATTGTATATCTCTTCTCCGCCATGCTTAGCCCTCTGCTTGCTAATGAGACAATCCCTAGATTGCCCTCACTATCCTCCTGACACAAAATGCCTGAGATGCCTTGCATGCTCGCATCAGTCATCAAAATGTAGGGACAATCCAGACGAGGATACCTAAGCATGACAGTCTCTACAAAGCCTCTCTTCAACTCCTTAAAAGCCTCATCGTGCACCTGGGTCCATACCCACTTAGTACCCTGCTTCAGCAATTCCCTAAACGGTTCTACAAGACAGGAATATTTAACTACGAATCTACGAAAATAATTGAAAACCCCTAATATTGACCTCAATTGTTTGGCGTTACGTGGTGTAGCAGTGTTGTGAATCTTGTCTAATCGTGACTGTTCGGGAGACACCCCTTGTGTTGTGATAGTATGCCCTAAAAATGTGATTGATGTTGTGCAAAACAGAGACTTCTTAAGTTTAATTGTAAATCCCCCGTCCCTTAATTTCCCCAAAACAATGTCTAAGTGATCCAGGTGTTCCTTTAATGTGTAAGATGCAACAATTAAATCATCTATGTACATTGTCACAAACTCGTGTGTGTCCCTCCCTAACACTAGATTTAAGGCCCTAATCAACGCTGAACTGCTGGTCTTTGTTCCGAAAGGAACGACCCTGAATTGGTACAAACCACTCTTAAAGCTAAACGCAGTCAACTTCCTGTCCTGTTCTCTCAACGGTACCTGCCAAAATGATGCACTCAGATCCATAGTGGAAAACCATTGCTTACCATTGAATTTCTGAACCAGTTCCTCAACACATTCTGGCCTCTGTTGGTCCCCAGATATCCTACAATTGAGCTGCCTGGCATCAATACACAACCTGACCGAGCCATCACTCTTCCCAACCACAACTAAGGGATTCAGATATGCACTAGTTGAAGGCTCAATAATACCCTGATTCAGCATAATGCCTATTTCTTTCTCCACAGCATCAGCAAATTTGTGAGGTATCGGGTACTTGGGTCCTGAAAATGGAGAATGATCTACAATTTCGAACTGATGCGTATAGACATGTGTTAGCCCTGGCTTGTCACTGAAAACTTCTTGGTTTAGCTCTAAAACCTCTAACAACTTATCCCTCTCCTCAACACTTAAACCACTCTTATCCACAGCCTGCTGGAGTTGATCACACTTATCACCCTCCACAGCAATGTGACATAAATCCACAACTTCCTCCTCATCGTCAGCCTTACCTTCTGCCATATCCCCTACAGTGACCTCAGTAACACATGCCTTTACTGTCTTATCTACACTCTTGCATTTCATTCTCATCTCCTGGCTTATATTCCCCCTCACAAAGTTGATGACACCCCGGTCAAAATCAATAACAGCACTATGCTCGTTAAGCCAGTCTATCCCCAAAATCATTTCATAAATTAGGTTAGGAATTACCAAGCAAGTCTTGTGGTCAACTTCATTACCAAACCTCATGGGCAACAATACCTGCTTTCCCACTCTTTGGGATTTATTACCAACAGCAGTTACCACATATGTCGACTTAACTGGAATTTCTTCCAACTTACCACCGTCCTTGATTAAAGTATCATAAAATCCCTTACTGATGACACTTCTCTCACTCCCCGAATCCACCAATGCCTGCACTCTCTTACCTAGTATGCTCAACTCAACAGTTGACATAAAAGCCTCCTTCTCCCCGATACATGAGAACTCCTGCTGGTCAGCTAGCAGATCCTCCCGACTCATAGGCATAAAATCCTCCTCACCCACAATAACACACTGCTTGACTTCATTTCTTACGGACTGCCTGACTGACCTCCCTGCACAGCCCGTTCGGAGTTTAAAGCTCCTTGACCACCTTGTTCTTGTCTCCTCTGGTTCACCTGTACTCTTTCGTTACCACCTTCCTGACGCCCCCCACCTCTCTGATAGTTACCTTCCTGTCGCTGTGAATTATCCTGACGCCCCCCACCTCTCTGATAGTTTTCCTGCCTCTGCTGATAATCTCTTTGCTCCTGATTAAATCTACCCCTATTAAACTCCTGATTATTCCCCCTATTGCCCCTAAATTCCTGTTTGACCTCTGGCCTCTCCATGTGCTGCTTGCCTAAAACGTCAAAGCTCGTAAGAAGCTCTTCCAACTCTTCTACCGTCCTTACCTTCTGCATACAAGCTGCCTCCTGAATTCTAGGTGGGAAGTGCTTCAACATGACCCTAACCACATCACTGTCAGAGGTCAGCCCATCCAAATTCTTCCAAATAAGTACATGTGCCAAAAAATATTCTGTCAGGGATACCCCTTCTCTCTCCTTATATTTCCCAAAAGTTAATTTTTCCCTTTCCCTGGACTGTACCCCCTCCCCCCAGAACTTAGCTTTGAATTTATCCCTGAATTCCCTTAAACTATTCATGTTAGGCCTGTATATTTGGAACCATGCTTTCACATCCCCTTGAAATGAGTTAGACAAGATCTCCAACACTGTTTCCCATTCGACAACCCCGTCTTCTAGATCCTTGCTGAATTTCTTCTCAATGGTTTTTAAAAACTCCATAGGGTTGAACTGCCTTGAGTTAAATTGTGGCAGATCAGGGTCCCTGAGTAGCAAACTAGATGGCATCACAACCCTTTGACTCATCGGTCGCTCTTTCAACTCTCTCCTGACCTTTATCAGCTCTTCCTGCAGCTTTTCGTTTTTCTCGGTCAATGCCACCTGCTTCCCTCTCAGACCCTCAATCTCTCCCAACTTATTTTCAACGGCACCTACTCTATCTAAATATTCCCTCTTATTCCCACTTACAGTGTTGCATATCTCATCACACTTTCCCGTTACATTCTGTACTTCTGCCCTTGAACTAGCTATCTCTGACTTAATTTTCGTTATTTCCACATCTTGCTGGTTCTGATGGCCTTCCATTCCTTCTAGCCTACTTGTGATCCCAGCCTGATTCCCCTGCATTTCTGCCCTGATTTCCTCTCCCTGTTTGCTAATTTTCCCACTTAATTCCAGGTTCATACTCTCCATTCTACTATTAAGGACAGACTTATGGTCCCGTATTTCTTTGCTGAGACTCTCTATCCTTGTGTTCGTGGCCCTGTTGCTCTCCTGAATTTCCTTACTTACAAATTCCTTCACTTCTACTATCTGTTTGGTCACTGACTCTACCTTCTCATTTACAGAGCCTACCTGCTCCTTAATTTCCTTACTCATAGATTCTCCTTGCTTCTTAATCTCTTTTATTTCACTCAGTAGCATTTGGATCAAACTATCGTTCATAACCCCCCCATTTACATTTAAGTTACTACCTTCAGCGATCAGCTGCGACTCAGTAGTAACAATGGTAACATATGTTCCCACTGTCTTTTCCACATCTTCCTCACTGCCACTTCTCCCAGTTTCCTGATTACCTGACATTTTACTGTTTGATTTACACACAACCCTTGACCTTAATTCTAAATTGTCTGATGTGGACATACCCCTTAAAACAAAACAAATTACTGTGAACCCTAATACTCCTAAGGTGTCTATCGGCTGTGTGCATATGTGCCGTAATGATACCTGCTAGGTTTCCCTACTCTTGCCCCACGTTGAGGTGCTATGTTGTAACTTTTTACCAGCCCTTCTTGGGCGACTGATTTAAAATTGAAATGGCAGGGTCGTGGAGTGTTGGACACACATTTGGTCAACCTAACTGGTATCATTTGGGCGTTCAACTATTAGGTGTAATTCCCTATAAAGAAAACTAATTATAACCTTCAAAATATGTGTATTAATATCAACTTTAAACATATGGCGGGGACTCTCGTCGAACAGACTATGGTTTACTATCTTCTCTCCTCGGCAATGACGAAAACATGTGACCCAAAATGAATGTTGGAATATAAAGATGTTTGTTACTCACTCATCGACGATCTAGCAGATAATCTACGAGACATGCTCGAAAGATCAGTTCTCCCCAGCATTTCTAAGATTTTCCACACGTGGTTTGAGGTTATAGATGTTTACTGGTTTACATAGCCACATCTCTGCGAGAGAAATGAATGTGCTTCCGTACCCAACTTGAATTGTGCTAACAGAGATAACATCGTTGTGATATGTAGCCGTTTCGAGTACATTCACAAGCCATGCTTTCAACAAAACTGTTTCTCCAAATAGGCCTACGCCAAATTACGAGAACGCGACCTTCCCAATCAGACGCTACAATAGAAGTGAAGCCTCGCTTGACGAAAAACCCACCGCTCATCTTGTAAACACATGTTTTCGTCTTTCTCCGCCAGGGTCATGATACCCTCCAACCCATACAAAATACACCAATAATCTCGAACCCATGTATATTTCTTACAACTCGTGGCGCGAAACTCTTCTCTGACGTCAGAACCTTACACAATTTACACAAAGCTTTCTTCAAGACAAGGGAAGTTATTCTCGGCCCAATCTAAATTTGGCCTAGAGTTTCCTGCTGTTGCAACATCTTGTAGCTTACCTACACAATCCGCTGTCTTGTATACTGACATCTCCCATACAAATTAAATGAAATATTCCTGACTGAGTCCCCGAGATACACAAGATATATATACACTAAATAAAATGAAATTCTACAACCTAAATGATGATGATGAACAAGAAAAGAAATGGTATGAACAAATTACCCTAACCTGACTTCTCTTGCAGTCAACCAAATAAGGGTTTGGGAACATTGTGACCGGAACAGTCACAACATTATCGACCTAGCGCTTGATAGGACTCCCTGCCTAAATTGCGTTTGAAGTCTGGCTCATCTGAAAAATACCTTTTTGGATTTTTAATATCTGGTTGTTGTTTGTTGCAAGTTATCAAATTCCATTCATGATTTGGTTCTCCAGTTTTGTATATGATCATAATATTTAAGAGATTCTGTGTATACTGTAATCTGACCTCCAATTCCGCGACACAGAAATAGTTTCTAAAACATCAGACTACCTCGCCAGAATACAGTGATAAATTTATTAATTTCTGCATAACTTCAATACGAAAATGGAATACCAACATTTGAATGCAATATCGAGGCTGCTAGTAAACAATGTCGAAATTCTTAGTCATCATCATCTTCATTTCCCCTTTTCCAGTTGACACTGGGTGGGGGCAAATATGGTTCCTCTCCACTTTGTTCTGTCGTTCCACCATTCCTCTTCCGACGCAGTGTTCCAATCCAGGTTCCGTTTTCTAATACTATTCTCCACCGAGTCCAACCAACGCATTCCTGGTCTTCCTCGTCCTCTCTTCCCTGGCATCCGTCCTTCCAGTGCTCGTCTTGGTAGCCTTACTTCATTCATCCGTTTGACATGTCCAAACCATCTCAATCTGTTTTGCTCCAGTTAATCATTTAGTTTCTGTACTTCCAGTTCTTCCCATCTATCTTCATTTCTCACTCTGTCCCTCCTCGTTTTCTGGACCATACTTCTCAGGAATCTCATCTGAGCTGCTTGTACTCTGCTCTCATCCCTCTTAGTCATTGTCCAAGTTTCTGCTGCATATGTCATTATAGGAACATAATATGCTTTGTACATACCTTCTTTAGCCTTAATTGGTATATCCTTGTTCCATGCTAGTCCCCGTACCTGTTGGTAGAAAGCACTCCCGATTTGTATTCTTCTGCTAATTTCCAAATCTAGTCTTCCATCTTCAGTCAGTTCACTTCCCAAGTATTTGAAGTGTTTCACCACTTCCAATTCCTTATTTCCTACTTTGATTACTCCTTTTCCTTCTTTCTTATCTCTACTCATCACCACTGTCTTACTCTTCTCCACATTTATCTTCAATCCCCATTGCACAATCTTTTCATTTATTACGTCTAACTGTTCTTGTACCTCCATCTCATCCTCGCCCCAGATCACAACATCGTCTGCAAACAACATTACCTTCATCTTTGCCCTACTATATTCTTTCATTGCTGCCTTCATGATGTCATCCATCACCATTACGAACAATAATGCTGACAACACACTTCCTTGCTTTAGTCCAGTGTCAATTTTAAACCATTCCGATGTCCCGACTCTAGTCTTCGCACTACTGTAGCACTCCATGCACAGTCCTTTTATCATGTCTCTCAGTTCCATGCCTATCCCCCTATTTGTTAAGCTTTCCCAAACTTATGTTCTAGGGATGCTATCATAGACCTTTTCTAGATCAATAAAAGTCATTATCATATCCTTCCCATATTCCCAACTCTTTTCAATGTTCTGTCTCAGAATGAAAATGGGTCCCACTGTTGATCTGTTCCAAAATGCTCCTCCTCTATTTGGCTTTCTACCTTTACTCTAATTCTTTTTTCTAGGATTCTTTCCATTACATAGGCAACATGCGAGATGATGGTGATTCCTCGGTAGTTACCTCACACCTTCCTGTCTCCTTTCTTGAATATTGGCAATATTATTCCCTTTTTCGAGGCTTCAGGTACTTTCTTCTCTCTCCACACACTCCTGAGAAGTCTGTTTGTCCACTGGAGTCCCACTGGTCCTGCCGCCTTGATAATTTCTATTGCCACTTCGTCGATTCCCACAACTTTCCCCATCCTCATCTTCCTAACTGCCCATTCCACTTCTGCCATAGTAATGTCTGGTTCTTCTTCTTCCTCCACCGTTTTGGCTGTTTGCGTAACTTCTCCGCATGCCTGGCGTCTCACCTTCAACAGCTCGCTGAAATATTTTTTCCATCTGTCAGTTATCTCTTCTGGTTTTGTCAATATTTCACCGTCTTTTTTTTCACGAACCCAGTGTTCACTTTTTCATTCCTTCTGCTTTTTATAATTCCAAACTGCAATTTATTTCCACAATGTAAATCCTCCCTTATTTCCTGAGTGAATTCTTCCCAGCTTTTCTTCTTCTCTCTGGAATTACTTTCTTGCAATCTCTGTTTACTTCTATATATTTTGCTCTACTTCAGTCTTTTTTGTTTTCCATTACTTCCGAGCTTTCTTCTTCTCTCCTCCCTTTTCTTTCACTCTATCATTCCACCATTTTGTCGTCTTTTCCCGTACCTTTCTTGATGTTCTACCACATGTTTTCTCTGCACTGTTCTCTTAAACTTTTCCCATTCTTGTTCCACATGGGTAATATCCGTCCTTGGTATCTGTTCTTGCAATTCCCTCTTAAACTCTTCTGCAACCTCCTTTTCCTTTAGTCTCCAGACCTTAATCTTTCTTTCCCTTTTTTCTGGTAATCTAATGACCTTTCCTACTTTTAATTTTGCTATCACTGCACTATGGTCTCCTCCAAAGGCTTCCTCTGGCATGGCTGTGACATCCATTAGCTCTTTCCGATGTCCTTTTTCGACTAATACATTGTCTATCAGAGTTTTCGTTCTTCTATCTCCCCATCCATACCTCGTTATCTTCTGACTATTTTTCTTTCTGAACCATGTATTCCCTATAACTAATTGGTTCTGCTGACTGAAGTCCATTAAGAAATCCCCTTCTGGATTTTTACTGCCATAACCATATGGTCCCAAAATCTCCTCTCTTCCTTGTCTGTCTCTTCCCACTCGTGCAATCAAGTCTCCCATTACTATTATTTCCTTATCCTCTATATATTTTTCCACATCTTCTAGGAATTCTTCTAAGTTCTCTTCTTTATTCCCCGTTTGTGGAGCATATACTTGAAACAGATCTTTTGTCCCTGTCTGGAACTGTATCCTTCCTATGATTGTCCTGTCACTGATCTTCTTCACCTCCTCTACATACTCTAGCATATCCCTTCTTATAATCATTCCTACTCCATTTTTTGCCTCTTGTCCTCCACTGTAAAACAGCCTGTATCCTTCCTTTAGATTTCTTTCTTAGTAAGATAGCTTTTGCTAGATGGTCCAGGCTATTTTCTGTCCTTTAACTCGGCATAGTATATCATGCACTGAACCAATTACACAGAACAATACCAATAACTTCACAAATGGAACAAGGGAACAGTCTACGACAAATGACTTAGTATTCTATTCATGTTTCTTGTTAATTCTTTAACATTCATTCGATGTGAAATATCACGCCCTGTGGTTGGGATTCCTCTTAAAAATGGAGGCCCCGTGGCTCATGGTCGCCACATGAATGGTCACGTGAAACTACAAGCTTTCTTCCTTTATAAAACAATTTTTTTATGAAGTTTGTTTCGTATTTACAACTGATCTGAGTGAAATGGCCTCAGCCCCGTTTTGGTTAAGTAAGGATACTGCCTTTGTTATCAGTAGAAAGCTTATAGTGTAGATTGCTTCCTTAGCCCCATGCACTGCTGGTAATCTGACGCAAAGGCTGAAACTTCAATCTCACCTTCTTTGTGTTGTTTATTGTGTAACTTGATGTGCTGCATTGCTTGTAGAGCCTCTTCATTCTGCGCATGAGCTAACAGACATGAAGATATATAAATTCCCTGTAATATAATTGGTACGAAAGAAGGTGACCATAGCTAGACTGTCATTTAAAATCTGTGATAATTTTTTTACCTATTGTGCAACTTCCCTGCTAATATTTCGCATCTTGATAGAGCCACCTTTCATCAAACGTGTGATCTTCATGAAGTAGACTATTTTGGAGTTAGGGTTGACTATATTAGCAACTGTTAGGTGGCTCTTCTGATATCTATTTACTTCATTCAAATATCCATTGAGGATCTCTGAACAAGTGTGAAGGACGTTACTCTCTAGTAGCATGGAACGTATGACTATCTTGTAGTTGCGTGTTTGCTGTTGTGTTGTATGGAGCTATAACAGAAGGGTTCTGTTAAAATTAATTTGGTGGACTGTTTGGTGAAGACATCATTCTCATCTTTGACATTAGTAGGTATAGTGGCAATAAACCAATAAGATGGCCGAACACCTGTTTTAGCCATAACGCAACAGGCTGGTGAATGAAACAATAGTGTGTATAACAGACACTTCAATTGGTCTGCTTACGACATTTACGTTGAGGTTTGTGGATGTGAAATTAAGAAATGCTTAAAAGATCTTGGGAATCTGTAAACATGATGCGAAAACCTCAGCAATATCAAGAAACCTTGGTTGTGGCCGTCATGGGAGATGGCGCAGATGACCTCGCAGTTCCGCTCTTAAAAGCAACACCCAACATCATCACAGATGAAACTACAGACGTTACTAAACAGTCACAGCTAGTTGTTACCTTCCATTATGAAAGAATTTGGGGAATTAGTCATCCAGAAGGTCAGGATATCTGCATATCTCTTGAAGAATTACCTGAAATAAATTACATGTGATTATGATATTTATATTTTTGCGGAATGTTGAAGAAAAAAATTATTAGACCGATTTCCGGTGTTTATAAAAATACATTCAATTCTGATTCCATAGTTTGAATATAATGCCTAACAATCCTGATAAGGTGCCAAGTACTATAAGTTCATTAAATTTCTCCCTACCTTGAGTATTCTTGAGATCAATATTGCTTTTATGGGAACTCAATACAGTAAAATGCACCACACACTATGCAATATTTCTTTACACAACGTTCATCAACTTTGCTTGTTTATGACTGATATTAATATTATATATATTAACAGTGAGTTACTGCACCCACACCACTAAGTCTCCACACGCACTCAATGCTTGTGACAATCTGCTAGGCCCATGCTTGGCATATGTATAGAAACTGAAATGCTTTGTGATTTGAACTGTACAAAACTTCTCTGTCATTGCACTGTCTCCGTTGATATAAGAGAACTCTACAAATTAACTTCAGTATGTTATGTATTCCTTGATTCCTTCAGTGCAAGTTTACAAGTCATGTGTAACACTTAATTCTATGTTTGCAAATTGGAACCTATTTGTGCAAAAAGTCATATGGACCATGTTAAGGATATTTAGATTGCAGAATGTCCTATTCCGAACATCGTACCAAGTATCGAATCTGAAACATCATCTTCAGTTCTGAAAGAGTTAGGCACCGTCATGCGTCCATGACATCTCCTTATCACCTAATAGCATTTTGGAATTAGGAGTTGCATTTTCACAACTGTATTGATGGCAAACGGAAGTGCTTAGCTGTTAGCTTGTGTATAGTACAGAAAGCACGAGCCATTTTCTTATACATAAGAAGAACTAAGATATCTAATCCAACTGGGACCACCGACAATGTACAATGTTGTTCTGATCACTGAGCTAATGGGACATGCCTCTTAATTATGAGTGGCAAAATGTGTATTATGTGAAGCTAGCATTATGTTTGCATTAATTGCCCCCTGAGGACTTTAGGTCAGGGTAAAGCAATACAATTAGGATTTCTGTATTCTCTTCCGAGATCCACTCATGAGGGTTATAGAAGTGGGGCTTAGCAGTGGCCTTACAGTATGTGGTGTCTAACTTTTCCAGGCACATGCTGGGATTGTTTTGATTTATGACCGTGATTACCTCCATCCCAATCCTTAGCATTGCTATAACATGCACTTGGTCTTCTGTGTATATGTGTTAAATAATTGAAGATATGAGATAAAAGTAAGAGAATTAGCTAGAATCATACGAAGAAGGTAATTGTTCATACTTAAGTCCACTTTTATTATCTCGTAGTACGTTCTGAAGAAACACTCCTTCATACCACATTTCTTATAGTTTTTATTAGCCTACTTTCGATTTTTGCAAAAAATGAAAGTAGACTTATGAGATCAACACAGGGCGAAAAAAGTGTGTCTGTCTGTGTGTGTGTATGTGTGTGTGTGAGTCTGTGTGTGTGTGTGAGTCTGTGTGTGTGTCTGTGTGTGTGTGAGTGTGTGTACTCTGAATGTCTGTCCCCCCCTATCAATTCGAACACGGTGAATGCGAAGTGAACGAAATTTGGTACAAAGGTAGCACTAGCAAAGGACACCTCAGTGTCATGTTTTATATCGCCGCCATCTTTACTAAAACTGAATGGCGGCCACTCAAACGTTCAAAACGTAAAATCAAATAACGACTAACCAAATCATCCGATCTCTACCAAATTTGGTAACAACATACCTTCGTATAGGATGCGTCTTGTGACCAAACTACAAGGTCCTCCGCCATACCATTTCAGGATGGCGGCCGTGCGAATTATGCAAACTTTATAATCCATATCATGGGACCCACCAGTTCCGATTATCGAGCCGAGAATCGTTTTAACTGTTCTAAAGGAAGAGGCACGTTCGAAATTAAAAGTTTATTTTGTAATACTATAGTGCAGACGTGATTTTAAAAAGCTGAGCCGATTCAGTAATAAGACAAAATGGCAGCGGATATCTTGTGCCTGACTTATATTTCACTAATTTGAGTATTGCATGCAATATAGCGTACTGATACAAAATAAGTAAACTTTGTATGAAATGCTTTATACATAAATAATATACTCCAGTGATGAAATCGTTTAGTATAAATCATTATTTGCTAACAAGTTCTATGTAAGTCATTTTATATAGAACGATATTCGTGACACAATTAGCTCAGTGGTAGAGCGTTAGCCTATCGCTCAAAGGCCTATGGTTCAAACCCGATCAGAGCTAGGTTTTTTGCTTGAAATGTTATATGTTTATTGTTTTGTAATGACTCAGATGTTTTAAAATTAAGCGTTATATTGTGCATATTATGGTGTAAAATATATATTTAATTAAAACATAATTCGCCAGCAGATTTACTCGAGACATCTAGCTGCCAAAAAGGTAACTGCACGCCGACTTACTTATTAACTTCCAGATTTTATTGAAAAGTTTCTTCTTCTGGCCGCTAGAATGCACTCGCCCTGTTAGGATTATATTGTTCGATATTTCACCACTAGATGTCACGACTAGTCTACGTGGGGCTCCATTGATTACTATACCATTGGCATTCTATGCGCATCGAATTTGAAGAATGACAAGATGATACTACGATACATTTTTACTTTTTATTTTAAAGGGTTTTTAACAGCCTATTTTGCGTTACTTGAAAATGTTATTTGAAGTAATGAACAAAACGATTTCACATAGTAACTGAATTCAAGCCGTTGGTGTTAGTTCAGGTTATTAATTACTACTTTTATTTCAGGCAAATAGCAATCGAAAATATCCACATAGTTTGTATACACACGTCTCTGTAGGGTCATGGAAAGATTTGTTAATTCAATTAGGGTTGTGAAAGGCAAGCACAACCAGACGTGTAAAGACATGCCTCAACTCAAAGTTGGATGTTGCCCACGGCAGGTCGTATATGTAATAATAATAATAATAATAATAATAATAATGTTATTGGTTTTACATCCCTTTTAACTACTGCTGCTTTTAGAGACACCGGGGTGCCGGAATTTTGGCCCGAAGGGGATCTTTAACGTGCCAGTAAATGTACTGACACGGCTCCCTCGCATTTGTGCACCCTCAAATGCCAGCTGACTGCGCCAGGATACGAACCTGCAACCTAGGGCCCAGCAAGCGAGAACGTTACTGCTGAGCCACGCAGCCAGTCCGGTCGATTATGTCTCCAGATCCATAACATTCTTGATATACTTCTTATCTTTCTTTCTTCAATGATGGTAGCAGTTTTTATCTAGGTTGTGGCGTTTGGTAGAGGTAAATCGTTTCTAAGGTCTTCAACAAAGAATAGTTCTATTATACTCTTTGATAATAACAACGAGTTATAACTATACTCATACATTTAGGAGAAAGTAGGCTATATGTTCTTTACTGAACATCTTGTTTTTCTATCCCTTATTATTCCTAAGTGAATGTGGCAGTGGTTTTTACGGCCGTTCGCGCTTTTGTTTAGCCTAAAAGAGGTGTTAATGAAATATGATTAGGTGTTGAAAGGAAGCGACCATGGTACCTGAAGTGTTGACGTCCTAGCGTTGGACTGGGGATGAAAATGGGGAACCATGAAGAACCATTTCAAGGTACCTTACCCAGTGGCGTATGCAGGTTTTCCTTCTGGGGGGGGGGGTTCATTAATATATTACATTACATAAGGGGCAGATGACCTTGCTCTTCTGCCACTTAGTCATCATCATCATATACATTATTACAATGATATTTCGATTAATATACATTAATTAAATAAACATTCTCTTTGCTTGGAAACTATTTTAGGGCTCATTAT
The DNA here is from genome assembly GCA_946902985.2 of Meconema thalassinum. Classification (NCBI taxonomy): domain Eukaryota; kingdom Metazoa; phylum Arthropoda; class Insecta; order Orthoptera; family Tettigoniidae; genus Meconema; species Meconema thalassinum. The sequence goes on along the minus strand of OX336388.2, from coordinate 211,857,182 downwards.
ATTTCAGTGCCTTAAAGAGAAAAAGTAAACATCTTTCAAAAAATATGGAAAACAATAATTAAATATTAAAACTGAAATGATGCTGTGGTCTATAGGTGACTGCTTATAATACGGTATTGACATTATGTGAGAGAAAACTAAAATTTGGCTTCCATGTTCTTACTGCCATTAGGCTGTTACTGACTCCCAAAATCTGCCAATCTTGATTGCTTCATCGTATAATTGATAGGAATAAATTCCAAAAACTCCTCGTGTAACTAATTATCTTTAATGAAACGGACACACAATTAAAGCGACCCGAAGCATTGTGAAAAAGTTACCGATCGCACACTTCAACAGTAATCCTAATCCTTGGCTAGCACCAACTCTGAAGGAGTCTTCTCGTCACGAGTGGAGTGCAGGACATTTACCAAGTGACGAACGTGATCACTTTTAAAGCATATACAGGAATAAATAAGACTCACTAGCGGTAGTGTAAAACAGGTGATAGGTCGGACACTGTAAAGATTCAAGTAAACAAATGTCTCGGGGGGGGAGAGGTATTTAAACACTAAAAAACCCCTTCCTCCTTGTCGGTACGCCATTGATTCCCTCTAATTTTCTATCAGTAAACACATGGCTTGCATTTAAGCTCTGTAATGTTTGAAATTAGTTTCTGATCTAAGGCAGGAACTATAAACGTTGGATTCAATATACCATGTATTTCAAACCTGCATTGATAAATTGCTGAATGTCAATTAATACCAAGGATGCCAGGAAATCCCTTCTTGAAAGCATTCTAAGTGACCTGTGACTACATTCTTAAAAGCATTTTAAATTGACTTCCCCTATTTATACTCCAATTTCTTCCTTGGCTTGTATCTACCTTGCAAACTATGTGCTACCGTTCACCAGTAGACTTATATTTTGATATTACTAGCATTGTGTAGCAGCAACATACTCCACAATAGAGGCATTTAATTTACGTACTTACACTAAATTCTGTTGAAAATTTGCTTTAATTGCAGTGTTTTCTGAGAAATGTATTGTGTAATATTCTGACCTTCATTCTCAAAAGATGTGCTGGTACAAATATTGAGGATATAGTCGCTTTTTACTTAACGATAGGTGGACGTGTTAGATCCTAACACCTCTTACGGCCTTCCAGTTAAAAAAGAAAAATGCATACTCATTTGTCCTCAAACCTTAAAGCTATTATTGAGGCACTGAGTAAGCATTTTGTGTCGCACTGAGATTTACTTGTTATCTTGGTGAGAGTGTGTATTATAAGTTTTAGAACTAGGGAAGACATAACCACATCTGTGTAATTCTTCACTTCAACTCGGCTGTGATTTACAATTACATAGTTTGCTATTTGTGTAAAAAGTATTAGAACTCGCGTCAACCGGGAAGGCGGACGGCTGCTATTTGCGCAGAGAAAGAGATACATATCCACTGTTGCAACAGGTCCACCATGGCCGAGTCCCCACACCGCAGGCTGCCATGAGTTCCTGCGGTATGGCAACACCGTCGCTTACCTCATCGAGCTTGTCTCTTTCATGCTGACAACACACTGGCTCAGATTCTCAAGACTGACTGACTGTGATTGGTTAGATGGAAGTGAGGCATGACGTTAAGGTAGCGTTGTGTTCTGCGCACCGCCTTCCCGGCTGACTCGAATCATAGTGATACCAAATAAATAAAATAATTAAATAATTCACTTTATTCCTAGGACATGCAAGAAGGAACCCAGGATGGGGAGAGTGAAGCAAGGGGAAATCATTCAAATGAGTAAGTGTACAACATATGAGGAAACATGTTTCTTAACTTTTGTGAATGCATAACTGAATGTTTTGGATATGAATAAGTTTATTTTGCATCGTCACATATATCTCGCATTTCATGTGTCGTTACTGCTTGTCTCATCAAAGTAGATACATTGTTAACATTAACTTCCTCTTTACTAGCCCACAAATTATCATTCAGAGTTCTCACTGTCTGGAAGTGTTTAACCCTGGACCCCTACACTAATCTTACTGAGTGCCCCAAGAATAATAAGCTTAATTTACATATTTCAAGCCAGTATTTATTGCATTTAGTATAACAACTCGTTAGTTTGGTTTGATTAGACTTACGGAAAATGTAGTTTATATTACATGTAATCATTCTATACTAAAAATAAAATAATATTAAAGAGACATACAGGTTTTCAACATTTTGCAACACCTCATATCTTAGATTGTTGTACTGAATGTAATCTCCACAATTGACACAAAGAGATACTATATGACTTTTGCATACATACATCTTACACTCTTTACACATCATAGTGGTTTTGGTGTCCTTGGTTCGCAGAAAGTACTCAACAAGAAACGTAACACTAACCTACACTGGGGTACTCAGTGCCCCAAAACCGATCTATAGCAAAGAATTGTTACAACTGTGACTAATATGGCCACTGTAAGACGGTCAAAGACAAATAAAAGTCATGGCGGCTGCAGGCTGGAAGGGTTGCCAACACAAACCCCAGTGTGGGGTCGAGGGTTAAGACAAGTTAGCCATTCTGTTGATGGCAATTTGTCTTGTGGAAGTTATTCTCATCTGGTTGAAACACATGGATAAATGGCCGGACTTACATAATTCAAAAGTAAGTGCTACGCAATTGCCTTAATGCAATAATCATCGACACCGAAACACACATTTAAACCCGCATTAAGACCGAACAAACGTTAACAGAGGCCTGAAACTGGTATAGCAGTATTTCCATCACCGGAAGATAATTGGAATAACTGTGTACATAATGTAAACATGTTGGAGTGCAAATCCAGGTCAATATTTTTTGATACTATTTCGGAGGAGTGGGATTAAGCTGTTGTTTGATGAAAAGTAATCATTCAGATTAAATAGAGCCTGTAAATGTGTGGGACATTAGAGCGAGGTGTGCCGAGAGTTGGATTAGCTTGCTCTTTGTTGTGTGGTTTAACTGGGAGGGTTACCAACTTTTACATATAATAACAAACTACCACTTAAGAGGAGGTATGTGACTTTTGTGTTTTGTTTGTTTTATTCATACATAAATAGCCCAATTCTGCCTCTTTCAGGAAATGATCTTATTTTAGTCATTCTGGCTATTGTTAAGCTTGTAGAGGCGTCTTCGTATGAGCTCGCATGCCATTTAAACATTGGAGGTGCTTATATAATAATGTTAATAATAATACAGAAGAGCGGAAATGGCCATGAGACTTGTAAAATGGCAGAAAATATCTCAGGAAGAAAAAGCCAGGAGATGTGAAGGGGAAGGATAAGGAGGAGAGCAGTAAATATTAACTTGCCTCTTTCTCGCATAGCTCTTTTCCAATGTGTTGCTGTGTACAATATGCTCCTTGTGGTGCAATTCTTATTACACATCGTTGTATCTTGGTACAATAGTTGCTAAAGGTACAGTAATGTAAATGTGCTTTGGGTTTTGATTTGCTTTGAGTTTTAATGTAATTTTGATAGGTAGATTTTAATTAACAATGCTGAATTTCAAAAATATTTAAAATGAGAGTTTAAATATTTCTGGAAAGAACAGTATCCATCTAACTAACACCAAACCCCAGAGCAATTATTTTTTCTATACATTTTAACTGCATGTAGAAAAAGAATTAACTTGATCAAACGAAACCTTTGATTCGAGGGACTTTTTTACGGGACTACTTTTTTAATACAAAAATATTCAATAACTCAAACACTACTGAAGCTATTTAAATATAAATTAGCACAACAGATGTCAGCAACTCTCTATGTAAGAGATTAAAATCTGGTAATGGTATGATGAAAACTGTGAACCTTGAACAATTCAGCCGCACCTCCCCTTAATGCAGACTAGTCTAGCAATGTGGCAGACTTTGAGGTTATGCAGGAGGAGAATGAGGACAGAAACAGGATCACAGTTGAAGAAGTGTAGAGGGAGATCAATAAACTAAGAATGTTGCAAAGCGGCAGGTGTATGTGAATTTTAGCCAGAAATTGTGAAGTATAGTGAGAAAGCTTGGCTGAAATGGTTGGATAGGATAATCAAATTGGCATAGGGTTTAGGAAATGTACCCTCTGACTAGAGAAAGGCAGTTATCACGCCAATATATAAGCTAGCTAACAGGAAAGATTGCAATAATTATAGCGGGATTTCTTTGATAAGTGTCCCGGGCAAAGTGTACTCATTCATTGTAGAAAGGAGACTTCGATCATTGGCCGAGAGTAAGATGGATTAAAATCAGAGTGGCTTTAGACCACAACAGGGATGTCAAGATCACAATTTGAGTATGCGCCAAGTTATTGTGAAATGCCACGGGAGGAATAGACAGGTGTGTTTGTGTTACTTAAGAAGGCGTACGATAGAGCACCCAGGGAGAAGATGCCTAGCACCCTGAGGGATTATGGTATCGAGGGAAGTCTGCTACAGGCAATCAAAAGTATTTATGTATTATAATCAAATTACAGTGAGAGTGTGTGGTAGGATGGGTTAATGGTTTGTACAGGAGTGAGGCAAGGATTAAACCACTACTGTATTTGTTATATGGACCATTTCTTTAAGGGCATAAACTGGCTGGCTGTATTTCAAGGTGAGTAGTCTGGCCTATTCGGATGATCTGGTTGTAAGGACGGACTCCGTCGAAAGTTTGGAAGCCAATATGTTTGAACTTGAACAGAAATGTAGGGAGTATGATATGAAGATCGGCATTTTAAAGACAAAGGTTTTGTCCTTTGGAAGAAATGCAAGAAAATAGAAATAGTACGGTCAAATTAGGCTTCGAGACGGAAAAAATTAAATGACAACGAATTTCTTCAAAAACATATTCTATATGACCCGCTAAACATCCCCAGAAAAATCGCCAAAAATCGGACTCGGGGAACACCCCTATTTTTTTTAAAACGTCCTCCATCTTGGATTTTTCTAAAATCTGCTATAACTTATGAATGAAAAGTAGAAATAAGGTGCGGTTTTCGCCAAAAGTTGTGTATCGACTTTTAGATGTTGTACTTGGTATGAGAACTCACAATCAAGTCGGGGACCGTCCTTAAATTTTTGGATAAAAAAAATGCTATAGGTTACGAACAAAAAGTAAAAACTAAATGAGGTTTCCCCAAAAAGTTGTGTTTCTACTTTTAGATGTTGTAATTACTATTAACTCTTGATGTTGTACTTAATATTAACAGTCAAGTCGGGGACCGTCTTTAAATTTAGATGAAAAAAAAAAGACGCATGATATCTTAGATTTTTGTAAAAAAAATCGATGTAACTGTTGAACGAAAAGTGAAAAGGATGCTATTCTGTCTACAAGTTTAGATTAACTGTCACAACTTGTGTACATCAAATAACTGGATATATACGAGGGGGAACGTCCCTAAATTATAAAAGAAAACACGTCATAATAAACTCTTATATTGCATTTTAAAATTTTAATGCTCATAGCAGAGCATTTACAGTTTTAGGGCTAGTACATGTACAATGGATTTACGGTGTTCTAAGGTTACAAAAAATCATTTTAGCTAAAACTGGCATTACAAAATATTAGTACTTTAAAAACAATACACAAATTGCAGACATTTTACATTGAAGATAACATTTATTAGACATTGACACATATTAAGGCAACATTCATTTGTTTACAACTCGTCTTCTCTTTGAGGTTTATTTGGGGGCGATGCTAGCTAGACCTCTTTTGAACAGAGACGGCGGCGGCATCATTGGCTTCATTTTCGATTTCCTCCGGGTCATCTTCTTCCTCGTCATCAAAGAAAGTGCGTTTGTTCAGGCATGCATCTCCTGCAATCTCCCTTGCATCCACACTTTACCATATGGAGGAGACGTTCAGGAGCGGGCGGCAACGTAGACTGAATAGGAATGTGCCTTCCACATTTGAGTTTCCATCCCCAATCTTGCGGTGGAAGACGGTTGCCCTTCTAAGCTTGAACCTGGTGGTAGACGCGCAGACAGTGTTGACTTGCCGCAGTGGAAGAAGGAGGAAGGCTAGAAAGATTCATGACGAAGTTTGGTGGTTTCTTTCCCACAGTTTGGATGTACTTCTTAAATCGTGCTTTATCAAGGCGCTCTCCTGGTTTGCCTCCGTAGAGCTTGATGACAAATTCCTGTCCTGAATCAAACAAAACATAGGTAATGTACAGTATACCGACTTCTAGCAGTCAGAGAATTAAAAGATCATTCCGGTATTATAAGAACAAGTACTAAATAAAAGAACGAATTTACCTGCAGCTGCAATTTTATCTTGTGTTGCGGTTTCATCCAGGAATACAGCGACTGTTTTACGGAGTTGTTGGTCGTTGTGCAGTTTGTTGAAGCCTACCAACGGACTCTTGTAATAAAAGGCGGAGGTGGAATCACATCCCATCATTGCGTGGACAAACAGTAAGTGAGCTGTCATTTCTCCGAGACCTTGATGCAGCTCCTTACTAAAATCTTTTGGGAGTTGGTTGAGGTACCCGGAACTAACAAAAAGATTGAATGGTTCGGCTGTGTCAAGGCTGCTATTAAAACAAGAAAATCTGAATCGGTGCCCACTACGACTGATCTTTCCCCAGATTCTGCCTCTTTTTCTGTAGTTTCTACAATCAAAACAGCCGCGTCACTGGGTGCATGGAGGACTGGGATGTTTGCTGCCTGAAATGCTGCTCCTAGAAGGTTTACGAAATTCGTTTTGTTGTCAACGTTGGATAAAAACTGTTCTTATGGTGCAGTCAAAATGTTGGAAGATGTCACGTCTACCCTAGCTGACGACTTTCCGATTCAACGGCGACCATGTGCAGCGTCTTTCGTGCTCGCCTCGTAGCCGTCGAACACTATAATGACACTTTCCCCGTAATGCCTTCATACGTAGTCCTTGTAGGCATTGAACACATCATCGTAGGTTGCTGGGCGAGGCCAATGCACGCGGTGTATACGATCTCCACCGTCTAGATCGAACTTGGGGTTATCAGACATCTGACTGCTCACCTGGCAGACTTGGTCTATAACCTGATATATCTTCGACTTAACACCAGCACGGAGCCCAACGTTGTCGAACAAAGCTAGGGGATATGGCGCCAACTCGTGCCGTAAGCAGTCTTCCAACTCCTCCTCGGTTCTGACGACACAGGCGATGCGGTGGAACTATTGGTTGGCATTTAGTACGACCAGTTCCTTGTTGATCACGAGTGTCTTCTTCATGGCAGCGAAAGTTGTCACTGGATCCTTCCGTTTTAGAGTGACGGTGTCAAATGACTTCCCCACAGCACTTCTCACCGCCTTTTCGGCCAAATCACAATTGACGCTTTCGTCTGCAATTATTCCAGTTGACAGGGAGACGAGATTTTTGGATTTATTAAAGGGAGAATGTTATTTTAGCCACTCAACGAATTTCTTCAAGTCTTTGGAGTCTCGAGACTGCCTGGGTGCCAGCAAAGAGACGTGTTGTTCAGAGGTTTCACTTCTAATTCCTACAAAGGCTTCCACTGCTTCTATCACTTGTAGAATCGCCGGCAAAGTGCGAATCCAACGGGCTACGATTGCATCAGAGATACCTCGACCTTGAGTCAACCCACCGCTGACTTTCATTATCTCATCGAAACCTGCTCGAAGGTCATGTCGGTCCTTACCCCACACCAAAATGTATCCGATCGACGGACAATGAAAAAGCTTTTCTTGACGAACAACTCAAATTTCTTGTCTGTCAAAGTTGATTAAAGTTGAGCCATGCTATGAAGATAGATGTGAGCCATCTTGGCGTAGTGAATTTGTCCTGTGGCATGCAGGCAATTTAGCATTCTTTGAACAATGGATAGTTGAAGGCTCCAATCTCCGGATCTTTCCGCTCGAACAAAGTCATGAATGATCGCTGTCTGTCGAAAATATTGCAGCCACTGTTTCGAAGTTCGACTTTTTTCTTCCATTTCTACCATCCACGACGAAACAGCCTGGAGTAGTTCTTCCACATGGAGAAAGGATTCTTCTAAAGATCTGGTGTTAAAAACCTTTTCGTAAGCTAGATGAAGAGTTTCGACGTCGGAGGCAGACAGACGTTTCTGTTCCTGGCATGATTCCAAAATCAATTGGCCGATAGCAACTCGAGAGAGGGAATGAGCACGCAAAGTTCTTGCATATGTGTGCCCACGCATCATTTGGACAACTGTGTTTTTACGCTTACTTAGTATATCACAAAATTTTAAAATATATTCCAAGAAATCAGGCTTCTTTAAGGACGTTCCCCACCTTACATACGCAGTAATATAATAAACAGAAGTTCTGAAAGTTAAATTAATTATATAGACGAAAACAGCACTTTTTATCACTTTTCGTTTAGGAGAAAGCATTTTTTAAAGTAGATAATAAGAGTTTTTTCAAAATTTGAAGATGGTCCCCGACTTGAAGGTGAGTATTCACAGTTGGTACAACACCTAGAAGTCGAAACTCAACTTTGGGCGAAAACCGCACCTTATTTCTACTTTTTGTTCATAAATTATAGCAGTTTTTTGAAATATCCAAGATGGCGGGCGTTTTTTGGAAATTTAGGGGTGTTCCCCAAGCCCGATTTTTGGCGATTTTTCTGGGGATGTTCAGGGGGTCCTATAGAACATGTTTTTGAAGAAATTCGGTGTCATTTAATTTTTTCCGTATCCGGCCAAATTTTGTCCTAATATGACTGTACTAAAAGCCAGGTGAAAGGAACAATGTAGGAGCAGGTGGAACAATCATTAATTCTGAATGAGACCAGAATGTGGCTTTTACACCTGCATCAGACGTCATCGTAGCTTTTACATACTCTGTTTCATCTTTTGGGGGACATTACCTACTCAAAATAGTAACCATGGTCGCTACTGCATCTTAAATATGTGTTAACTTATGTAAATATGTGTTTTTATTTATTGCTCTCTTAACAACGGCAGCAATGTTCCGACCGCGCTTGAATCTTGTCCAGCTGTCAACAAGGTGCACTCAACGGTACATACCGAGGCGCACACATTGTTGCCAACAAGTGGGATAAAAATACACTACATTAATGAAATATTATTGGTGCTTGACAAAAACCGAGGATGTATAAACAGGTAACGTGGCCCTCAGGCTAAATCCATTGTCAAAACCCATTGGATTCGAAAAACAAAGGTTTGGATTAGATTGGACCTAAAGAATATTGGTCTAGGCAAAATCCATTGGTCTGGATTGAGATACTGTGCTAGGCAAAAACCATTGGTTTGGATGAAAGTTATTGATACGCTATGATATTCTCGATTGAGATTGGAGATTGTGAACTCGCAACACGCACAATCCATGTCTAACTTATGACTGACACTTGACGGCGCTCTTTTGTGTTACGATACCAGATATGACGTAGTGCCGAATGTGCGGGGTTGGCAATGCTGTCTTTGACGATAACTCACGCGCATAATGGCGGACACAGACTAAGGGGGCTGTGTGTGCGTTATGGTCAGCGGAGGAGTAATCATTATTACTCCATTTCCTGATTTATTTTTCATCATTTAAGGTAATTTGGCTCTTTTATGTACTGTAGAACATTTTATCGTTAGTTCTATGCTACTGAACTTTTCAAGTACATGGGCTGTGTAATCTCACAGGTTGGTAGTACTGTATGGTGAAGGAAATAGGGTCGATATGTAGAAAAGCCAATGCAGGGAGTTCTCAGTTGCGATGTTCAGCATTCTGTTAGTGTAGCGATGAAACTCTCCCCTACATCGCTCAGTATTTAGATCGATCTTGCTGTATGGAAGTGAGAGCTGATACATACGTTAGAGTTAACTGATATCAGTGTAGTAAGAATGATTTCTGGGACAAATAGATGGGAGGAATGACAGTAATGAAGAGATAAAGGCCAAGTTAGAAATGAACATTCTAGATGAAGCTGTTCGTATGAGCCGACTCAGATGGTGGTGTCATGTGTAGAGAACGGGAGAGTGGAGATTACCCAGAGGTTAATGAGTTTTGCTGTAGAGGGTAAGAGAAGCAGAGGTAGACCTAGGAGGCGATGGTTTGATTCAGTGTTTAATGATTTCAAAGTGAGAGGAGTAGAAGCAGAGGCTAACTGCTAATAGGGGAACATAGAGGTGACTTGTTTCCAATTAGAGGCTTGCAGACTAGACTGGACGCTGACACGCAAAACTATCTCAAATGAAAATTTATGTATGAAGGGTGATTGGATAGGTAACATGAAAATTGAATTCTGGCGCAGCTAAGAGCCCCTTGTCCATCACCAGCGTCTCACTGGTTGCGAGTGTTATAACACTTTGCAACATTAGGTCAGGTGGTGGTGGGTTCACTGTTTTAAGGAGTGTATCATCGAGGTCACCTGCACCTGCTACGCCACCGAAGCCGCCCAATGTGACCTTATGTTCGGGAAGTTTTTTCTAAAGGCTACTTCATTCGTCAAGCGATCACATTAATTCGACATTATTAGCTAACCATGGGCATTGCTTCGAATGACATGGGCTAGGCCTTAACTAAAAATTACTCCTAGTATAATTAACAAAATTGTTCTTCGAGCGACCTCACTGTGCATTCATCATAATTGTAGTCTCCTAGTGGACGCATCTTTATATTGTATTACATATACACTGAAGAAAATGGAAATTGAAACACCCAGAAGGAGTGGTGCTACATTGCTGCAATTGAACATGCAGGACGAGTGTTCGGTTGTGATTCGATGATTACACTTTCATGTCCCTCTGACCGCAAGGTTGGACAACAATCAATACAGGATGTGCTCACCACGAGCTGCAATACACTGATGAATTCGTCGATGCATCGATTCAATAAGGCCCTGGATCGCTTCCTGAGGAATTGTGGCCCATGCTTGCTGCACTGCATGGGTGGCTGAGGACGGTTGGCCAGTTGTCGACCCATCATGTCCCACCCATGCTCAATAGGACTGAGGTCCGGGGATCTGGCGAGCCATTCTAAGGTTGTGATGTCGTGGAGAGCTTCTCTGGAGATGCGAGCAGTGTGAACCCGGGCATTGTCCTGCTGAAACATCCCATTAGCAATGTTTGCCATCATAGGGACAACCACTGGATTGAGTACCCTATCAACGTACTGTCGAGCAGTCATAGTGCCCTCAACAAGCACTAATTTTGATTTCACATTAAAGCCAACAGCTCCCCAGACCGTAATGCTTGGTGTTGGCCCTGTGTGCCTCTCTACAATAAGGTCTGGGCGGCCCCTCCACCCGGTACGTCGGCGCACACGATTCCGGCTATCACTGCGGGCAAGACAGAAGCGCGATTCATCACTAAAGACGACCCTATGCCATTCGTCGAACCATGTCGATCGTTCTCGACACCAGGCCAGCCTTACACGTCGCTGTTGTGGGGTCAATGGAACACCTTCTGCAGGGTCACGGGATCGTAAGCCAGCTGCACGCAGGCGATTACCAACTGTTTGTTGTGTAACGTGGGGCGCCACAGATGCTCGAATTTACTCTGCTGTTGCATGGGGTTCCATCCGGGCCATCCGAATGATGCGGCGATCCTCACAGTTGTCGGTCACGCTCGACCTGTGCCAGGTCTACGAGTGTGGGTACCTTCATTTGACCACTGCTGCCATACACGTTGTACCGTAGATGCCTGTCGGCCAACACGTGCAGCGACAGTCCTTAGCGATAATCCAGCCTCACATAGCCCAATTATCCGAGCCCTCTCAAACGGCGACAGTTGTTGATGGTGTGCTCTTCTCTGTCGTCGAGGCATGTTTGACGGGGAACACTTCACTGCACAGACTGCATGTCAACTACGCTACACCAGAGTCCGTATACTGGAGTTGATTCCTCCGTGACCAATCACGCGGGGAGACTTGTAGCAACAATCCAATGGGTCTGAATCTTTGATCGTTTACATACCTACATGGCATCGTTCCATATCTTGAAAATCAATACAAACGATTAATGCCTTCATGGTGTTGCAATTACCATTTTCAGCAGTGTATATTTTGGCTTATAAGTGCTTATTTAATGAATTTTTAAGTGAATTTCTGTGTTCTAGTTTCCTGTACATAATGGAGGAAGAAGCATCAATCAAAAGTGAGCCGGAATGGTCGATACAAACAGACGATTTGGCCGAAATTGTAAGTGTTTTTTAATTCCACATAGGCTATTGTGTAACATAGCAATCTAGTATTCTAGTTAACTTGGCAATCTCAGTGATGTACAAAACAAAAAATGTATATAGTTAGCAAGGTTAGGGGAGACTGGGGCACATTGAACCCCTATCATTAATTGTGAAGGAGACAGGAACCTGACATTACACTCCCACTTGGATGGTATATGATTTTTATACCTTTCCAGGGGTTGCATAGGACAATACCAATTGAAATTGCCATTCATTATCACTAGTGTACTGGAAATATGAGCTAAATTACGTAAATATGATAGTTTCTTGTTAATTTTGAACGACTGCTCACTCGAAAGGCATTCGTCAATTGTCATCTGGGAGAGACATGACCTCACATTGATGTCACGGCCAATGGCCATAGTGGGGTAATTTAATTGAACACCCGTAGGCTCCCCATCAAGTTCAATAGTTCCAACTTTGGCTACCAGAGATGCGTTTCTAACCAAATCACTTACAAATTTAGCTTCACACTACCAATTGTAGTGGTAGGTTCTTTTACATGCCATACATCTATGACATGGGCCCGCTGGCTTTACTTCCATACTGAATGATTTTAACGCTCTTACAAATCCGATGACTTCGGCCGGGTTTGCACTCGCGATTTTGGGCATAGCAGTTCAGCATGCCACCCACCATGTAAGATATAAAATCCACTATCACTCTGCAACACATGAACACATTGGGCTAGGCAAAATCCATTTGTTTGTATGAACATTATTTATGCGCGTCTACCCACACTGTTTGTGACAATAACCAGGGGTGCTTATATTAGCTACTGCGGCCCTAATAGCCGCCCTACCTAATTGGGCAGGGCAAGAACCATTGGTTTGTGTGAACATTGTTTATGCGCGTCTACCCACACTGTTTGTGACAATAACCAGGGGTGCTTATATTAGCTACTGCGGCCCCAATAGCCGCGCTACCTAATTTCAGCAGGGCAAGAACCATTGGTTTGGAAGGAATTTATTCATGCGTTATGATATTCTTGATTGAAGTTGGATATCGTTAACTCGCAACTCGCACAACCAATGCCTAACTTAAGACTGAAACTTGGCGCACTTGACGGCGCTCTTTGGTTTTACGAGTCCGGACGTGAAAGAGTACCGAATGCGTGGGGTTGGCAATACTGTACTTGTGCATAATTAACGCCGATTATGGCTGACCCAGCTGGAATTTTTACTATATAAGTTGTGGTATAATTTGGGAATTTGTGTGGTCTATTGGTAGCGGAGCAGTGACGATGCATGAGAAGAGCTTAACAGAGTTGCTGTGTTAGCGTAGAGGAAAGGTGTGAGGTTTGTAACCCGGATCACCGTGGTTCAAATAGTTCAAATAGTGGTCTCGGCAATTCTTTTTTGTTTTGATGGCCTCCGTTATACCATTGTGGAACCGCACTATACTGGACGCCTTTTAAGCTTTTCAACGTAATATATTGCAATAAACCGTTTGTTAATTACCACTGGGTCTATCATAGCTGTTATAGACGTGCATGAGATGTTGGAAATACCATTACAACATTATAAGCGTTCTGCAGACAGCCCGTTAGCTCAGGGGAAGAGGAATTGCGTGAAACGACAAAGAACCGTGGTTCGAATTGTACTCGCGGTGTTTATTTTTTAAAATTTTCATTAACAAAATACGTGTATGTTTCTATACAAAGGGAAAGCTGACATGATGATTTTTTTTAAGTCCTGAAAAGGACTGTTGTAGGCACTTCTTCAATATCTCGTCCAGTATCCAATGGCTTCGACAACTTGCTGTAGCCGACGTTGCATTGACTGAACTAGATTTCTGAAGTACAGTTCATCAAGAGCAATCTTTTCCCATGCTTCCAACATAAACTCTCACAAAGCATCCTGCGAACGAGCGGGAGGGTGAGGCCAGTTTTCCCTGAAATGGTGTTTCCACTTTGCTCACACATGCTCAATGGGGTTCAATTTTGGAGTTCGAGGGACCCATTTGAGCAGTTGAATGGAGCCCTGCTCATAAACCAGCCCTGAACACTCCTGTTCATGTGGATTGGAGTGTTGTCTTGCACGAAATGAAGTACTGCATGTGGATAGCGCTCTCTCACACTCGGAATCATAATATTCTGCAAGATGTGTAAATATTGGTCCGATGTGAGATGTCCATCTATCCGATGAAGCACTCCAGCCCCATCAGTTTGCATCCACCCCAGCACGACATAGATATGCGGCCACCACGTGTGCGCTCAGCCACATACCGTTTCTCGTATATGTTCCCACGTGCCCTGTCAACACGAACCGGTCTGACCTCTGCCGAACTGAAACACGTCTCGTCAGAGAAGATGACCTGATCCCAATTAAGATTTAATTCCGGCTCAGCAAAGGCACACCGGTCGACTATATGTTGGTCGGAGAGACAACCTTCGATTGCAAATTTTCTGCAAGCAATTCCTGCTTCTCGTAATCGTTTACGGGCCTTGTATGGACATCCAGAAAAATTGGTCGTCTGCATGAGCTCTACCGAGTTTATGAACCGATTTTCCTCCGACGTTGTAACTAAATGGCGGTCTTCTCTACAGTAGAAACCCGCTGTAAACCAGTGCCTGGTAGACGACCATACCTCCCTAACACCCGCCACTGCTTTATCCATCTTTGAGGAGATCTAGGTGGAACACCACATCGGATTGCTGCCTCACGCACACTGTAATTGCCGTGTTCGATGAGAGCCAGAATGTGCTCTCTGGATGCGTGTGTATAGTGAGCCATGGCAGAATGTAATGACGCATGATCATCAACGTTAGCTCGGTCAGACGCGGTTGTTTTCGTAGCATGAGATCATTATGGTGTGTTACTTAACAAAAATAATATTCACGGCGTGACTCGAACTGAGGTTGCTCGGCTCCCCTAATGGCAGATAACCTCCGAAGTTCCAACCACCAAAACCACAATTATCATCACCTGCAAACTCACAAGTGACAAATCCTTCTTTAATAATTTGTTTATTTATTTATTTATTTATTTCAATCATATCACATGGGACTATAGGAATAGTTAGATGCATCTGGATGCCTTTCCATGAATCGCCATTTTGTGGTCACTTTACAACAGGCCCTAATTAAGGTCTTAAATGTTCCGTTTATTTTATTTTATTCTTCAAGAATCAATGCTGTTATGAAATATATTTTTATTTCCACGAACCAACAGTTCGAAATTATTACTGCACGGGACTACTGAACATTTAACAACATTCAACTGATATTTTGTTATCATCATACTAATATATAAAAATGAGATGGTGTGTGTCTGTCTTTCTGTCTGTCTGTCTGTCTGTCTGTCTGTTACCTAATAACGCAAGAACCACTGGTCTGATTTAAATGAAATTTTGCATGGATGTAGCTGAAATACCAGGTTTACATATAGGATACTTTTAATTTCGATATTTTGCACTATTAAGAAATGGCGACCATTTTAGTGACGTCACTACACCCTTTGGTTTCAAAATTTCATATTTCCATATCAAATAAAAAGAGAACGGTAGGAAATAGCAAACTTTTGATGGAACATACGAGCTTTGAAATTTAATTTCCTATCCGAAAGGTCCTTATCACTTTTCGTGTATCTCCAACGGTTAGCGAGTAAAACCTACTTTTGTGACGTCACTACACCCTTTGGTTTCAAAATTTTATATTTCCATTTCAAATAAAAAGAGAACGCTAAGAAATAGCAAACTTTTGATGGTATACACGAGCTTTAGCATTTAATTTTCTATCCAAAAGGTTCTTATCACTTTTCGTGTATCTCCGACGGTTAGCGAGTATAACCTACATTTGTGCAATAAAACACGGTCAACACCGAGCGGTGCAGTATATCTCTATAAGTTATATATAATTAGAAAATTTGTCTGTTTTTTTCTGAATTTCTACGGAAATTTGAGTTATTTACACGTTTCAGACTGTTTTATGATAGATGCGTGCGAAAATAATGTTTTGGTCTGTCTGTTTGTTTGATTGTCTGTGGACAAATTTGTTCCCTTATAACTCGAGAACGGCTGGGTGTATCAACGTAAAATTTGGTACAGATATCCATCAGAGGCACGACACTAATCATTGATGTAACCCTTCTCCGTACCTCTCATAAAAGGGGGCCTACCCCCTTAAAATGCATGCTGAAATAGGAGTAGAAGGACGAGACAAAAATCATTTTCAGCCCCTCGATGTGAGAGACAAAACTCGGGGGCCCTGAAGGGTCCCCGAAATCCACATTTTAAGGCCCTAAAACCAACCGTTTTTGAGTTATTCCCAGAAAACTAATTTAATTTAATAAACTAATGAACGTATACAAGCCGGTAACCATGGCAACAGATTCTCAGAGGTCCATCTATTGCTGTAAGACGCAATGCAATTCCATTAATTACATTGGTGTGAAAGTTTGCAAACGGCTAGAAGGTTATCACGGAACCAAATTAAGCTGTAGAATTCATCAATACGTATAATGCGCTTAAGGGGGTCAAGGGGTACAGTAGAATTTTTTCACGCGATTTACACCTCCGGGTGTGTTACGGCAGGTCTATTATATTCCTATCCCTATATTATATTATTATTATTATATTATGGCATACAACGAGGAGACAAAGCCCCCTCGGTGCCAGAAACAAAACTTGGGGGCCCTAAAGGGTCCTCGAAAACTACATTATAAGGCCCTAAAACCAAAAGTATCTGAAATATTCCCAGAAAACTAATTTAATTTAACAAACTAATGAAGGAATGGAAATCGCTAATGTGGACCTAACACAACGTAGAGGGTCATTTTTTATGTGAGGTGTATTGCGTTTCGTCTACAAGTCTTTCAATTCTATTTCACGTCAAGAAGTACAAGTTAGGTGAATTTAGTTTGAGAGCAAATTTTAACTAATCTTTCTTTTGTCGACATACGGGTTCATCGTAAGGATGATTTTGTTTGATACTGTATGGCAGATATACCCATATTTGGATATCTGGGTGATATGTTGTAGACAATAGAATTGTCTGTCTGTCTTTCTGTGTATCTTTATGTACGCCTATAAATCGTGTTCGTAGGCGTGGTGCATCGTAAAATTAGGTATGGTAAACATGAGTCAATACACCAATCATTTATAAAACTCCTCACCGTACTTTTCAAACAGTAGAAGGGTGGATATAGGGAAAAACTTCTCAAAATACATGCTAAAATAGGCGAAATATAAAAAATTATCCTAGAAGGACGATCAAAGCATATGTTGCGCTTCTCAATGTGAGACACAAAATTCGCGAGTCTATAAGGGGTCTCCGAAAACCACATTTTAAGGCCCTTAAATTAACAGTGTGTGTGGTATTCCCTGAAAACTAACTACGTTCTGATAAACTTATGAAGGAATGAAAAACCGCTAACCATTGCAACAGTAGCTCAATTGATAATGTCTGGTGTTAATATATAACACCGTTCGAAGGATGGGTACTTCTGCTATACTAATATATAAAAATGAGATGGTGTGTGTCTGTCTTTCGGTCTGTCTGTGTGCTACTCAATAACGCAAGAACCACAGGTCCGATTTAAATGAAATTTTGCATGGATGTAGCTGATTTACCAGGTTTACATATAGGATACATTTCATTTCATTTCATTCAATTTGCACTATTAAAAATGGCGACCATTTTAGTGACGTCACTACACACTTTAATCAAAACTTCATATTTCCTTATCAAATAAAAAGAGAACGCGAAGAAATAGCAAACTTTTGACGGTACATACGAGCTTCACTTTTCGTTTACCTCCAACGGTTAGCGAGTAAACCCCACATTTATGACGTCACTACACCCTTTGGTTTCAAAATTTGATATTTCCATTTCAAATAAAAAGAGAACGCTAAGAAATAGCAACCTTTTGATGGCATACATGAGATTTAACATTCAATTTTCTATCCAAAAGGTCCTTAACACTTTTCGTGTATCTCCAACGGTTAGCGAGTAAATCCTAAATTTGTGCAATAAAACACGGTCAACACCGATCCGTGCAGTATATCTCTACAAATATAAATAGAAAATTTGTCTGTTTTTTTCTGAATTTCTACGGAAATTTGAGTTATTTACACGTTTCAGACTGTTTTATGATAGATGCGCGCGAAAATAATGTTTTGGTCTGTCTGTTTGTTTGATTGTGGACAACTTTGTTTCCTTATAAATCGAGAACGGCTGGGTGTATCAACGCAAAATTTGGTACAGATATCCATCAGAGGCACGACACTAATCATTGATGTATCTCTTCTCTGTACCTATCATAAAAGGGGGCATACCCCCTTAAAATACATGCTGAAATAGGAGTATAAGGACGAGACAAAGCCCATTTTCAGCCCCTCAATGTGAGAGATAACATTCGGGGGCCCTAAAAACTCATTTTAAGGTCCTACGTCCAACCGTTTTTGAGATATTCCCAGAAAACTAATTTAATTTAATAAACTACTGAACGAATGCAAGCCGATAACCATGGCAACAGATTCTCAGAGGTCCATCTATTGCTGTAAGACGCAATGCAATTCCATTAATTACATTAGTGTGAAAGTTTGCAAACGGCTAGATGGTTATTATGGAACCAAATTAAGCTGTAAATTTCATCAATATGTAAAATGCGCTTAAGAGGGTCAAGGGGTAGTCTAGAATTTTTCACGCGATTTACACCTGCGGGTGTGGTATGGCAGGTCTATTATATTCCTATCCCTGTATTATATTATTATTAGTAGTATTATATTATGGCGTACAACGACGAGACAAAGCCCCTCGGTGCCAGAAATAAAACTCTAGGGTCCTCGAAAACTACATTATAAGGCTCTTAAACCAACAGTTTCTGAAACATTCCCAGAAAACTAATTAAATTTAATTTAAAAAACTAATGTAGGAATGCAAATCCGTAACCATGACAACATTATCTCAAGGGGTGGCATCCAACTTTCCATCTATTTCAGTAAGAAGCAATTTATTACATTTATTACATTTCTGTGAAAGTTTGCAAATATAAGTTTATCACGGAACCAACGTAGACTGTATAATTCACCAATGCAATTAAGGGGATCAAGGGGTAATCTAGGATTTTTTCATGCAATTTTCACGTGCGACATATAGTACAGAAGGTCTATTATATCTCCAAACAACAACATTATTTTCAAAAATTCCTGAATTGAATCAGCATTTTTTGCGGCTTTTAGGAATTTGGGCCATTTGAGACTAAAGAACCTGAATTTTCATGCACCACAAGCTTTTATAATTTATGATAGAGGTCTTCCTGTGTATGGGGATCCAACACAACGTAGAGGGTCAGTTTTTATGTGACGTGTATTGCGTTTCATCTACAAGACTTTCAATTCTATTTCATGTCAGGAAGTACATGTTAGGTGAATTTAGTTTGAGAGCACATTTCAACTAATCATTTTTCTTTTCTTTTTTTGTCGACATACGGGTTCATCGTAAGGATGATTTTCTTTGATACTGTGTGGTAGATATACCCATATTTGGATTTCTGGGTGATATGTTGTAGACAATAGAATTGTCTGTCTGTCTTTCTGTGTATCCTTATGTACGCCTATAACTCATGTTCGGATGCTTGGTGCATCGTAAAATTAGGTATGGTAAACATGAGTCAATACACCTATCATTTATAAAACTCTTCACCGTACTTTTCATACAGTAGAAGGGTGGATATAGGGAAAAACTTCTCAAAATACATGCTAAAATAGGCGAAATATAAAAATTATCCTAGAAGGACGACCAAAGCATATGTTGCACTTGTCAATGTGAGACAAAAAATTCGCGAGTCTATAAAGGATCTCCGAAAACCACATTATAAGGCCCTTAAATTAACAGTGTGTGTGATATTCCCATAAAATTAACTTCGTTCTGATAAACTTATGAAGGAATTACAAGCCGCTAACCATTGCAACAGTAGCTCAATTGATAATGTCTGGTGCGTCTCTAAAAGCAACAGTACTTAAAAGGGATGTAACACCAATAACATTGTTGTTATTATTATTATTATTATAATGTCTGGTGTTAACACCGAACACCGTTCGAAGAACGGGTACTTCTGCTAGTAAGTCTATAAATATAGACCGCACCTAAGATTTTGGTAACCTACATAAATTTACAGCAATCAATGTACAGTTATTTCAAACAAAATGTTTGAATTCCAATTATGTTGGTCAATACAACTATTGTACCGTATTCGTAAATACCAAAACGTGCTTTTGTTTACATACAAATTGTCAAATATGCCTCATCGTCTTCAACTTTTTCATTGCCAAACTCTGCTGCGACACTTAAATGTGTCAGATTAGTTTCGGAGAAAAAAATAGGTTTGTAGAACGCATCAGCAACTTATCAGCCAGATGACTGAGGGAATAAAATATCTGCAACATTATCTAGACGTTGTAAAACCGGCCGTTAACCATCTAATTTTCGCTCTCAATTCGATTATTCTTCAGGTTTATTCTAAAGCTGATAGCCGGAGTAGTTAAAAGGGACGTAAAACCAATAACATTGTTATTATTATTATTATTATTCTAAAGTTAGAAATTATTTATATAGAGTGCAACTGAATATTATACTGAGTATGCTTCCTAATAAAACGAGCGTCTATCATGTAATTCATTTTGTGAACTTAAATGAAACTACCAACTTCCATGATGTGCTGTGTTGGACAGAAATTCAAGGAAATGGGAACCAACCAGATGTGTACAAGTCCTTTGTAATTTGTAATTCCACCTATGCAAAGAAGATATTTGTTCAACAAATAATTTATTTGCAGGATAATAGTGACCTCACTGGAGATATGAAGACTGAAGATTGTCCCCCACCAGAGTTTGTTCCATGCATCAAAATAGAAACAGCCTATTCTGATTTCAAACAGGTAAGTACTTTATAGTGTTACTACTTTATGCCTCTTGAGTTGGTCCATTTTAGATATCCTTCTAAATTTCATAGCCTTTGTTTTGGAGCTGTTAATTTCCATAGAGTTTTCTTCCGCCCATACCCTAATGTTCCCCATAGCTGTTTGTAGGTCTTCTCGGTATCTTGATTGGATGGCCATGTCATCCGCGTACATGAGTAATTTGACTGTTCTTGAGTCTAATGTTTGCCCAATGTCTGAGGTCTTTACGTTGAAGAGGACTGAACTCATGGGATCCCCTTGTAGAACCCCCTTTGTTTGAGTTTTTTTTTTTTTTTTTTTTTTGTCGTGTAGCCTCCTGAGAGACCGAGTGCAGGTCTTTCTAGTCGACGCCCGTGGGCGACCTGCGCGTCGGGATGAGAGATGGAACTGATGAAGATGAATGAAACTGGGCAAGGATGTGGAAGGAAGCGGCCGTGGCCTGTCAGAAGGTACTGTCCCAGCATTTGCCTGGTGTTGAAAATGGGAAACCACGGAAAACCATTTCAAAGACAGCCGACGGTGGGGCTCGAACCCACGCGTCTACCGAGTCAGCAGAGAGCTTGGCCCCTTGACCTAACGCAGCGCTTTAGCCCGCGCAGCCACTACTGTCGGTTTTGTTTGAGTGATACTCCTCGATGTGGTGGTGCCGTCATAGATTGTAACATAGTTCACGTTTAAAATTGATTTCAATGTTTCTAATTCACTATTGGAGGAGCCTAATATGTTTTCCAGTTTGTGGATAAGTATCCTTCTGTAGATACTGTCAAATGCCTTGGAATGGTTTATCTACATAGATTGCACGCAGCGGTCTACCGGGTTGGGCTAAGGTCGTTATTATTTCTTGCACAAGTTCCTGTACAGCCTGTAGAGTTGATCTACCCGGGATAAAGCCATATTGATTTGATGGTATGTTAGCATGTAGTCTTTGTTCCACCCGTATTAGAAGGAGTTCAGATAAGGTTTTGAACATAACATTTTCCAGGGCCGTTCCTCTCTGAGAGTTTGGATCCTCCTTCTTCCCTTTCCTTTTGTAGATCACAATTATGAGTGTCTTCCTCCATTGTTCTGGGATTGACTTACGTTTTAGGCATTCGTTAAATAAAATGCGTAAGCATTGACCATTAAGGCAATGGTAATAATTAGTAACCGTGTTGACTGATAGTACTATCTTATTAAAACTGCGTAGTCAAACACTAAAGAAACGTTTTATTACATTATCAATCGTACATGTTTCGGTATTTCATTGATACCTTCCTCAGCGTGATTGATATTAAATCTTAAAACTAGTTAACAACGCCAAAAAGAAATGGATAGCCTTACAAAAATTGTTTTAAATCAAAAATGGAAAAGCTTGCAAATAAATAAATGTCATGTATTAAAAATTATAGTAAAATGAAGCTATTAAAATAAGAGATCTACCTTATAAACTGCCTACGTCAATAATCCAATAATTTTGATCGAAAACTGTCGTGACAGAAGATGTCGCTTTCAGAAGAATGAAGAAGCGCAAAGGATGTAGGTCAAATTGTCGCCTCAAACGGAACAAAAATTTTGTAATACAGTCCTCCAACCTAAAACTTCAAAGTTTGTTGTCACAAAAACCAACATGTTATTTTATAGTTTTAAATAAATGATCTGCACCTTGTGTTGCCCAATACACATATAATATAGCAGAGAGAGCCAACTAATAAGAATCAACTGAGTATCCAAGTTTAGGAGAAGGTAATACCGTAAACTATTACGTTTCTCCTAACGGTATTCCACCTGAAGACGACACTATGTAATACGCTTGATTGCTGTGTTTGGTAAATAGCCGGCACAATGCGTTACCCATTAAGCAACTAAAACAACAGAGTGGGCCATTAAGTTCGGAAGCGACTGAAGTTTTAGGTTGGAGCACTGTATTACAATTTTTTTGTTCCGTTTGAGGCGACAATTTGACCTATATCCTTTGCGCTTCTTCATTCTTCTGACAGCGACATCTTCTGTCACTACAGTTTTCGATCAAAATTATTGGAGTATTGACGTAGGCAGTTTATAAGGTAGATCTCTTATTTTAATAGCATCATTTTACTATCATTTTTAATACATGGCATGCTTTTCCATTTTTGATTTAAAACAATTTTTGTAAGGATATCCATTTCGTTTTGGCTTTGTTGACTAGTTTTAAGATTTAATAGCAATCACGCTGAGGAAGGTATCAATGAAATACCGAAACATGTACGTTTAATAATGTAATTAAACGTTTCTTTAGTGTTTGACTAGGCGGTTTTAATAAGATAATATTCGTGAAATAGACTTGTTGGCGATCTAACAGGTCATCGTGTGTGTCTTTTAAATGTTCTGTAAAAATCCCATCTGGCCCAGCCGCTTTGTTATTTTTCCTATTGCTTATAAGTTGTCTGACCTCCTCTGTTGTGACTGGGCGAGTGTCTTGAATGTTTGCCTGCTGCGGTGTGAAGCCGTTTGTCCTTATATTAGTTTCTCCCATTGCGCAATGTTTACGAGAGGAGTTGCTTCCTGTTTCTTTGAGTTCTTTAAGATTTTATAAGGCTTCGCTTCCGCCTCGGCTATTAACCTCTGTTCTCTGTGTAAATCGTACTCTGTTTTCTTTTCTTTGAGTAGTTTTCTTATATTTCCGATTCTTCTCAACATATTTCGTTAGTGCGTCCATACCATGCACCCTAGCGGAATGAAGTAAATGTATCGTTGTTTGTCGCATGATGGCGCTCCATCCGGGCTCCCCTGCCCTATCATATGCATGATTGTCGGTATCTCCTCTCTGTTCATTTGCCATCTTTCCTCCTCTATATGTCTAGAGACTCAGCTTAGAGGGTTCTCCGTTCTGATGCTGTGTTCCAGTACTTAATAATTGGATTTCCGCTATTACTGGGAGGTGTTTTCTGATTACTATTTTTTCGGTCTTCATTTGTGCGTGTCCTCCTGCAATTGAGAAGATCAAATCGATTGTGCTCCTACCATTTGGAGCAATGTACATATAATCACTTTTCCTGTTTAGTAGCCTTAGCTGGTAGTCTAGAAGAAAGTCTGTGACCGCTTGAGATTTTGTATCCCATTTGTCTACGCGGCAATTCAGGTCACCAAGTAACAGGGTTGGTTATCATTATCTGTGTTCTCCAGTGCCTTCCCTAGCTCGTCTATTATAACCTCAGGATCTGTATTGGGCGTGAAGTACGCTCCTATTATGTTCATCTTACTAATGTTTACTGTTAGGGTGTTGAATGTGTTCACAATTTGGCTGATAGGTTGTAGGTGCGGCTTTATATTGCAGCTCAATCCGCCTGAGGGACGGCCTTTCTTGGCTAGAGAGTGATTACCGTAGAGACCGTTAATGCCTATTTCTTCCATGCTGAAAGTTCCTGTTAAAAGCAGGATGGCATTCTCTAGAAGTGTGAGTCATGGGGTCAAGGCCAATACACTCTTCAACCCTTCCACATTCCAAGTCATTAATCTGACGCACTTAGTGATATTGTTGTTGCTGATTTTGTTGCTGTGTGATCTGCACTCCGGATGGCCTCTTGCGATGGTAGATATTTATGATAACCGGCCTTCAGTGTTGAAACTCTAAGGGACGAAAAGTAACCCCCTTAGGCCAGATATTTTCATTGCCAACCACTTGTTTGTCTTTCTCCAGCAGTGCTATCTTGAACGATTTGTTCCTTCCTCTTGTTCGAATTGTGAAACATGCTTTGACGCTATTAATGCCCTTTTCTGCCAAATAAGAGGTGATGTCATCTTCCATAGTTTCTTCGTCCAGGTGTCTGATGTACATCCAGTATAGCCTTGGTGCCGGTTTGAGGCTTCCACCACTATTATTTCCCTTCCCTATTTTGGCCGTGGGCGGGGGGAGAGGTTCTTGCTGAGCAGGGCGTAACTGGTATCTGCTACTTTGGGTATCGCATTCATTTCTGTTATGCCTGTCTGGTTGCTGTCTGACCTGTCGACTTGTAACAGTAGTGTACGCCGCGTTTAGGATATCCAATTCTAGTTTTCTTGATGAATGTCTCATCAGGGTGCTGGGTTTCATGCTGTACATTATGAAATTCAAACGACTGTTGGGTTGCCTCTTTCTGTTCATTTCTAATCATTATGTGAATATTATCCATCATGGACTGTATCTGCAGGTTAATTTTTCCCATGATTCTTGCCTCTATTTCTGAATTTGATAAAGTTTCACTATGATGAATGTCATACTCTGGTCGCTGTTTCACTACTCCACCGCCTTCTCCGTGATGGTTTGCTTCATCTATAGGATCTTTGGATGCCACTAGCGAGTTATTCGTTTGACCGCTAGGTGGCACTGGACCATCATGTTTCCTGCTCCTTATTTTCTTTGTTGTATCTCACTTGACTGAGCCGCGGGAGCCTGTACCACCTTTTGCCTCTCTAGGTCAACAGATTGCGCCACTTGTCCCGACCAACTATTGTCTTCCTGTAGTGCAGTGTCATTGTTTGAAACCAATCCTCATTTGTGCTTTGTTTCTAATGATCTTCTGGGACATAGTTTGCCAGTATTCCGTAAAGTGCTCCATAACTTCCCACACGGCCGACATAGACCTATTCTTCTTTAAATATGTATTCAGATACCAATCATTAGATCTTCAGCACTTCCACGCTGGAATTTTAATAAAGCTGACTGGGGTAAATATTCAAGTGATCTTTTCAGTATAGTGAGATGGATCCCACCTTGTGCTAATAATTACTGTATGTTTATGAAAGCCATAATTACTACAGCCAAGAAGCACATTCCTAGAGGAGTGAGGAAAGAATATATACCAGGCCGGAATGAAGCTTGTTAGAAGCTCTACACTGAGTATCAGAAGAATGGAGGAAATGATAATTTCATAATTTAGATGATGCTATACGGAATAGATGGAATGAAACCATGCAGACCATGCACTTCAAGCATTCCATTAGAAAAGCGTGGAGCCTATTGGAAAAACTGGGTAGAATGCTTCATAATCCTCAGCCCGAATCAGCAGTTACACCGAACCAAGTTGCTAGTCATATTGCTAGCCTGTCGAAATTGAAGCCTGATGCACATCATAAGACGTTAATCAAACAAGAACTGTCCTTTATGAAAAGAAATTGCACTTCAACATCTTTTACTCCTCTTTTGGTTGCCCTAAAAGGGACGACAAATGGAACAGCCCCAGGTATGGATGAAATACATCCTGAATATCTCACACATAGTGGAATGCAAGGAAATGGATGTCTCAGTTCTTTTCTAACATTGTACTTACTGGGAAACTTACCCCAGAATTCAAGTGTACTTAAACCAGGAAAGCCTGCTCATCGTCCTGAAAGTTACAGGCCAATTGCTTTATTTAGTGTCTGTTATAAGCTACTGGAACAACTCATTTATAATAGGATCAGTCCTCAAGTTTTCAACATCCTTCCAGTTGGACAGGCGGGTTTCAGACCGCATCGAAGTTGTGAAGACCAAGTTCTGGCTCTGACAACCTACATCGAGTCAGGCTTCGAAAAACGATTGGAGAGTGGACCTGTGTTTGTAGACCTCACAGCAGCATACGATACCGTTTGGAGAGATGGAGTTGCATATACATTCCTTAAACTAACGGGATGCAAGTTACTGACACAGTTGTTAAACAATATGCTCTCCAATAGGAAGCTACAAGTGCTAATGAATAATAAGTTTAGCGAACTGAAAGCTCTCAATAATGGGCTCCCTCAAGGATCTGTGCTTTCACCACTGTTGTTTAATTTTTACATCGCGGATATACCAGCTACATCCTCCCGCCAGTTTGCATATGCCGATGATCTAGCAGTTGTTTTTCAACATTCATCTGTGGTTGAGATAGAAATAACACTGATCTGAACATTTTGGGTGCATATTTTAGAAAATGGTGTTTGACTCCAAGTACGAGCAAAACGAGACCTGTTTCTTTCATTTCAATAACAGGCAGTCCAAAAATACCCTAAATTTGTCACTCAATGGGACTCGTCTACCTTACAACTCTCATCCTAAGTACCTTGGAGTTACTCTGGATAGAACTTTGTCTTTCCGTGAACATCTAACTGACAGTGCTGCTAAACTGAGAACGAGGAACAAAATTCTTCACAAACTCGCTGGTTCTACTTGGGGAGCTTCTGCTCCCTCGCTCCGCACTTCAGCTATTGGGCTGGTTTATTCTACAGCGGAATATTGTTCTACGGTCTGGATGAACAGCTCACATGTTCGGAAGATCGATGTTGTTCTGAATCAGACTATGCGAATCATTTCTGGCACACTTAAATGCAATCCTGTATTCTGGTTGCCTGTATTAAGTCACCTCGAACCTCCAAGACTTGGAAGAATGAAGAACGTGGTCCGAGAATTCCATAAAATAACAGCGAACCAGTCTCTCCCTATTCATGGTGACGTAATTGGAGGATTTCATCGTCTGAAGTCCATGTCTCCACCCATTCAAACAGCTCAAGAACTCATTTTAAGTAACTTCAGTGCCACAAAAGAATGGGAAAGTGAATGGTGCGTCAAAGTACCTCATGAGTGGCAGCCCTTATTTAATGCAAACCATCCTCCTCCTGTCTTTGACCTACCTAGAAAAATTTGGGTTGCTATCAACAGGGTTCGAACTGGCCATGGTCGATGTGCATCATTACTTCATAAGTGGGGCTTATAATCTTCCCCTCTTGGTGATGTGGTGAAGTGGAACAGACAATTCATCACATTGTTACCGAGTGTGAAAGAAGAACGTTCTCCGGATCCATGGATGAGTTCCTGAAGGCTTCAGATCAGGCTGTGCAGTGGTTGAACAATCTGGACATTAATTTAAGAAATCACCTGTATATACAGTATATTGTCGATTGTCATAGTGTATTTTTGTACTTGTTATAATTTTATGTGTGTAATTCCATAGGTTAATAATAATAATAATAATAATAATAATAATAATTGTCTAGTTGCATAACCTCACGTAAAGTAAGTTCTTTAACATGTTCCTCACTTCTGCATAGTTTAGATTTCAGTTCAACAAAGCATTCTCGTATAATCCTTACCGCTTTATACAAGTCGTCCTTTGATTCCTTCTTGAGATATCTACTTAAATCCGTAATATTTTCAATACTTTTAAGAGCGTAATCCACTCGGCTTTCCATCCCTCCGCCATCTTCACAGACATTTAATGCTTGTAGCTAGTAGTATCAAGTTGCTGCAATATTGATGTTATATACCCTACATAGCACTCCCTCTCCTGAAGCACCTAATTGGCGTTTGGGTTGTTTTGGAAATTAATTTGCTAACACTGCATTGTTTTGTGAAGAATCTCTTGTAATATATTGGGTAAGTGGTGTGTCTAAATAATCTTATCCCTTAATTTTCGAAAGATGTGCTGGTACAAATATGGCAGGCCTAGTCGCTTGTTACTCAATGATACATGTATGTGTTATATAGTGACCTCTTCTGGCATTACAGCTAAAACTTTTGCAATAAATGAACACTTTTCCGTAACGCTTAAGGATATTATTTCCATTAAGGCAGTGATCTCAGCATTTTCTCTCAAGCTATGATTCACTTGGTTTCTAAAGGTTTGATAGCTTGATGGTGTATTATATCTTACAGAACTAGGGAGGACATACCAATTATCAGTAAGATGTGAGTTGTTGAATGGAGAAAAAATTAGATTATGTGGGGAATGTTGTACTGATTTCGATGAAGAAGAATGGAATTGGTTGTATGTTTTAGATTATGAGAGTGGCCACTACCCCCGAAGATAGAACTCGTAAAGTTACAAGCTATACAGTGCAATTACATGTTTTGTTATTTGTGTAAAATGTATGAAGTGATAGCAAAGAAATAAATTATCTATCTTATCCCCAGGATATGAAAGAAGAAGTCGAGTTCGAAGAAAGTGATGCAGGTGGAAGTCATTTGAATCAGTAAGTGGTCATCCTAATGAATGCATAACGGAAAATGTCGGATATAAATAAGGTTTCTTGGGAGCAAAATATATCCGTGTTATTTTATTTTTCATTGAAATCAATTTTCTTTTCTGTATTTCTGTAATTTTCTTCATGTCAATAATAACTTTCTATTTAGCAACCCACAAATTAGTCATTCTCTTACAGTCTCTCGGTCTGAAGTTAGTAAGAAATGTTTCGGAGTTGTGGAAAACCGTTTCATATTGTTGGAGGAAATATACATACTGCAGTGAAACGAATTTGACTGTAATATGAATTATTTGAGGAACGTTCAGTAATTTAAAACTCCCCTAGAGTGTTGCTGTGTCCTCAGCCCCAGACGACTCTTTTTTAACCTAAAACAATGAGCGTAAATAGCTTCCTGCTTATCCGGCATTGTTGTTGTTGTTGTTGTTGTTTGAGTCTTCAGTCTTTTGACTGGTTTGATGCAGCCCGCCATGCCTCCCTGTCTTCATCTCTACATAGCTACCACAACCTACGTCCGAGGCAATCTGTTTAACATATTCTAACCTTGGTCTACTCCTACAGTTCTTGTCCTCGACCCTTCCTTCCATAACTGAGGAGTGTTTGTGGGAAACGGTATAAGTGCTAAATGGTATTATATACTACTCACTGGTACTACAGTGGCCAGTAATGCCAACTGAAACAACTAGGATAGTATATAATACCATTTCGCACTTATACCGTTTCCCACAAACACGGACTAAGTCCGTGATAGTCCCCACTGGTACTAAAGTAACCAGTAATACCAACTGAAACAACTAGTATAGTACATAATACCATTTGGCACTTATACCGTTTCCCACAAACACTAAGTTACTAAGCTTGCTATTCCTGGGTGTCTTAGTACGTGTCCTGCCAACCTATCTCTTCTCTTCGTTAGCAGTCGCCAGAAACATCTCTCCTCTCCCACTCATCCTAATACCTCTTCATTTGTAACCCTATCTACCCATCTGATCTTCATCATTCTCCTGTAACAACACATTTCAAACGCTTCAATTCTCCTCTTTTCTGCTGCACCAATAGTCCAGACAAAGGCTTTCAGAAATGATTTCTTATTACCTAAATATATATTCGATGTCAACAGATTCCTTATTTGTCGAAATGCTTTCCTTGCCTGAGCCAACCTACTTTGTACATCCTCTTTGCTTCGTCCATCACTGGTTATTTTGCTTCCTAAGTAACAGAAGTCTCCTACTTCCTTCAGCTTTTCACCTGCCAATTTGATGTCCATAGAGGTTTCTGATTTATTTCGGCTGCATTCCAATATTTTTGTTTTACATTTATTAATTTTCATCATGAATTCATTCCTCAAGACGGAGTCCATACTATTCGAAAACTCATTCAAATTCTCAGGCGTGTCGGCTAAGATGACGATATCATCAAAGAATCTCAAGAGTTGAAATTATTTCTCCTTGAATCTCACTCCCACTGTAGATTTTT
Organism: Meconema thalassinum; assembly: GCA_946902985.2. Lineage (NCBI taxonomy): Eukaryota > Metazoa > Arthropoda > Insecta > Orthoptera > Tettigoniidae > Meconema > Meconema thalassinum. Next base: position 211,826,748 of record OX336388.2, on the reverse strand, counting down.
CTCCAATTTCCTTCATTGCTTGTTCAATGTAAAGGTATTGGTACAAGTAAATTCAGTCCTGTGTTGGTTAGGTCTCTGAATGATACAGAAATTGGGAAAGTGTAGTTTTGCTGTCATAGCATTGTTGAAATAAACCGAAATGTTGAATTCCGCTATAAATCAACCCTTTGTGAAAGGCTCATTTCGACGATGGACTTCTTCTTACCACATTTGATCTGTAAAAGTAGAAAGTTAAATGTACATTATAAACCATGATCGAAAACTTTGACATGGATATTAACGCTTGAGATGGAACAGCCACAGTTAACTAGTACACGTGTAGTGTGCAATATGTATGTTTCTTTAAGGCTGAGTCTGTTAAAGCCCAGTCAGACATGGTGAATGAGAATGAGTATAATAGCGATTCAAATCAAGTGGTAGGCATATTGTTTTGAACGGTAGCCCATGCTCCAATTTAGTGGAGATATAATATTAAGCCATTCCCTCAAAGTCACATTACCCTGTTTATTCACTTATGATGTATTCCTCTGAAGAGTGCATTTTGCTTATTTTTAAATGAAAAATACGATCGAATTAGTAAGTTATGCCACATGACTTGTAACTGAAGAAAGTTAAATGAACACTGTAAACCATGGTTTAAAACTGTGACGTGATTATTAATATAACATATCTAAGGAGATTCTGATCGCCAGTTATCGCATAGAAGTAATATGTACTTCCTGGAATTTTCCTTGCTATTATTTTGTTATTAAATTTTAACAAAGAGAAGTCAACTTTACTTGAAGTGTACATATTGAGTTTTTCTTTTGTGTAATTCCACATTTGAACCATGTGTAACCTTCATGGAATCCAACCTGAAAATGTATGTACTAGCCGTATTACTATTGTACTCTCCCCGATAGCCTACTGTGATCTCGTATCAATTTTGTGGTAAGATATTAGTAAAGTGGCTGACACAAACGATAAAACATAACGAAAACAAATGTTAAAACACTTTCCCTAAGATGTATATAACCCCAGTTCTGGCATTCATGAGTCAAACACCTTATCATTCCTGCCACTGAAACTTACAGACTGGAGATATTGCAATGTAACCAAATGTCAAATCGACACGGATAAATTGGAGACTACGGCATCAAATCGTCAGGTATGGCGTCGCATCGTCCACCAAGGTCCACTAGGTTTCGAACAACATCGGCGAAGCCGTGGGACTGAGAAGTACAATGCGGGGAAAGAACGTGAGGTTTAGAGGAGGATCAACCCACAAGAGCCAGTGGCTGCTCCGAACAACGTGTGTCGCTACTGTGGGAGAGTTTGTGTTTCCAGGATTGAGCTATATAGTCATCTAAGAACTCACCTTAAGAAGACAATCTTACTCGAAAACGTGTGATTGCCTATTAATATATTAAGTGAGAATTTTTGCGTTGGACACTTGACTTTTGTTATCTAAAACGTTATTACCGGTTCAAATACTGTTGTGTAGTTGTTGGGCATCAGAAAAGAATTCAAGTTCAAGGATAAGGCTTTTTTTCTTTTGTCGTGATGGCTTTGAAGTAAGCAGCGGTTCAATTAAGCCACCGTCAGCTTGATCGCATCTCCTAGTCACGTGCGCATCGTTGCATCGTGGGTAGCGGAAACAAATATTTCGTTATGGAACTACGAGAATTAGGAATATCCCAAGACACTGAGGAGTGATATTTTCCCGGTTTTGACCTGTTTTCAGTTTAACTATCGTCGCACTATTCACGCCAAAACTGTCATATCTTTGGCATTTTTAGACTAATCATTGCGGTGTTTGCAATAGTATGATTAAATTACCCCACCCACAAATTGGTATTGATTTCAAACTGAAAATCAGAGTTGAAGTCGCTGAAAATTATTCAGTGACTCTTTTCACAGGTGTACTGTCTCCATCGTAACCAATTTTCGGAATATAGTTACCTCAAAGAATAACCAGTTTCAAGGTGGAGAAAAAGGCATAATTTAAAAAAATCAATTTTAGTGCCGTTAGCGCTAATACTTGACGAGCCATGGGCCTATGTACGTGGTACCTTAGCTGGCTGTTCTCAGTGGCGTTAATATTTCAGGTTTATTTTTAAACTTTTGGGGCAGGACGTCTTGAACATCGCATTGTCGTGTTCTTTTGTGTGTTTAAATTTTGTCTACTTACCTATGTTATTACGGTATCAGTAGTGGTTTGAATATTTGTAACTAACGGTAGGTTTTAAATTTGGGTCATTCCGCTTTTTACTCGCGTAGAATTGGGATACCACGGAAAACCACATTCAGGATGACTTACGTTGGTCTTGAGTGGATGATGAAGATTTGAAAATCAATTCTACAACCGTGCCAGTGCACTTTATTTTGTTCATATAAAAATAATCGTGCCTAAAATCCCTCCACCAGGCGCTCAATCGATAATTAGCTTTCTATTCTAATAACTTCAGTTTCACTTTTACCGCATATTTGGTGAGAGAAGTCATGTTATCAAACGAGTGAGCTCAATGCGATATGGTATTCCTCATTAGTGGCTTATTCATACGTTTTATATTTGCGCGACGTAAGAATGAGGAATAGATTACTTCCAGGTGTTACAGAGGGCCTTGACTTGCATTGTGCGGGGGCATGAGTGACTCTGATTTTTTCCTTTATTCCATAATGTCAATAATGCCGAGATAAAGGAGTTCCGGTATTATCGTGACTTAATTAAGTTCCGAGAGTATCGAGGCTTGTGATTCTCCCTCAGCGGAGAGACCTGACCTTGACTGCCTTAAAGCAGATTACTATATCAATCGGATCTTGAGCTAACTTGCTCGGCTCTAATACACTTCTACTAGGTCACATATTAATTCATTCACGATACATTCCAGTGACGAATACGTTGATATGCTGCCAATTTATGAAGAAAGAGGGCAGAACGCTTTCCAGTCGTAACGCATGTATCACGAGCGCTTTTCTAACAGAATACCACCAACTGTCAATTCGTTCCGCAACCTTGCACGAAGACTGAGATCAACTTGGACACTTGAAACGGTACGTCCTGTTAGTGATGCCCTTATAACCTCTGCTCCAAATAAATATGCTCTTTTGGACGCTGTCCAGAATAATTCTCATATGTCTCATACACATCAGACCAACATTAGCTGGTCATCTGTAATGCGAATGCTGCATATTAATAGATCGCACCAATACCATCTGCAGTTTCAATAATTTTGGCTTGGCGATGATGAGTGAGTGAGTCAGTCTGGACATTCTCTTTCATATATGAGGCACGTCCAGAAAGTAAGTTCCATTTGGTAATAAAATTAAATTGTGTACAGAAACAGAAAAATTATTTATTGCGTAACATTCTACACTTCTTAAACTACTTTTCCACATAACTGCCGAACTTTTGCGGGCATTTGTCATAGCGTGGCACAAGTTTTTGGATACCTTCTTCATAGAAGTTTGCCGCCTGTGTCTTCAAACAGTTGGTAACATCTTCTTTCAGCTCGTCGTCATTGTTGAAGTGTTGACCGCCAAGGAAAGACTTGAGATGTGTGAACAGATGAAAGGAGCGAGGTCAGGGCTGTACGGAGGGTTGTCAAACACATCCCAGCTAAATCCCTGTAGGAGGTTTTTCGTCACATTTGCAGTGTGTGGTCGTGCATTGTCGTGAAGAAAAACAACACCTTTTGACAGCAACCCTCGGCGCTTATTCTGTATTGCGCGGCGCAATTTCCTAAGTGTCTCGCTGTAAGCATCTGCGTTGATTGTTTGACCACGCGGTAAGAAATCAATGAGTAAGATGCCTTTCCAGTCCCAGAACACTGTGCACATCATTATCCGAGGTGTCAAGATTTGTTTCGGCTTAACCTTTGCTGGGGATGAAGTGTGCCTCCATTCCATTGATTGCCGCTTACTTTCAGGGGTGTCGTAAGAAACCCAAGTTTCATCTCCTGTGACTATCTGTGTCAGAAATTACTCGCCGCCTTCATTGTAACGGGTCAAAAACTGAAATGCACTACCCATCCGTTTTGTTTTGTGTTGCTCCGTAAGAATCTTTGGTACCCAACGTCGGCAAAGTTTACAAAAGTTCAGTTTTTCGGTAACAATTTCATGAATTAGCGATCGTGAGATTTGGGGAAATTCCATAGCGAGAACACTAATTGGAAACCTGCGGTTTTCCCGGATCTTGTCATCAATCGCGTGAACCAGTTCTTCTGTAACCAAAGATGGACGCCCACTTCGGTCTTCATCGTGCACTTCACTACGTCCTTCATTGAACTGTCGGACCCATCTTCTCACCATTGAATCACTCATTGCATTTTGTCCATACACTTCGCAAATTTGCCGATAAATTTCAATTGGTTTCACTTGCCTAGCATTCAGAAAACGAATCACAGATCTGATTTCACAAGCGGTGGGATTTTCAATCAACACTGACATTGTACGAGTAAACATGCACAACAACGCGTACGTGGCTGACAGCGCTCTCCAAATGGCGAACGTTTCTTCTCCTTGATACAGAGCGTCTACCGCGCATATGCGGAACTGCGCTGTAGCGGAACGTACAACTAGTAGAAGACATAGGCGGCACACGTCTATGAAGAAGGTATACAAAAACTCGTGCCACGCTCTGACAAATGCCTGCAACATTTTCTGCAGTTATGTGGAAAAGTAGTTTAAGTGTTGTAGAATTTTGTGGAATAAATAATTTTTCTGTATCTGTACACAATTTAATGTTATTACCAAACGGAACTTACTTTCTGGACGTACTTCGTATTTTTCAGAATTTCACTCCTCCCCATGATCCCCTTAAATTGGAGTTATGAAAAAAAACCGGTCCAACACCTATTTACTTATTTTTAAGCTGTTTTTTTTTCCTGAGTTTGATGAGTGAGTCAATCAGTTAGGACACTTTCTTTCCTATTTTTTCCCCATAATTTCACTCCAGACGTTAAATGGAGCCCCACCCTATTTAATAAATTTAATTGCAGCCGAATGGCCAAAATACAATATTGATGTTGGTTATTTAGTCTATTGATCTTTGCTATGTTCTAAAATTGATTTTGTCCTATTTTTGCATCGGTTGATGTGATAGCGTTCACATCTTTCACCACACAAAGTACACACACACTCATTTCCTACGTCATGGAAATGTGTCGTCGCACATAGTTTGTGGTGATATCCATGAACCGCTAAACTTGTGATGACATGCCTTAATTCTTGATTTGCCTCCGTCCAATGTCGGTCCCACATGGCGTCTGTACAATAAAATTCAAGCCAAATATCCTCTCTTTTTTGCCAACATATTGATAATCGCTCGCGCCGTGGCACGTTGTCTGGAAACTGTTATGGTTCCTTTTCCATAAAAAGAAAGGTAGCGTCGCTCCGTTAGATGGCCGTCGAAGAAATATGGTCCAATTAGATAGTCACCCAAGATCCCACACCAGATATTTATTTCCCGTCATCTGTAATGCGAATGCTGCATATTAATTCTGAACGAGACCAGAATGTGGCTTTTACACTTGCATCAGACGTTTTCGTGGCTTTTTCGTACTCTGTTTCATCTTCTGGGGGACATTACCTACCCAAATTAGTAACCATGGTCACTACTGCACCTGAAATATTTGCTAACTTATGTAAATATGTGTTTTTATTTATTGCTCTTTTAACAATAGCAGCCATGTTACGACCGCGCTTGAATCTTGTCCAACTGTCAACAAGGTGCACTCAACGGCACATACCGAGGCGCACACATTGTTGCCAACATGTGGGATAAAAAATACACTACACTAATTAAATATTATTGGTGCTTGACAAAAACCGAGGATGTATAGCTAACGAATATTGGTCTGGATTGAAATACTGTGCTAGACAAAATCCATTGGTCTGGATTGAAATACTGTGCTAGGCAAAAACCATTGGTTTGAATGAAAGTAATTGATACGTTATGATATTCTCGATTGAGATTGGAGATTGTTAACTCGCAACACGCACAATCCATGTCTAACTTAAGACTGACACTTGACGGCGCTCTTTGGTGTTACGATACCGGATATGACGTAGTACCGAATGTGCGGGGTTGGCAATGCTGTCTTTGAAGATAACTCACGCGCATAATGGCGGACACAGTTAGACTTTTACCTACACAAGTCGTGATCTAAAAAGGGACTGTGTGTGGGTTATGGTCAGCGGAGATGCAATTATTATTTCTCCATTTCCTGATTTATTTTTCATCATTTAAGGTAATTTGGCTATTTTATGTACTGTGGAATATTTTGTCGTAAGTTCGTATCTCATTCTGTGCTACTGAACTTTTTAAGTACTTGGGCAATGTATTCTCTCAGGTTGGTAGTACTGTATGGTGAAGGAAATAGGGTGGAGATGTAGAAAAGTCAATGCAGTGAGTTCTCAGTTGCGATGTTCAGCATTCTGTTAGTGTAGCGACGAACCTCTCCCTACATCGCTCAGTATCTAGACCGACCTCGCTGTATGGAAGGGAGAGCTGATACATAAGCTAGAGTTAACTGATATCAGTGTAGCAAGAATTATTTCTGGGACAAATAGATGGGAGCAATGACAGTAAAGAAGCGATAAAGGCTAAGTTAGAAATGAACATTCTAGATGAAGCTATTCGTATGAGCCGACTCAGATGGTGGTGTCATGTGTAGGGAATGAGAGAGTAGAGATTACCCAGAGGTTAATGAGTTTTGCTGTAGAGGGTAAGAGAAGCAGAGGTAGATCTAGAAGGCGAAGGATAGATTCAGTGTTTAATGATTTCAAAGTGAGAGGAGTAGAAGCAGAGGCTAACTGCTAATAGGGGACATAGAGGCGACTTGTTTACAATTAGAGGCTTGCAGACTAGACTGGACGCTGAAACGCAAAACGGTCTCAAATGAAAATGTATAATGTATGCATGAAGGATGATTGGATAGGAAACATGGAAATTGTATTCTGGCGCAACTAAGAGCCGCTTGGCCATCACCAGCGTCTCACTGGCTGCGAGTCTTATAACACTTTGCATCTTTTGGACAGCTGGTGGTGGGTTCAGTGTTTTCAGGTTTGTAACACCGAGGTCACCTGCTACTGTTGACATATAGTTATGCTACAGGAAAAGTAGTTTCGACTCCTCTAAAAATTAGGGCAGTGAGTAATGAGAAAGGTCATGAAAGACTAGGCTTCGAAGGTCTGAAGGAAACAAGAGTTGACCAAGGGAATTATGGTTATTGCTTAATGGGGTGGAACAGCGATGTCATCTGCCCCATTTACCAAGGGAGATCGACAGGAATATGAAAGAGGAGCGTGGCAAATTAAGTAACGTATTACACAATTCAGAAGAGGCTCCATTTTTTTTTACTGTGCCCCACAAGTTGATTGCCCTGGGGTGATCATTATGCAGAGGCTATTGGTGTAGCCTATGAGACTGCACAATGATATGCCTACATTTCCATTAGTAGCATATCAATACTGTGCCCCTCAAGTTGATTGCCCTGGGGAGTTCATTATGCAGAGGCTATTGGTGTAGCCTATGAGACTGCACTATGATAGGCCTACATTTCTATTTGCAGCATATCAATACGTTAATTGGGAAATATTTGTAAGAAGGCAAAGGAGTCAAGAGCTTGGTCGTCCCACTGTCCAATTTGTAAATCCAGGTTACCTTGCCACATAAATGTTATGGTGATTATTATAGATATGGCAACATCTATTGTTTGGTTCCTCAGTTTATGGGCTGCGATAACGCGGTCATGTAGTCCCGTGTACCTTGGGTGTGTGTAGAATCTGTCCGATAACCGGTGTTAATTGTGATTGATGTAATAGTTTGTGTTATCTGTAATTCAGGTAAGGACGGCAGACGATCAATTTCAAGTTGTTCCTAATTTTGCTACCAAATGCTATCGACATCTAGCCGCGGACTTGGCTACTTGATGCCACTGCGACCGGCACCTAACGACGAATGTCGGAACTAATAGAGCGTTAATCAAATCTAACCTACAAATTTAGCTTCACACAATTGTAGTTAGTGGAAGGTTATTTTACATGCCATAAATCTATGGCATGGGCCCGCCAGCTTTACTTCCCCTCTGAAGAAAGGCATACGAGGAATTTTTAACACACTTTAAGAATCTGACGACTTCGACCGGGTTTGAACCCGCGATCATGGGCATAGAAGCTCAGCATGCTACCAGCTACGCCACCGAAGCCGCCCAATGTGACCTTATGTTCGGGAAGTTTTTTCTATAGGCTACTTCATTCGTCAAACGATCACATTAATTCGACTTTAAATGCTAACCATGGGCATTACTTCGCAAGACATGGGCTAGGCCTAAACTAAAAATTACAATCAAGATGAACTCCTAATATAATTAACAAAATTGTTCTTTGAGAGACATCACTATGCATTCATCATAATTGTAGTCTCCTACTGGACGCATCTTTCTTTATATTGTATTAAATTTATTTCGGTATAATGACTGAGACACGTTGTAAATGACCGCCAATTTGTGCCGTTTGCGGTTTTAATTTGATGAATCGCTTGGGTTACTGCTCGTACAGCGCTGTAATTCCGCTAAAAGAATCCGCACCCTATTTGTTGGCGTGTTGCCTATATGTAGCGAACTCTAAAAACGCCAGGTGGTGTGTCATGACAGCCATGAGGGTTAATTCGAGCGTGGTGAAGTAAGAAGTTCGAATCCCACCATTGACAGACAATTTTGCCATTGTAGCTGTTGGATCCAGCATCCATGGCTCAAGATTGTTATTGGCATCATCAACAAAGTTTCATCAGTGCTAGATAAGATAGTTGACAGCCGCCAAAATCTACTAAATTGGAACCCATTGGAACGGATGACCCAGGAAATCCTAGAGCTTATTGAATAAAGGAACAAATTTAGCAATATCGACACTGAAGCGTATTAGTCCCTAAATAATCAAATAACAAGGAACTGTCACAAGGAGAAAATTGGATGAAGCGGGTATGCATGGGCGTTGAGGATGACCTGAAGAATGGGAAACCTGACAAAGCTTATTTTAAAAAGATTGAGCTATCAACAACGCATCACAAGCAACGTAGATAATGATTCCAAAGGGAAGCTATTGTTTGAAAATGAAAACGTATGTGAGTGATGGAAGCAATAACTTGAAGATTTGTATGATGGACCAGATATTACTGACAATAGTATTTATATAGAAGATGAAGAACTAATTGAAGAAGGTGATTAAGGTCCAACTATAACTAAAGCAGAGTTTTATGCAGCACTCGCTAAACTGAAAGGAAATAAAGCAACTGGTGTAGATAACATTCCTGCAGAGCTCTTAAAATATTGTGATGTAAGCATTAAGGAATGCATTTTTCAAATCATTACTAAATGCTATAAGGACGGAATTGTACCTCCTGATTTTATTAAAATTCGAACAATCACACTACCCAAGAAAGGAAATGCTTGTGAATGTTCTAATTATAGAACTTTAGCCATTCTTTCACAAACATCAAAGATTGTATTGATCTTCATCAACGATAGACTAAGCAAGAAAATTGAACAACATCTAGTTAGTGATCAGTATGGATTTAGAACCAGGTAAAGGACTAGGGAGGCTCTCCTAGCATTACGTCAGATTTTAGATAGAAGACTGGAAGTTAATCGAAAAACCTATTTAGTGTTTATTGGTATAGAATAGGCATTTGATAATGTCAATTGGAAAACCTTATTTCTTATATTTGCCAAATTCGGGATTGACTGGAAAGACAGGCGCCTTATTCTGAACTTATATAAAAATCAATCTACCGAAATAACAGTTAATGGCAATAAAAGAGAAGCAAAAATAAGAAGAGGTGTAATTCAGGGTAGTATTCTATCACCATATATTTTTAATATCTATATAGAAGCTGCAGTAAATACATTAAAAGAGAAAACCAAAGGATAAAAATTTAATGGATTACCGGTTCATAGCATTCGCTTTGCAGATGATATTGCACTTTTAGCAAACTCTGCATGTGAAATGAATAGAATGTTAAAAGTTTTTCAGAAATCCTTTGGAAAATTTGTGCTAAGAGTTAATTCTCGGAAGACAAAATTAATGGTGGTTGATAAAAAGAAACAACCAATTTTAGCTAATATAATGTTAAATGATAGTTCCATTGAACAAGTAACTGAAGTTTGCTATTTGGGAAGTGTGATTAGTTATGACAACAGTTGCATCTCAGATATTGAGAAAAGAATAGCGTTGACGAAGAAAGCCTTTCAAAATAAGAAGAATTTGCAGCTCAATGGCCACCTCAACTTGAAGATAAGGGTGTCATTTCTCAAAACCTTTTTTTGGAGTGTGTTGACCTATGATTGTGAAACATGGACACTTGGGAAAACAGAAGAATCAAAACTTGAGGCAGCTGAAGAGTGGTTTTGGAGACGAATGACCCGAACAAGCTGGATAGAAAGACAAATGAGCTTGTTCTAAACCAAATATAGGAGAATCGATGCCTGTTGAACACCATCAAGAAAAGGAAAGCAAAATCCATGGGACTCATACTCAGACATGACACTCTCTTCCAGGTCATTTTTTTTAAGGAAAAACTTGGGGGAAAACCATGGGGACGACCAAGTCAATCGTATCTCGAGAACTTTGTCAAGGAGATGGAATATGACTCGTATGCCAATATGAAGAGGACTGCTGAAGACCGTAAGAAATGGCTGCAACGACTAGGCTTTTAGCCTTCAGAAGCTGATGATGACGATGATGAAACCAATGGATGGGATGACAGCCGAGATAGGTAAAGACAAGTTCAGTGAACAAGAATCTGAGGAACAAGGGTAGATGTATTAAGTATTCGACTGTTCTTGTTAGAATAAAGATCGAGAGGAAAACGTTCGTGGCATATTTATTATAAATAAATCTGTGTATAATGTTGATTGGAGATATTGTTTGACAGTTTAGAAAGTTTCGCAATACAATGCAGGATTCTGAGTGTGTCTACAACCAGCTGGTGTTTATTAGATTCGATAGATATGTAAGAGAGACTGGTATTTAGAATGATATAAGGTAAGACTGCATTTTATCATTCGTACTTTTCAATCTATAGACATGGCAAGTAACGAAGGAAATGTCAAAGAAATTTAAAGTAGAATTGAGGACGAAGATAAAGTAATTTCGTCTCTGTGACTTTCAAACGACAATGTGATCTTAGCCTCGAGTATTTGATCATTTTTCTAAACGGTGTGTACTAGGTGTTGAGGAAAGATTTCATAATAAAATCATAGTATTTGAAACAGAATAAACGGAATGCAGCAGGAAGATTTAAAATAAAAATATTGAAATCGATTGGCTGTTGAATCACTAAGAGACGTTGGTGACTCCAACTTGGGCACCGAAAGGACAAAGCAAATAAGATATAAAGATTGGGTTGACATCTGTTTAAATTAAATATAGATCTAGGTATTTAAAAGTCATTTTTGAAGCTATTGCTTGGAGCTTGGCGCTATATGGATGCGAAACTTGGATTGTTTTTGCTCCCGAATATTTAAAAATAGAAATATTTGATTGTGGTGTTGTAGGAAAATAGTGACAATTAAAAGATTAAATATAGTACTTAATGATGGGTATTAGAATGAGTGGGGAGGGTAAATTAGTCTGACGAGTGGTTATGAATAAAGGAGATAGCTTGGTATGGCACATACTAAGGCAACTGCAATTGAAACCTTACAGTTGTTATGGAAGAACGGGTCGAGGACAAGGGCTCTAGAGGATAACCAAGATTAGTTTATTTTGAACGAATTCCTTCGGATGTAAGGGTGTGTAGGTTCTGCGGAGATACAATGGTAACCTCAAGAATGAGTGACGTCACTCAACATATACGCCGCCCGTGCGAAAGCTCAGCCAATTTTTCACGTGCGTATACGGATTTATTTAAGCATATGCATCGATTTGTGCATGAAGTGAAAAATCTTACTCTATTTCATCAGTTTTAGGATATCGTACCAGGTTTGACAAACCTCTGAGATACTTATGTCAGATATTTTGATAAATAGAATGTAACATATCGATTATTAATTTAGAATAACAGTGTACAAAGTGTGAATTTGTTGACGTCTAAATAGAAGGTCGAGATATTGAATCGTTCGGGGGAAAGTTGCTTATTTTATGTTCACAGTTACAGTACGTGGTTAGACGGGAGTCACATTGTGGTGAGCCAAGAGTTGGATAAATGTTCGCTATATGGAGTGGTTAATGTTAAAGAGTTACCACTTTCCGTGTATTATAACACGCCACCATTATATATAGTATGTGATATTTTTTTGGACCTAAAGCTAATCACTCACCTCCACACAATTTATGCAGCTCTAAGAAACCATTCATCCGAGATTTATTCAAGACTGAAGCATAATAGCCCATCTGGTTTTGAAATCACATGATTTGCGTATCCAAAATTCCCAACTTAATCCAGATGACAGCATGGCGATTCTATAGGGAATATATTATGGATTATTCTGTAACCTGTACGAGCACGCACTTCCTAAGTCAGATGGATTTCAGTTATCCAGATTCTATTAAATAGTCATAGCCCCGTACATCCATGTTGTTAAAGCGGCCAATGTGGTGTAAAATAAGTTGAACACTTTCACTGCTAGCATGAATTAGCACACAATTTCCCTAACCATTCAATAATTTCAATTATTTAACTAATCTAGGACCAAGTTGACTTTTGGCAAACAGAATGTGTCTGGAAATAATTTGCCATTTCCATGTATAATCAGTACTTTTGAAATAGATACAGATTTCTTATGTATCAAGGAAAGCTGTGACTCCAAATACTCCGATGTGACGCACTATTTTGTTTGCATAGTATATAAGTAATTTGAAAATATTCGGACTGTATGAAGAACATAGCAATGAATATTAAAAACGAGATCAGTTGCAGGAATTAGATAAGGAAAGTATTCCTGGCAGTGATATTAATGAATGTTGTTCCAGTTATCATTTCAAAATTTAGATGTTTGGATTCTGAAAATTTTATTCACCTTTCTCTGAAAATTCAACATACGTATGAGCGAACTGCATTGTATTAATAACGATGATTTCAGGCTGGGATGTCCTGATACTTCGGATCCTGCTGCTAGGAAGATATACGCATTATGTAATACTAGAGGACAGAATACCAGCACTGTATCTGAAGGAAATATTACTACAAATCGACAAAATTTGAAGACAAACCTGCTAACCCATAGTGGTGACAAGCGGTACTCGTGTAGCACATGTCAAGCCAAATTTAGTCAGAAAATTATTTTTAAGAGACTTATCTTAACCCATACTGGGGAGATGCCATTCTCATGTAGCATATGCGGAGTCAAATTTGGTCTGAAAAGAACTATGAAGACCCATATGTTAACACATACTGGTGAGAAGCGATACTCTTGTATAACATGCGAAGCCAAATTTAGTCAACAAGGTAATTTGACGACACACTTGTTAACTCATACTGGTGAGAAGCGTTTCTCGTGTAGCACATGCGGAGCCAAATTTAGTCTGAAAGTTATTTTGAAAAGACATATGTTAATCCATACTGGGGACAAGCCATTCTCATGTAGCATATGCGGAGTCAAATTTGGTCTGAAAAGTACCATGAAGACCCATATGTTGACCCATTCTGGGGAGAAGCGTTATTCGTGTAGCACATGCGGAGCCAAATTAAGTCAGCAAGGTAGTTTGAAGACACACATGTTAACCCATACTGGGGAGAAGCGTTACTCGTGTAGCACATGCGGAGCCAAATTTAGTCAGCAAGGTAGTTTGAAGACACACATGTTAACCCATACTGGTGAGAAGCGTTATTCGTGTAGCACATGCGGAGCCAGATTTAGTCTGAAAGGTGATTTGAAGAGACACTTGTTAACCCATACTGGGGAGAAGCAGTATTCGTGTAGCACATGCCGAGCCAGGTTTAGTCTGAAAGGTAGTTTGAAGACGCACATGTTAACCCATACTGGGGAGAAGCCATTCTTATGTAGCATATGCGGAGTCAAATTTGGTCGGAAAAATAATTTGAAGACCCACATGATAACCCATACTGGGAAGAGACCATTTTCGTGTAGCACATGCGAAGGCAAATTTGCGTATAAAAATGTTTTGAAGAAACACAAGTTAACCCATAGTGGTGAAAAGACCAAGTAGAATATGCCAAACCAAATTTGTTGGGACATTTGAAGATACACGTTTACCCATACCTGTGTAGCATATGCAAGCCACATTTACTTATATAGCTGCAAAAAACAAATTTGTTAACAGAAAACCTCTGAAGACACAAGTGAGAACCCATAGGTACTATTCGAATGTAGCACATGCGAAGCCAATTATGCTACCAAAGGGGTTTTTAAGGGGCACATATTTATACTTAGCTGTGAATAAGCTTCTTCGTGTACCATGTGCGTTGCAAAATTTATTGAGAAAAGGCAATAATTAATTGCTTGACACCAAAAGGGTTAAGATTTGATGAGAGACATCTTATCCCTTTTGATGCCCAGCAATTAATAAGTGAATATGCTAAAATTACCAAGACAAAATCCGTGAAATTACAAGTGTTACCTCCCACCTATATTTTCAAGATAGTGTGTTGGTATTTTTTTCTCTAGCATGTAAACAAATTATTCACGAACTAGGAGCTAAATGATTACAATTTCCTTAATTTGGGTAGTAATAAAACCTGTAAAAATAATCCTCTGTGAAAGAAAATAATTGGAAATCTTAATATAAAATTGACAGCCTACACAATCTAAATAGTATCTTTTGTGATAAAAAATAATATTTATTTAATTGTTTATAAATATCCAAGCTTAGAGTTATTCTATCAAAAAGATGTTGAGTACGATCAATTTCTACATTGATGTACGTTTACAGTCCTCCGGCATTTCGTGGATTTTTGTCAGTAAAATCAAAGCAGTCGCCATCAGTAGAATATTCACTCTCCCTCACTTCAATTAGCACTAAAACCGTATGTATCTCCCCTTCGCTGAAGAAACTAGCCATATTTATCACCACGTTTATTAATAAGCTCCAGGCAAGATCATATACTTCAGAAGATAACGCACACGGGAAGTCAGTTGACTGCTGCTTTGGAGTTATTCGTGGAAGTTAAACTTATCGTTATAATCTGAGAAGGACTGGTTCCCGCGTTGTCTTCGTTACAATAGTTCAATCGCTTCATAAGCAGTACAAAGAAAGGTATATAAAACTCTCCTGAAAAAGATAAAAGCCTCAATACATACAAAAACAAGCCTTAATGGAAGCAGAAGAAGCACTAAAAGACCCCTTCATATCCATCAGAAGAAAGACTACGAGGAAATATGGCCAAATTCAGATGGACATATGGGATAATCACTTCTCACAAGTAATGAACCTAACTCAGTCACAAGCGGCATATAACGCAACATATCACACAAGCGTAGAATTGGGCACCCCATCACATCGGAAGAAGTAATTGTGACAATCAGCAAGACAAAAAACAAGAAAGCGACAGGCCCAGACGGCATCTCCAATGAGATCCTGAAAAACTCGGCTGAAATTCTAAGTGAACTATGGTCAGCTCTGTTTAACAGATGCCTAGAAACAGGGGAAATACCCGACGAATGGAGAAAATCCATCATTAAGGTTCTACATAAAGGCAAAGGAGAAGACAACGACCCAAACTCATACCGCGGAATCACTCTAGAGAACAATATATTCTAAGTATTTTCAAACATTCTGCTCAATAGGCTCACCCCGACAGTCGATCAACTGATTTCCGAACAACAATTCAGGTTCAGGAAAGGAAGGTCCACCCTTCAAGCTATTAACAATCTACTGAATGACATAGAACAAGCGCTTAGACACCGTAAAGGAATTTTCCATGCAATATTTGTCGACTTCTCGAAGGCCTTTGAACTACTAAACAGATCGAAGCTCATTATAAAACTGGAGCAAATGATGGATGAGAAATCCGAAATCAAGTATATGATAAAAAAACATCCGGGCCTTCAATAAAGTAGAGATACACGATGGGATATAAACCTCAAGAGAGATCACCCAAACCAACGGAGTACTACAAGGCGACCCACTAAGTCCCACTCTGTTCAACGTCGCGACAGCGGATATTATTCGGACTATTGAAAACACAAAAGCAATATCCATTTACCTGTACGCAGATGACATGGTTCTGGGGTCTACAAACGGGCAGGAGCTACAAGAAGTGCTCAGCAACTTGTAGAACTGGGTGGAGGAAAATGAGCTCAGTATAAATAAAAAGAAGACAGTGCATATGGCCTTCCGAAAAGGAGGAAAACTAGCCGCCGAAAACAAAATGTTCCTGGGAGAGACTGAACTTGAGACAGTCAATTCCTACAAATACCTCGGCCTCACCCTACAGACAACGTGCCAATCCTTTACACTACATATAAAGGAACGGGCAGCAGCAGCCATTAGAGGAATGTACGATTTGAACAATATATCCAAACTATCTCTACAAACAGCAATGATTCTCTTCCACGCGAAAATAACCCCCGTCATTACATATGGTCTGGAACTGATATGGGAAAGGCTATCCATGACAGACCTAATCATAATTGAAAAAGTAAAGGCATCTTTCCTAAAAAGGGTGCTAGGAATTGCAAGAACGTCCCAGTCCAGGCTGGCATATGTCCTAACAAAAGAAACATAATGCATCGAAGATCTCAGATTATGACTACAACTGCCATCTACTAAGAATATGAAGAAACTCCTCGAGATAAGACATCAGAAGCAGAACGAAATCCCGTTTGAATTCTACGCAACAGAAGCAACGGTGGACAGAAGATGGACAAACGAGAACCAGGAGATGAGACATGTGGTAACAAGACTCGCCATCCACGGTTTCCACCACAAGATCTGTAAAAATGTTAAATACCATGAACCGAATGAAGAAAGCATATGTTCTCTGTGCAATAACCCCTGCGACAAATACCACATCACATCATGCAGCAAACGGACAAAGAGCATAATTGAATACAGTAAAGAATAATCTACCTGTAATAATTATTTGTAAACACACCTTATAACTGCCCATTATGGCCACTTGGCTGCAATTAATATTTATTAATAGTTCAATCGCTGTGTGTCTGGAAATAAAACAAAAATATTACATAGATCGGCCAGTGGCATTGTTATCAGATGCTCCCTCGGCCGATATATCGGCACCTTAAGGGCTAATCCATAGCGGTGAGAATCAACAATCTACGAAGATAGATTAGTTTGGGGATACAATACTATATTTGTTGATGGTATATATAGTCATGTCTAAGTTTTGGGACATTGAAATGAATAGTTCTTTTTTCGGCTTAATGCCTTAATATGTTTCAGTAGTAGTTACCACGCTCACTACGTTTCCTAACGGGTTTTCTTGTATTTTGTGTTCAGAGGGCAGTAACTGCAGGTTTGATGGTGTTTTGTAGGGCTATTTGTCTTGTATATTTGGATCTGATGATGCTCCCTTGACGAGCAAAAACATGTCATCCCTGAGTTTTCTTCTTCAATAGTCCTCAATAATATATATAAATCTTAATCCTTTGTAATTGATTTCAGTGTTTTTTTTCACATATTCCAATTATTGGAATGATTCTTATGTTGACCGAATGAAAGACACAATATTAATTGTAAATATGGCAACACTGTAGAATGGATTCAAGGCTGTTTTTATTTTTATACTCACAAAGGAGGGACTGATAACCTCTAAACAACTGGAGGAGTATGTTGAAGTGGTAGAGTGTGTGAGTAACTGAATAATGAAAATTAGAACGAAGATGAAGAATGACGTGATGGACTTCATACAAGTGTATGCACCACAGACTGGAAACAGAGAAGAAGATATTGAAGTATTCCTGGAGGATGTAGAAAGAGTAATTTCAGATGTCGAAGTGGTGATCATGGGAGATATGAATGCACAAGTCGGAAATGAGAGACAAGGAAAGGAAGAAGTCATTGGACCATATGAATATGGGAAAAGAACCGGGAAGGAGAGGAACTCATAAACTTTTGTGAAAGGAATGGACTGATAGTGGGTAATTCATGGTTTCGGAAGAAAAACAGCAGGAAAATTACGAGATATGGGTGGGGTGATAGAAGAACAAAATCAGTAATTGGCTACTTCCTGGAGGAAAGGACAAATCGCAGAAAGCTGATGGATGTGACAGCTTCACCAGGAGAAGCATTTGATGGGGACCATAGAGCTATGGTGGCAAAATTTAGATGGGGAAAATGGGAAAACCTAAAGGAGATCAAAGAAAGTAAAATAAAAGTATGGAAATTGAAAGACAAAGTTGTACAGGAAGATTTTCAGGAGAGATTGAAACAACAAATCCCAGTTACTGAAGTGGAAAACGTAGAAGAGGAATGGTCCCACTTTACAAAGGCATTTGCTTGTGCAGCAGAGAGTGCTTGTGGTAGGACGTCAACAAGAGTGGAAGAGAAGGAGACACCGTGGTGGAATGAGGAAGTGAGGAAAGCAGTGAAAGAAAAGAAGTGTACATGGAAAGAACCGAACCGAGATCAAACAGAAGAAAGCAAAAGGAAGTATCACGACAGCAAATGGAGGTGTAAGAAAGTGGTAGGAAAAGAAAAGAAGAAAAGTTGGGAAGAATTTACACGAAGAATGGAAACAGATGTAAGTGGCAGTAAAAGGATGCTGTATGGACTTCTAAGAAGTAAGAGGAAAGAAAGAGTTACTACAAAGATGGTGAAAAAGGAAGATGGCGAGTTGTTAGCACACCCAGAAGAGATAAAGGGACGATGGAAGGAGTATTTCGATAAGCTATTGAATGTGAGCAATTGCACTGGTGAGATGGAAGTGACACAGCCTGACGACTCTATAACAGAAGATGATATAACAGTGCTGGATGTGGAATTAGCAGTACAGAAAATGAAGATGGGAAAAGCAACAGGGGTGGATGAAATCAGTGTAGAAATGATAAAGGCTGCTGGACCTGTTGGTATGCAATGGTTGTATCGACTGTTAAAGTGTGTGTGGAAACGGAAATGTGTACCAGAAGTCTGGGAGAAAGGGCTAATAATACCAGTGTTTAAGAAGGGGGACAAGAAGGTGTGTGATAACTATAGAGGGATCACCCTCATATCACGGATGGTAAAAATACTGGAAAGGATATTAGAAAGAATAATGAGAAGAAAGGTGGAAGGTGAGTTACAAGAGGAACAGTATGGCTTCAGGAGTGGAAGATCCACAGTGGACCCAATCTTTAGCTTGAGGCAGGTGATGGAAAAGAACTGGGAATATGGAGAGGATTTGGTCATGACTTTCATAGATCTAGAAAAGGCATATGATAGTGTCCCCAGAGAGAAGGTATGGGAAACCATGGTTAAGAAGAGACTGGGAAGAGAAATGTTGGAAATGGTGCAAGCAATGTACAACAACTGTGTTAGCAGGGTACTGACCCCAGTTGGAAAGACAGATTGGTTAAGAACAAGACTGGACTAAGACAGGGGAGTGTGCTGTCACCTCTTTTGTTCATAATGGTAATGGATGAAATTGTAAAGGAAACAAAGGAAGCATATGGACATAAAGAAATGAAGTTACTATTATTTGCAGACGATATTGTGGTCTGGGGAAGGAACACCTAGGAAGTGCAGAAACAACTAGATGCACTGAACGAAAATATTCAGAAGTACGGCCTGAAAATCAGTATAGAGAAAAGCAAGACCATGGTGATGCCAGGAGGGGAAAGACAAGGAAAGGGCACTGTGAAAATTGGAAGTCAGAGTTTGGAAATTGTGGACACGTTTAAATACCTAGGAAGTGAATTGATGCAAACTGGTATGTTGGACATGGATATTGGCAGGAGGGTACAGCAGAGCAACGCATTCTATCAAAGTGTAAGAAAACTTATTTGGGATAAGGAAGTACCAAGGAAAAGCAAGGAGGTAATGTATAAAGTGTACTATGTTCCCATATTAACTTATGCAGCTGAGACTTGGACCCTGACAAGCAGGCAAGAGAGTAGAATCCAAGCCAGTGAAATAAAATTCCTAAGAAGTATGATAGGTAAGACAAGGAAAGACAGAATGAGGAATGAAGATGTTAAGAAGGAAGTTGGGATGGGAAAACTGAATGAGAGAATTGAGAAGAATAAACTAAGGTGGTTTGGACATGTAAAGAGGATGGAGGAAAATAGAATACCAAGACAGATGCTGGAGGCCAAGTGCAAGGGTAGGAGAGCAAGGGGAAGACCTAGAACAAGGAGGATCGATTCAGTGAAGAAGAGCGTGAGAAAAAGAAATCTGGACTGGGACAAGATCGTGGAAGAAGAATTGAGGAAGGAAAGTGGAGAAGTGCCATAAATACCCCGACCCGGCAGGAGCTGGATAAGGGGAAATGATGACGATGACTCACAAAGGAATTCAGGACAAACACATTAGCATATTCTCTGACATTTCCTAGAAAGAAACACGGTTTTATGATTGACATATGAAAAGCAGTGTATTATGATATCTTTCTATTTTGAAGCGTCTCTGTACAGGTAGATTATTGTTAGCAAATACGTTTTTGACTAGAAATGTGCAGACAACTGCGTCATTATTCAAATATTACTGGTAGTGTGTCCATGCAAGTGCATTCCAGTAGCGGTGATAGTTGTCTCAGAATACGAAAGACAGCTGAAAGGTTGAGCAATCTTAGTACAGTCTTGCAACATAAGTAGTTGCAAGTAAGGTGTTAACACCACATAGGCGAACTCCCGAGGGATACAGTAGTACGTGCTTTTATGTATACCTTAACACAGGGCAAGACTTTAATGCCTTCAGGACCGTTCACAGAGTGCATTTATATATTAAGATGTGCTAGTCATGTCGAAAAAAAAGCCTCCGTGGCTTAGGCGGCAGCACGCCAGCCTCTCACTACTGGGTCCGTGGTTCAAATCCCGGTCACTCCATGTGAGATCTGTGCTGGACAAAGCGGAGGCAGACAGGTTTTTCTCCGGGTACTCCGGTTTTCCCTGTCAAAATTTCATTCCAGCAACACTCTCCACTAGCATTTCATTTCATCTGCCATTCATTTAATCATTACCCCAGAGGAGTGCGTCAGGCCTCGGCAGCCGGCACAGTCCATATCCTCGCCGCTAGATAGGGGCTTCATTCATTCCATTCCTGACCCGGTCGGAGACTGGAAGCAGGCTGTGGATTTTCATTTAGTCATGTCGGAAAGGAAGGTGAGCTAGCTGGATATTTTCGACCAATATCCACCAACTGATGGGTAGAGTGTATTTAACACACATTCACATTTCTATACGTTCGGAGAAAAGGCAAAAGGACGGCCGGGTGCCTTTCCCGACGCATGCAATGCAGATAAAGGAGGTTCAGTTGGACAAACTACCGCTGATGCTGATATCCCGACAGAGGATGAGGTAGACATGCATCTAAAATTTGAATCAAATTCTCTCAGTAATATTTTGCAAATATCTGATACAGTGGGTGGAGGGGTGTATGGTGTAATTAACATTTGTCACGCATTGAGAAATGTTTGCAATTATTAACCATGTTGAATGAGTAACGTGTTAGAGTGTACGATTTGTTCTGGAAACCACAGAATAATAATCGTACGACTTCCAGCGGTAGCATCTTCTGTGTCTGGATACCAGGCTCCATAGCCTAAAGCAGGCGGGCGACAGCTAATAGAGATCAGAGCAGAGCCCTGTAAAGGCGTGGCTTTATACCAACAAACGAAAACTAAATTCCCTCTAACAGAGTTAATTTAGCAGGTTGGTTGTTGGCACTAACCAAAGCGGTTGTGTCAGGATTTGGCTGATTCGTTATTGCTACGCTTCAGATTACTAAAGTTAATCATTATCATTAATATTATTTCTAATTAGGCTATTTGTCATAACGGAAAGTGAAGTGTCAAGCTTACATGGATAATATGACGACAAATGCTGCACTTAAAATAATTAAAAGCGATCCCGCAAGGTAAGTGGCAAACTGATACACTGTTATATTCCAATATATTCAATACCAGTATATTTTCATATTTCGCAAGAAATATTTCCTGCTCTTCTTTCTTTCCTTTATTTGGTCTCGAATTCCTCAACGATTCATATATTTATATTGTGCCCTTTTAAAACCACTTATCAGTGTCCAGATGGGCGAATCGCAGCTTCTTCGTGGCCCCAGCTAGATCAAGAAATGCCTGGTACATGGGATAAGTCGGGAGACACAAGTTGTTCCTATAAAGACGTTAGACTACGGAATTAGGACTTAATCCATCAATGGTAGAGTGAGAAACTTGCGCTTCTCGGGGCAAATGACTGCCTATCCTCAATTCCATTGCATGACCTCACCTTAATTATTGGGCATCAATAACGCTTGGTGTCTATAAAACGGTGGACAGATGAAACTCTCGTGTGCTATACATTTATTAATATAAAACATTACAAATACTAATTTAAATACGGACACTCCCGTCCTCAAACAACGAAAAAATTAAATAATTGGATGAATTTAACCTTTAACTTCACTGTTGAAATAAAATAAATATTAAGAATCCACACTTCTGAATGCCATCTGCATTTCCAAAATACGTTCGGAGATTATAAATGAAATAAAACCCCTAAATTGAAATAATACCATAAGTTCGGTTCATCAAATGTAATAATTACTCACATTACTCTACACATCACGAAACTCCATTTGGCCGATAACCTAGATGTTAGGCCCCTTAAAACAACAACAACGAAACTCCATTCTATCTCTCTAAAAGTATTTACACACATGTGGATTGGATAACGATCAGTTGTTATCGTTTCCAATCTCTCTTAACTATTAACAATTTATCTACAACATTTTTACAATATCTAACTCGTAGAGTTTCACTGCCATAACTCGTCTTTGAACTTTTTGAAAAAAGAAAGAGTAATGTATGAAAAAAACTAGAACTACCTAAGTTACTCAACTTACCTTGCTTGTTGTAATCGTGTGTCATGCTTCAATATTCCAGCTCTGGTTAAATAAATTATTAATAATAATATTAACAATGAAATATTGCTTCAATGCTTTCTCATATACTGTAATACAGACTCATGTGGAATAAATCTACAAATAAGCTTTCAACATCTCCACAAAATTCAGTTCCCAAAATATAGTTTCTCCTTTAAGCGGGCATGAAAATTCAAAAACAACAACTTTCCACTTATTAACTCTGTTACAAATATTCCCAACGTCAACATGATAGATTAGAATCCACTTTGCAATATAATATACCTTCTTTCATGCTCCATTAATACAACAATAAGTTCTTCCATCAATTAAAAATATGCGGACTATCTCCTATGTAAGACATGTTTCACATACTTGCAGTACATCAAGGAATTAAAAATTCACAACTCTCATCATTACAAGTTAATAATTATACCTCCCTGCTTGTCGTTCATAATTGTTGCAATCAACGATGCTTAAATTCTCTCTCCTCATTCTAATGCAATCTGCATTTCCTACTCAAACTACTTTAAATGTTCCATTTGAACAAGTATAGTCCTTACAATTCGTTTTAGTAACTAACAAAACATTTATTGAGTTTCTGTCACATTTCAAATCGACTTCTGTGTAATATTAAGTGATCAGCTGTTATCGTCTGATACTCAAGAAATCTCAATTATTTTCGTTTAAAAACTGACAATCGTAATATTGTCCTGTTATACAATGTCTATCTCACATTACTTTAATGTTCAAAAAAGAACCAATATAAAATCAAGTCTTGCACACTTATAAGGACACTATCTAATTCCTAATTCCCACAAAAATACGGTCGAGTTAAGCACATCTCCCATCAAAATATTAACGAAATATCTAATCGAACACAAAAACTAAATTTACGATAAAATCCACCACAGTAAAATCTCGTCGAAGAATAACAAGTAGTTCCGTTAAGAACTATACAGCCTATTTTCATATATCCTACTCATGTTAATTGCCTCTATCAACATACAAAATTTCAGTTTGATTGTTGTGATAGATTCGGGGATATTGAGTACCGTCTAACTACTTCATATGGTCGCCAGGTTGGAATGTTATTTATGTACTATTACATGAAGATTATTGTGTACGTGTGGTATTCAAACTTCAAACGCATGATTAGGACACAAGAAATCAAAACGAGATTTTAAAATTTCGCACAGCTGCCATCTTGTGGTTATGAAAACAATTGAAATTAATTAGATGCCAGTGGATTAACATTTATATAAGCATTTAACGTGCAACGTTTCACTGCACTCGGATGGCTAAATCGCGAGAAACATCCATTTAAATACGTATAGTTCGCGTCACCGCCATGTTGGATTTGTGCTCACTAGATTACTGACAGACCAATAGTTGAACTTACGTCCATATCCTCTATGAACTTAAAAAAATCAGTTTGATTGCTGTAAAAGATTAGTAGATTTTAAGAATCGTCAAAATATTTCGGATGCTCGCCATTTTGGATTCTTATACGTATAGGCCATAGAGTTATGCACCATTAAAGTAAATTTATTCCGTAGCTTCATTATTCAAACTTTCACTTCGATCGCGTGATTACGACACAAGAAATAAAAACTTAGTCTTTAAATTTCGGACATCCGCTATCTTGATGTTATGTAAACAATTGAACTAAATTAGGTACCATTGCATCACAATATGTACAATCGTTTAGAGTACCGTACTTCACTGCGCTCAGATGGTTAAATCAAGAGAAAAGTCTATTAAAATGTTTCAAATTCACAGGGTCGCCATGTTCCTTTTGTACTTTACAGGTTTTTAATAGTTACATAGATAAACTTGTAGCAGTGCTCTTTATCAACGTACACAATTTCAGGGTGATATCTGTAATAGTTTCGGAGATATAGAATGCCAGTGAAATATTTCGAACAGCCGCCATTTTGAGGTTATGTAAACAATTGAACTAAATTAGACGCCAGTGCATTACAATGTGTGCAAACATATGGTGTACCAAGTTTCATTGCATTTGGATGGTTAAATCTTGAGAAAAGTCTAATTAAAAGTCTCAAATTCGCTTGGCCGCCATGTTGGTTTTGTAGTTACCAGGTTTTCGAACGTCTTATACGTTAACTTCTAGTAGTGCCCTTTATCACCGTACCAAATTCCAGGGTGATATCGGTAATAGTTTCGGAGATGCTGAATGCTGGTGAAATATTTAGCACAGCCGCCATGTTGGATTGGTGTGACAGAATAAAATTTGAAGGGCACGGTCGGGGTTGGCCAGACTGGTGCTATGATGATCTTACCGAGTTTCATTGAAATCGCTAGAGCCATTTAGAGGTTATTAGGGGGGACATACACACGCACACATAGACACACAGACAAAAGGTGATCTCATAAGCCAATTTTTTTATAAAATGAAAAAAAGGCTAAAAATCAAATCTAAATTCAAAAATATTTACGAAATCCGAATACTAAATATTCAAATCAACAAATTATTAAAAACATTGAAAAGGTTTCTCGTGGAAATTCTAAATACTCTACAAAATTCTACATAACTTTCGATGTCTTCAACAGCTGATGGAATAAATATATCAGAATGATATACCGGGACTCGTTCTGATGTCTCCTCTTGGTGTCACCTTGTTCTCTCCAGCCATCTGGACTGCGTCTCTGCTGCCTCGTTCTGATGCCTCCTCTTGGTGTCACCTCGTTCTCTCCAGCCATCTGGACTGCGTCTCTGCTGCCTCGTTCTGATGCCTCCTCTTGGTGTCACCTCGTTCTCTCCAGCCATCTGGACTGTGTATCTATTGCCTCGTTCTGATGTGTCCTCTTGATGTCACCTCGTTCTCTCAAGCCATCTGGACTGTGTATCTATTGCCTCGTTCTGATGTCTCCTCATGATGTCACCTCGTTCTCTCCAGCCATCTGGACTGCGTATCTATTGCCTCGTTCTGATGTCTCCTCTTGGTGTCACCTCGTTCTCTCCAGCCATCTGGACTGCGTATCTATCCTCGTTCTGATGTCTCCTCCTGGTGTCACCCCATTCTCTCCAGCCAACTGGACTGCGTCTCTGCTGCCTCGTTCTGATGTCTCCTCCTGGTATCACCTCGTTCTCTCCAGCCAACTGGACTGCGTCTCTGCTGCCTCGTTCTGATGTCTCCTCTTGATGTCACCTCGTTCTCTCCATCCAACTGGACTGCGTATCTGCTGCCTCGTTCTGATGTCTCCTCTTGATGTCACCTCGTACTGTCCAGCCATCTGGACTGCGTATCTGCTGCCTCGTTCTGATGACTCCTCTTGGTTTCACCTCGTTCTCTCCAGCCATCTGGACTGCGTATCTGCTGCCTCGTTCTGATGTCTCCTCTTGGTGTCACCTCGTTCTGTCCAGCCATCTGGACTGCGTATTTGCTGCCTCGTTCTGATGTCTCCTACTGATGTCACCTGGTTCTCTCCAGCCAACTGGACTGCGTATCTATTGCCTCGTTCTGATGTCTCCTCTTGGTGTCACCTCGTTCTCTCCAGCCATCTGGACTGCGTATCTATTGCCTCGTTCTGATGTCTCCTCATGATGTCACCTCGTTCTCTCCAGCCATCTGGACTGCGTCTCTGCTGCCTCGTTGTGATGTCTCCTCTTGATGTCACCTCATTCTCTCCAGCCATCTGGACTGCGTCTCTGGACTCAAACTAAACTCGCTCTCGCTTGCCCTAGTTCTCAAAACGAACTGGGATCGTGAACTGGGTCTACCCTTGTTCAAACCATCTTTTTATTTCTTGCTGTTGCTACCAGTTGTTTGTTGAAGTCATTCTGAATTTGAATTTCGTCGAGAGTATTTTAATTAATTTTATTTTTGGATTTCGACAACTTTGAGTATTTTTAAGTTACTCCCGATCTTTCCATACTCGTAGTTGCTGTCGGCTGATTACCGTAGATCATTCCATTTTATCATTGTAGTGATCACTGTTGCATGTCTACTCGAGTCATTTCCACTTCCATTTCAATATCGAAAACAATTTCGAACATTGCAGGAAAGAATTATCTTCGAAGAATTATGATTTTTTTTTACTGGAATTCCTCGAAATCTCCTTCGAAATGTTCATAATATTTCACTTAGAACTGTGCAAAAGCGTATGCAATCTCGTGGAAATTATTAAAGTTCCTTAGTTACGAAACTATCGGCGTTACGCTATTACTGAGAAAGTTTATTGAAAATCCATCGTTGTAAAAATGGTTATATTTCCGTAGAATGTTCGTAATATTTCACCTTCGAGAAAGTTCGAATATTCAATTCAAATATGAACTCAATTTACAAAGTTCAACAATGTCACTCGGTCTTCATAGTGGAAAAAATGTCTAAGTCCTCGACTGGATTAATGTTATATTTCACAGAGTTGAAAATGTTACAAGTTCACAATTTCGTAGTGCGCCTTTCCTCAAAACCTTGACCGCCGGTACACTCGCATCCGCCGTCAACTATCATCTCACAGGACCGTGCCTGGACTCGAATTTAACAATACGTCCAACTCCTTCAAAGAACCAGATTAAAAACCCTCTCCTGAAATGGCGCATTTCCTCACGAAAGAAATTTGGCGCTCACGCTTCGTGAGAATCATCATATTTTCTGAAATACTTTCAATCTTAACAATCCAAATATATAATAATTTTCGTCTGGAAATTTGCTCTATTGTAAGTGTAATCATATTTCTTCTGGTACTACTGTAACAATTATTTTTCTCTAATTACCGACTTCGTTATTTTGTTACTATCCCGATCGGGTTATATGACAACAAAGTAGTAATCGCCTCGTGACGTGTCACACTCCAGTTATTATTTTATTTGCTGCACGCGGTAATTTATATTTTATTGTATTCTATTTTTAGACTGAGTCCCTCTTTTTCATCCGACAATCTGTGTTGCTGGCCTGTCTCATCATGTGACTCTGCTTCTTGAAGCTTTGTGTCAATATCCAGCGACAATAGAATTTCATTTATGCAATGTAAAACTTGGAGACATTTCAATTCTGAATCTCAGACTAGAAATTCTGACCCAATATATATTTGAACGTGAGGTCTATTTAAGCAGTCATGGAATCTTATAGGTTTAGATAATCTGAAAGTTAATTTTAGTTTTATTACTTTGGTTATCATGTATTCCAATACAGTAAGTAGGTTAGTAAACAGAATCTAAACCCACCCGGCGTTGCTAGGGCGGCGTCCATGTTAAATAATTAATATGTGGTTAACCTATGGTCGGATTTTAACATGCGACATATCTTAGTGCCCCCGTAAATTGAATTATCCAGAGACCATAATGGCAGCATTTGGGAGAGTCCAAGTAAAGTTGTAGCCGTCATAGGTATTACGTGTATGGATGACGTAAGCACGGCTGGCTCATAGATCAAGCGAGAAGGGAGGTTCTGGTGATGTGCGTGATGACGCAACAGAATTTTCGAGAAACCTCTGGAAGCATGACGCAACACCTAGAAGGAAGTATAGTATTGTCTCTTGGTAGAAGTTACGCTATTCGTTGGCTGTCTTGAACCAATGAGCGAAAGTCTTAGTGAAGACGGGATTTAATGCAACTATGTTTTTTAGTGAAAATTCGCAATTTAAGGCTCTGGAAAGATATTTTCTGCATTAGAAATGGAAAGGAATTAAAAAGGCATTATATCTACTACTTTAAAATCTTCAAATTGGTTAATTAATGCCATAGTTGAATATGAATAATGACGCAATAGAAATTGTGGAAGGGATAGAGAATACGCCCCTTTGGTCTGACTTATTCAGGAAAGAGAGTAGAGAATTGTTTTGCTCCTGATATATACAGTTGTCTAGTGAAGAGTGTTACTGGGTTAACATAGTCCCATTTAATTCGAGTGTGGAGAATGTCCACTCGTGAAGAAAGCAGTTAGGGTAAGCAGAACAGTACATTATACGATATCTTCTCAAACTAGGTGAAGATAAAACGCAACTATATGGTGAAATATCTCATGAACATTATTTGAAGTTAGGCTTCAACTATCATTACATTCAAGAAGTATAGGACTGTATAGTGCCTGTGTGAAAACTAGAACTTTACAGCGTTGATAATTTGAGAAATATTAACAGTAGAAGACGAATTACAAAAGTGTTTTTCACAGAACACATGATCATGATTCGTGCTTCGCACATCGAACATTCAGAAGGCAGGCGTACTGCAAGTTTGCAATAGAACTTTGTTCAGTTGGTGCAACTTATAATTACATTACAATGGCAATTAATACTCATCAATTATATATATTCGATATGGCTATTGAAGTCGTGATGGAGTATTAAACAAATTATGCACCTGGGGCACATTAAGATAGCGTGAAGATGGAATTACGATAGACAGTATTCTTGGAATACTAGCATAGTGTAGATAACCAGTTAATACACTATTGCATATCTACAAACGCTGATATTAGATCCATACAACAGTGGAAAGTTATTCATTCTCGACTTATATGAATATTTCTGCTTCGATTATACGATGGATTTCACTGCTATTCTTCGACGTAGAACTTTTTTTTTTTCTTGAAGAATATCAAGATAGGCCTAGGCTCGGGCATATCCCAGCACAAACAGAAGAAGTTACCAGAAGAATGTCTCTCGTTAACATGGATGAGTGTATTCCGGGGAAAGAACCTTTTCTGTTCTCTGAGGTCGCAGGTCTGATGTTTGAGTACATTCCAGATTTGTACTCTGGTAATATGGGAACATCTATAGTATTCTGTGAATACTCTTCAAGAACTTCAGAACTTCATTTAAGGTAGCTGTGATTTTTATTTGTTATAATGTGAGCTGTATAGTGATATTTGAGCAACTGTCTTACTCCATATTTTGTAATTTTAATGTTCTTGTATGCTGTACACTTCAGAGGTGTATTATATTTTCTTCAGTGTCTTGTGACTTTAGTCTTTCATATTTGAATTTTAACTTATTTTTGAGGATCAGTTCAAGCTGACATTTAAATATTCTATTGAGAATGAGAATTCATTTAGCAGTCACGGTTTGACTTTTAAAATAACTAGTTTCTATTTCAAGTTAGAATTTAGACATCGTGTCATCCTTTCAAAGTAACGTCGTTGTTAACTTACTTTGAGGGTTTTTCTGTACGATTTCAAGAGAGAAGGAACATAGAACTTTATTATTAGAGCGTTAAATATGTAACGTTACGACGATCTATGGAATTACTATTGTCCTTTAAAACGTGTTCTTAAATCAAGGACAATCTTATTAGAGAATGAAAAACATTTCGACAAAGACAATCCTTATGTAACTTGAAAAGTGAATTAGCTTTATTCAGTTAACATTTGAGAAGAAATACCTTTTGGTTAAATTCTCTTGTGTGTACTATTTTGCCGTATTGCTGCAATAATATTACAAGGATTTTTTTGTGATAGACAAGTGAGGAGAATCAGCTTTTTTTAATATATATTCCTCACATTTGTGACAGGCCGATTTTGTTTAATGTCGTCTTGTTAAGTAAACTCACGGTGGTTAAAATCATGTAACAGTTTGAATCCATTTTGATAATTGAGAGTTTGTAGAGAAGAACGTTGGGATGTATCAATTTAGCTCAGTAGACGTGTTGAAAATCACTGATTGAGAAAGCCCTTATTGAAGGATGTTTTTTTTTCCACAGAGATGTTTATAGCAAATAATAAATGGTGATTTTGTTTAAACATAGTGGAAGTTTTTTTTCATATATGATGAAATATATGAGGTTGTTGAGCCATAGTGTGTGCTCAAGTGAGGTTTTGCCTCAAGTTTAAAGATGTTAATCCCCATTCATAATATACGCATGTAAATTTACAGTTTGTTTTAACAAGAGAGTGTGAGTTGAAAATCTTTTTGATTACGGATAAAAATTCATGTCACAGATATTCCTATTAAAATTTATTAACCACGAATATGTAACTACATACAAATAACCTTTATCGGTCGCTTGTATTTGAACAAACTTAGTAATTATAACCTGATATGACGTGTGTGTAGTGTATGGAATTGTTTAAAATATATAGACTGTGTGTGTAAATAGTTGAATTCGTTTTTCGATAATATCTACTTTAAATTTATTTAAAGATAATAAGCATACACTTATTTCAGTGTTAGCGTTTTTGTCCATGTTTAGTCAGCGCTGTATATAATCAGAAATCATGTAATTAAATTTGTAACTTATTAATGTTCATAAGGGTCGATTTTAAATGTGTTTAATAGAATATTTTGCGAATGAAAGCTGTGATAATGATTAAAATTTGTTAAGAGTGTCTGAGGAACTGCATTGGTCTCGAACAATGTAGAGTATGAATGGAAGTGTGTATATAAAATTTCATGACATTCTGTAGCTTAGCTTAACAGATTTGTTTATGATGTAAAGGAGTTGCGTATTCGAGAAAGATTCTCGTAGGTCGCCAGTGTCCGGCCGCATTTAACGGAGGGGCGGCACAGTTGCGTGCTTGTCTCCTTCATAGCCCATATGCTCGTCCAAGGACTTGTGTATTGAGGTCAATCAACTCTATAGACCTGTGTATATAGGTCACTGGAATGAGGAAGTAGTCTCTGTTGCATAGCAATAGAGCTGAATGCTACTGTTTGCTACTAGTCTTTGTTATTTTTAAATGATGTTTTTACTAGCTTCCCATTGTCCTATTAAGCTCAAACTTTTGTGTAAATGTTTTACAGTCCAGTAGAGGCTAAGGTGTGTCTGTGATGGCTTCACAAAGCCCAGATTAATTCATATTTTCTTAGTGTATGTTTTCTTTTTTTGGTGTTTAGTTTGTTCCCTTTTATGTGAAATAAATGTTATACTGTTCAGTTTTCATGGTCGTTTGACTTGAGTGTTCATTATAAATATCATTAATGCGAGATATTGTGCGGTCACATTTTTTGAGATTCAGTTCAACCCCCATAAACCCCGAGAATGGTAAGTAAGGTAAGTGTTTTCCCCGTGTAGTGTGGTGTGTTCCACGATATTCTTGTAAACTGCTCTGCTATGATCCCGATAGTGATTGTCAGAGCGATTTCTAGTGATGCAGTAGAGCCGGTGCATTTGGAGATAGGCAATCCGATTGAGGGGACGGATTTCTGACAAACGGCTTTCTGCATTATCGGGTACAGTAGGACTGGGGGTGATGTCCCCTTTGCTATGAACCAGTCTTTATATATACAGTATTTTTAAATGAATATTTTTGTTTTTGAAAATAGGCGATATTTTTAAAACCAAACATGATAGAACATTGTGCAATTGATTAAACCAATGGCCTCTATGTACTTTATCGTTAGAACACAACATTATATTTTCTCCATTTTTATTGAAAACAGTTCAATTTTGAAATTGGCTATATTTTGGAAACTAGGAATTTTACAAAGGTTTGTTTGACGTACGTGAAAGGTCTTTACCCCCCTCTACCTCTAAACCTCGTTTCAAGTCTCTAGGTCAAAAACTGTGCAGTAGTAGTGTTAGAATGGTGATTCTCCTCACAGTCGCATGCGTGCTTGAATTCGTATGGCTATGTTGGGAAAGGTTAGGTGTGGGGGGGGAGGGAAGATTAGGGTTGAGTGAGGGATCGTTCAGATGGTATTTTTGCTGCTCTATGTGATGGTGAGGTTATTTTTTAAATTGGTTGGAATTGGAAACTAGATTTTGGGGTAAACATGTGTTTTTAACATTTTTGCTGATATCTCGGGAACCCATAAAGCTAGAACCATGTGCTTGGATTCATTTTTTTTCAACGCGTTGCCCTCTTGCTGAGGATGCCTGTGTCGAGTAGGATGGAAACACCATTTTTGGGGTTAAAAACGTGATTTTAGACTTTTTGTTGTAATTCGCGAACCGATCATGTTACAGACGTGTACGAAGGGTCCTAAGACTCGAGGTAACGCCCTCTTTTAAATGTGATAGTTATGTTTTGAAAAACGAATTACAAAGGGCGTAATGTTTAAAATTTTTAACGTGTTTTTTAATTTTAAATGAAGAGTGGCGGTAGACAGAGAGACGGTACCGCTGGGCATGTGTTTGAACGAGACTGTCGCCGGCAACGGTGGCCGTGCACAATAGAACAATAGATATTTTGGCGGGGTTGTATACGACAGGGCAAGGGTGCGTTCTTGAGATATATCCTATGACGAACGGACGAAGGCTAATATCCGAAAATGCATAATGAATGCTAAGATTATTTTTTACCCCTGAAGGAGGTCTTTAACGTGTTACTAAACGGTGATAAATAACATGACATATGATAATTCTATGATGAAAATAAACAAGAACTTGGTTATGTCTCGCTGGAAGCCAGACCAGAATCAATGGAACCTGATTGGGCCTGGCTGGAGTGCTTGCTTACACAGAATACAGTACGTAGCCAAGCCTGGTGAGATCTGCTGATATGACAAGAATGTCCATGTGGGTAGGAAGTACAGTATCAGTTTACTTGGCTGGTGGCGGCTAGCAGGTCTGGCGTTTAAAGTGCCGGCATTTTGGTTCTTAGACAGTAGTACTACAGGTGTATAAGAGGCGGACATTTTGGTTCTCTATTCAAAAATGAACTAGTATAAGGTACACGAATATTATGAAGCTTAAGGAATGTGCGGAGGCGTGTGAACATGTGAGAGACAGAGAACCATTCAAGGTCAAACGGTGAGAAAAATGCAGACACTCATTGTTGCTCAGCTGATTAATAAAGACTATGTTAGCAATGCACTTACTGTTTTAGCAAACAGATGTATACTGTAGAGCTCTGTATTGTGAACTGATCTGAACTTTGGAATAAAATCCTTTTTGTTTTCGGCAAGTACATATTAATGATTATTCTAATGACGTAATACTTATTAGCCTTAAATTTGTAGTTATTGATAAGGTAATTATTGTTGTTTTTTCTTGTTTGCAGTTAACCGGTATACCTGTCATGTCTGAGAGAGAGACCATTGCACTTTTGAGCCCAGCAGAAGGAAATAGCAAGCCATTACAAGTCAAGGTGAGATTTTTTTAAAATAAACTGTTTGATTTTTGTTTGATATTTTTTTTAATGAATTACATGTATTAACCTGAATTTAGGTATTTATGGCGGTTTAGTTTATTTATTTTTAAAAAGTTGGAAAGAAAAGCTTTATCGCAGTAGCAGTCGCTGAAAACCCCAACGTGCGAGAGTGCAACTATTCTTCTTAGGCAGTGAATTATTCAAAACTCAGGTAAGCCTAACTTAAAATGATATCCCATTTTACCACTACTAAAAACCATTAGACAAAATTCATTACCTTTATATGACTGGAACGATGACTCCTTTCTTGGTTAATTGCTGTGTATTGACAACCGGCACAATACCATAATTGTTGTTGACCGGGAAAGTACAAGGCCATGTTTGATTTTTTAAAATAAAAATTTCAATTCAACCGACGTGTCGTTCCCTATGGACTCAAATAATATCCACAGGTTTGAACAAGATAATATGGACAAAATGATATGACATTTATTTTTAGCCTACTTTTCACATTTTGCAAAAATGAGGAAAAAGTAGACTTATAAATAAAATATTTATTGCGGCCAATGGCCATAGATAGGAACAACATTATAACATTGTGAACAATAATGAATCAATCGTATACCTAGGTAACACCAGAGACTTGTGTTCATCGAGTCCGTTCACCCATTCCACTGCACTACACTTTGATCAAGACAACATAATCAGTCCTCGTCTAAACAAAACTGAGTGAGTGATACTAGTCTTCTACTGCATTCCATGGCGTGATATATATCGCACTGATTGTTGCATAATCGGCAAACACACTCCTGGCTAGGCTGATGGAAGGACTTCCTAGTGCAGATGCGATGGTGGAAGCCATGGATCGCAAATCTGGTCACTAGGTGCCTCAGCTCATACTCTGGTCGCATCCATTCTTTATATAACATTGCATCTGTTACGAAGAATCTTTCTGGGATGGAGTCTCTCTTCCTGCAAAGTTCGCTTAACAGGTCTACGCATGCCTGTGTGGATGATAGGTGCATTAGCAGTCGAAGGTCTTCTACCAGAAATGTTTCTCTGGCTAAAGCATACACATATCGTGAAAGAGCGAATTTTGATACCCCCAATACCCTTTTCAAATACCTTGATTTCAAACTTTCAATGTCTTTTAATTGTCTGATTGATAGATAAGTCCATATGACCTCTAGCCCGTACGTGAGTGATGGGAGTACTTTGACTCTGAAAAGTTCCATAGCTGAATTCACTGACATTCTTTGTAAATGTCTAATATCGCTTATATTTCTAAGTGCTGCTGCAAGTCTCTCCTTTATATGAACCATAAAGGAAGTCCCTGTGACTTGCATAGTAATTCCAAGGTACTTAAATTGTTTTTTCGGTGTTAGTATGTGTTCCCCGCAAACAATGTAGTCATCCTTCCTCAGCCTTCCTCCATTTCTGAATATCATTAATTCAGTCTTCCGAGCATTCATCCTTAGTTCATTCTCCTCCGCCCATTTCTCAACAAGATCTATTCCCTTCTGTAGTTCCTCTATATTATCGGAGGCCAGGGCCATGTCATCTGCATAAATATATATATTTAATTTCTGTGTTACCTCCTTTAATTTGAAGACAACATCGTGGGTCATGATATTGAAGAGTAAAGGACTTAGCGGGTCTCCTTGCAGTACTCCGATTGTCTGGTCAATCCAGTCCGAGTGTGCGATACCATCATGGATCTGAACTTGATTGTCCGCCAGAATGTTCGATATCAGTCTTGTCATGTCAGAACGTCCTAGTAAGTTTTCTAATTTTATAACAAGTTTCCTTCTATTGACTGTGTCGAAGGCTTTGGTATAGTCGATAAAAATTACATATTTCTTCCCGTGAGCTTCAAGCGTGTTCTGTATGTCCTTTAAGAGACATTCTGCATCCAATAGAGTAGATATGCCCTTCCGAAATCCAAATTGTTCTTCTGGAAGCAGGTGGTCTACACATGCATCTATTCTCCGAGTCAGAAGCTTGGTAAGCAATTTGCATGCAACCGATTCCAATACCACACCCCTATATGATTCAGGTTTACTGACATCGCCTTTACCCTTGTATAGCAGTTTGATTATGGACTTACGCCAAGTACTGGGGATGGTTCCAATCTCTAAGCACTTATTCACTAACTCTTCCCATACGTTTTCCAGGAAGTGTAGCGAAATCTTCAAATGTTCATTACAGAGTCCATCTACACCTGAAGCTCTGTTATCCTTGCTTTTCGTGATGATCTGCCTAACTTCTTCTATAGTGAAGCACGTTGTATGCTCTACCTCTGTGGACTTGTCCAACTCCGGTCTGGTCTCTTTGGATACTAGAACTCCCCTCATGTGTTCCTCCCACGTTTACATCTTGATGTCCGCTGGGAAATGTGGTTGTCTTGGCCTGAGTGCTTTATACGGATCTTTCTCAATGTCAAGTATGAGCATTTTGTCTTCTTTCTCTCTAAACTCTCTCTTCTTTGACTTTATGAGCTCTTTATATTTCCTCCTTGCTGTCTGGTAGCGTTCCAGATCACCTTTATCCCTAGTTCTCTTTGTGATATGTAGCTTCTCTAATGTAGTTTGTCTCTCCTTGAAGCACTCTCTATCAAACCAATTCTGCGCTTGACGAGTAAACTCTATAGTTGAAGTTCCTTCTTCTATAAATTCCATTATTCTCGCCATAGCTATATCTAAATTACCCTCACTAATTGATAGCATGATAGTTGGTATTTTGTCTGTATTTGCCTCTTTGCTGGAAGTCTTAAGGTGTGTGTAACAGTCAATATGGTAAATACTGGGATATGCTTCCTAATTACAGCTGCATCACACTTTGTCAAAAGTCCATGATCATGAATAGCGAGACCTCGTACAAACATGAGGTCTATGGTGCTACCTCCATTATAACAAATATACGTAAGTGCCTTCGTGTCATTCACGAGCCTTAGCCCTTCCTCCTCCAGGTAATTGAGGACCAGTTCCGATTTCCTATTGAGTTTGTCCACTGGACAATTCATATCACCCCCAAGTATAATGCTATCAGTAGCTTGTGTAACATCAATTGCTCTTTGAATATTGTCTATTATATCAATTGCACTGTAGACCGGTCTATAATAAACACAGATGAATACCCCTATTTTAGTTCGTACCACTAGTTGTTCCTCTTCGCTCATAAGTATGTCGAAAGGCTTTAACTTCGGGTTAATTAAGCATGTAACTCCACCGGACGGTCTCCCTCTTTCCTCTTTTGTTGCCAGTGCATGTATGTTGTAGAAGCCCTTCACTTCAAACCTTGACTCCTCAGTGATGAAAGTCTCCGTTAGGATGCAAGCATCGAAATCGCTGAAAAAGTCTTTCGAGAGGCCACTCATAACCCCTTTTAAACCTTCCACATTCCAGTTGAGGACTTTTACTTCTTTACAATCCTCATAACTGTCTTCCTTTGTTTCTCCACGGCGTTCGAAAGGGCCGTCATATAACATTCTCTGGCCATAAAGATTCCTCATAAACTTTGTTGAGCTCAATAAAAGGAAAACCTATTTTGAAAGCTCTCGAGGTGTCGGTATTGCTGACCAGTTTGCAGCTAATAGTGCAACCCACCCCATTTTCTTTTAGATATCCAACTATGTCCTCCTCTGTTGTTTCTGGGTTCAGTCGACCAATGTACAACCAAGCATATTTATCCACCGCCTTCAATCTGCTGTCTCCTTTAGTTCCTTTTATTCCTCTAGACCCAATTTCTACCTCTCTAGCTGGTACTCTCCCAGATACAGTTTGTCTTCTCACCACTGGCAGCCTTTCTTCATTAGGTGTAGTGGCATTCTCGTCTCCTCCGATCACCGCCGAAATGTTTTCTGCATCATGATCTGCTTTAGGAGTAGGTGTCGCTTGTACACTAACCCTCGTCTTCTTCTTTTCCTCTTCTCGGGATAAGACCTGTCTCTCTCTACGCCCTCTTCCCTGAAATCTAATATCATCTACGTCCCCTTTATAGGAGCGATTCGCCCTGATAGGTATGTCTGTGTTCGTTACGTACGTAACCCTACTGTCAATCTCATTACCTGAGTTTTTCTCCGTAGTGTAGCAACTTGCGTTTAATGTTCCAATGTCTGGAATGCTGCTGTTATTGTGGTTTAACGCATCTTGATACTTTTTCGAGGGCCTCTGGCATAGCGAAGATCGTTGCGCCGTGTATTTTAATTCTTCTTTAACTATCATCTTAGCAGTCTCTAATAAATTTTCCCTCATTAAATTCATCTGCCTGTTTACCTTATCTATGATCCTCTCCTCCAAACTCTTGTCCGTGCCTGGAATAGTGTCATTTGCCATCTTGTCGTTATTCTCTTCTGGACCACTAAATATATGATTATGGTCAATAGAGAACAGTTTGTCTTTATTCTCCACTAGTCGACGAGATGTCATCATTCTCTGGCTTCTGCGGCCTCTTTGTTCCCCTGGTTCATGATCATCGATTTCAACCAGCCTTGTTCCGCTAATGGGTTTTTCAAAATTGGTATTTCGTTTGATTTCTTGTACGTAGGCCGATCTCAATTGTGTTTCTCTCTGACCGTTATAGTTATTTTTCTCCCCGTTGGTTGCGTTGTGTGTCTTGTCGACATTTGGCGTTGTATCTATTTGGGACATCATACTTCGATTTAAACTTTCATTAACTTTCTCTTCTATTACTACTCCTAATTTGTTAGATAAAAAGTCCATAACATTTTGCAAGCTTCTCTTTATGTCCGCTATGTCGTCTGTTTCAATAGTTTCGACTTCTATGTTTTGGTGTTGCGTAGACAACGCCAACGGTATTGAGTCAGATGACATAAGCGCCTGAGGCGTTTGGCCAACAGATGTCGTTGGTTGTTGACTGACTCCAGGGCCTACTATAGAATTCCTACTGTCACTAATAAGCTTCTGTGTGAAGTTAACAGAGGGCTCCACTTGTCCTGTAGCAGAACTTTCTTCTCCTTGCATGTCTATTGTTTGGATTTCCCTAACCTCGTTTTGAAAACTTACAATTTTAGTATGCATATCGCAGAAAACACTTGTCATGTCCACAAAACAACTCCTGATGGTACTTACTGCATGTTGTATGTATTCCTTCATCTCCTTCTTGAGATAACCTCCTACCTCAGCTATAATCTCTAAAATATTCAGAGCACTTTCAGCTCGTACATTGACTTATGAGATTGGGCAAATGTGTGACTGTCTGTCTGGCTGTGTGTGTGTCTCCCCCCTATCAAATCCTAAACGGCTGCAGCAATCGAAACAAAATTTGGTAGGAGTAAAGATCTATACCTGAATATCTCACGACCATATTTTAAAATTATGTCGGTGCTACCAACTGCTGAAAAATAGCAATTGAAATTTCAGCTCCATGTTGGATATCTTGGAAGGTATGAATGGGAGCTATTTCAAAATTCGCTCACGTATAGATAATAATATTGCAGTTTAATTTCCAGGAGGCCATACATGGCAGTGTTGCCAAAATGATTATAAGCCTGCTGATAGGTCCAATTTTTTAATGCATATAACTTCTACGCTATCAATTGGAATTGAACCAAATTTCTTGTGTGCTATGTATACATAAACAGATATGACTGAGCGTATTCTTAAGGTGGACATATACACTATTTTTCTGAAATTTCACTTTTTTAATATCCATTTTGTAGGAAATTTCTTCTAGTTTTAGAAAATGTATGGTTCATAAATATACCATTAATCTTTCATGTAAAAATAAATTATTTACTGTAAGAGGGCGCAACCGTACTGTCTGACAGCTGTCATGTCTGGCGTATCAGCAGATCTATAAAATTCCTTTCGAGCCTAAATTGACTTTCTCTTTCTCTATCCCACTGGTTTCGCTCCTGGCCGTTGTAAGTGATTTTTGATAGGCGACAAAAATCACGGCACGCATGTGATTTGTTGTTGGCATGTTAATGAACCCATTTGAATTCAGTAGGCCATGTACATAGTGGCAAAATTGACTTTCTCATTCTCTATCCCACTGGTTTCACTCCTGGACGTGGAAAGTGATTTTTGATAGGCGACAAAAATCACGGCACGCATGTGATTCGTTGTTGGGATGTTAATGAACCCATTTGAATTCAGTAGGCCGTGTTCATAGAGGAAAAATTGACTTTCTCTTTCTCTATCCCACTGGTTTCACTCCTGGCCGTGGTAAGTGATTTTGATAGGCGAAAAAATCACGGCACGCATGTCATTCGTTGTTGTCATGCTAATGAAGCCAATGAATTCAGTAGGCCGTGTCCATAGTGGTAAAATCAATCTCGGTATTTTCCGCCAACACAAAGTTCCTCCTTTCTCTACTAGAAAGCGCTATAGTGTCAAGAAGCTTAGATATCTAACTTCCTTGATTTTCATAGCGTTCCAAGGAACGACAAGATTCGATATGCAAGCTGCCCCCTCGGCGTCAAATAACAAGATAAAGGAGGACCATACAGCTTTATAGGAAGGATCTGTGTATGTCCCAGGAGGTTTCTGATGTGATCAAAACAGAATGTGAGTGAAGACATACTAAGTAAACTTTAAATGCGATTTACTCATTAATTCGTTTCCTGACATTTGAAGTCATGGAAAGTGCTTTAACTTTTGTCAAAGAAATGGTATCTGCTTGATGTTTATTTCAAATTAAAGCTAATACATGTATCTATGTTCCCTACCACTAAGAAAATGATATTCATAAAAATGTAATTTTAACAACTTTTTAAACAATTTTGTTAAACAAAATTTCAAGAAACTTAAATTGTAATATAATTTTAAAACCCTTACTTGTGACTAATTCAGACAAGAGTGGTAGGGAACATTCCCCATGTAAGTAAGATTGTTTTTGTTCAAGGTTCATGGATTTTAGTTAACATATGTGAGAGATAGAGGACTTTAAGTACCCCTGTGTAAATAGCAACAAATAATTTTTCATAAACAATTAACATAAAATTTCTGTAAAATGAACTTCAAAATATCTTAGTTTGATCATGATAAAACAACAGAAAAATTTAACATTGCTAGAGATTATTCTTTTAAAAAATTATTCCTAGTGTATATGACCACCTTAAGAGCCTCCAGGGCTGCCAACTGTTAATAAATGCTCTCAATTTTTTAATCCAAATGCCCATATATCAGAAAGTATGCAAGCCGACAGCTTTAAACTATGCACACGTATAGTACCTTACATTCTATATTAATTTGGAGTAACTTATATACGTCAGTACTACCAACATGATTCTAAGCCTGCTGAGAGTTCCAACTTTAAATACATGTAACTTCTGTACTATCATTTGGATTTCAACCAAATTTCGTGTGTCCTATGTGTACTATAACAGATATGACTATGCCGATTCTTAAGAGTAACCAGGGCTGCCAACTGTTAAAAAATGCTGTCTCTATTTTTGTTACCCTAATATCAATATATCAGAAAATATGCAAGCCAATAGCTCAAAACTTTGCACACGTATAGTACCTGGCATTCTAGATTAATTTGGAGTAACTAATATAGGCCTACGCGAGTGCTGCCAACATGATTCTAAGCCAGCTGATAGGTCCAATTTCAAAATGCATGTAATTTCTGTACTAACTAATGAATTTCATTCAAAATTGACACAACAATAGATCATATTATTTCAGATTATTTCTGACCAATACATGTAGGCTATGTCATTGTTGCCAACATGATTTCACGCGCGATGTTGGATCCAATGTTTAACTGCATGTAACGTCCATGCTATCCATTGGACTTCAACCAAATTTTGTATTCTGTACCTTAAAAGACGGAACTAAGAATATATTCAGTCAACAGGGCTGCCAACTGTAGTTCTCTATTAGGCTACATTATGCCAGTTATACAGTATTTCGAACTAATTAGAAATTTCGATATTACTAACTTAATTTCGTCATTATTCTAGATAGATTCATATAGATTAATCATTGGCATGAATCTTAAATTTTAAGAAAAGTAGGCTCTTTAGTTCGTCACGGAACGTCTTGTTTATTTATATATTGGTTAAAGGGGGATGTGAATGACTGCAGCTTTATTAAAAAATTAAGTAGATCGGTTACTGTTAGTTTCGACAAACAGTTTTTTTTATTTTTTTGATGGTGTTTTGATCTTTTAATGCCAATGAGTGTTAATGTTTTATTTACAAGTATTGATTGAGAGATTGGCTATTTCGTTCATTTTTAAGTGTGGTAATGCGCCACTAACGTAGTGAACAGACAGTGAACAAGCATAAATTATGCTTTAAAGCACTCCGTGCTCTTGTGCAACGTTAATAACAATAACAATAAAAAGTTTTATTATACCACATGGCCTTAGTACCAAAAACAAGAAGTGAGCAAGTCGGTTCACCACCTGGGTTAAATTTAAAATCAGAAAAGGATCGTTGGTTAACATTTGAATCTTGGCCTGTACGCTTTCTGTCAGCACATAAACTCTCTGCAGCGGGTTTGTATTATTTGAACCGAGAAGATAAATTGCGATGTGATTTTTGTAGTGTTGAACTTTCACACTGGGAAGAAGGGGACGATCCCTTTCGAGAACAGTTGAGATGGTCTCCTCGTTGTGCTAACATGCTTAGATAACAAGTGGGCAATATACCAGTGTATTCATTTTACCGAACCACATGTCCATTCGCTACTACTTACTTTGCTGAATCACAAATAAATAATAATGATGTATTACCAGCTAACGGTAGAGTTCATATATGTGGTCTATATGGTCTATATGCAATAGAGAGTGTTTAAA
This sequence comes from Meconema thalassinum, assembly GCA_946902985.2. Classification (NCBI taxonomy): domain Eukaryota; kingdom Metazoa; phylum Arthropoda; class Insecta; order Orthoptera; family Tettigoniidae; genus Meconema; species Meconema thalassinum. The sequence continues at coordinate 211,784,029 of OX336388.2, read as the reverse complement.
TGGCATTGTCATTACTTATATTTCCATTATTATTTGTCATTTTTTTTATTAAAACGGGCCATACACCTATTGTTTTTAACAACTTCATAAATTAAGTGTACAGGTTGAATAGCATTATTCACCTCATCAAAAACACTCTCCGACATATCATTAAACCGTGTATTCAGAAATGTCTCAAAATTCTCTCATACACAAACTACACGATCACCATATTGTACAGCCACCAACCCTCGATAAGGGTTGTGCCTATAATTATGCCTAGCAAAGGGAAGTTATAATGGAAGGTATAAGTTGGGCTGTAGGACATACCGACCTGGCAGGCCAACAGCGACCTACATTCGTAAGTACTGCAAGCCGGCAGACTTATGTAATAATAACACAACACATCGACATATCGCTGACATGGCCGACCTACTTAAAAACCTACAAATACAGAGGACGCACACGCGGCGGGCCTCTTGGACTCTCCTTTCTTCTTGGATCATCACTAGTCGAGGTATCAGCGCTACGCGAGACCGGTAGGGCGCTGCCCTTGCCGCGGTCCCAACACGACATCATGGAGGACGGGTATCATAGGTAGAGTGAGTTATGTGTGTCTGCTAAATTCCTTTTCCCTCTAGTAATCATCCCCCCTTTCATCTAGACCGAAGTGCCACCCATCAGTAGCTTACAATAAATCCCTCTCTCACAGTCAAAGGCTCTATCTTTTCATTGCACGTAGTAGTCGTAAAACCCCACCCCTTAGTTTGTAGTTGGGTTAAGATCCAGTATTTACCGCTGCGCCATGCTGTCAGGCAGTACCCGAAGACGACCCGCAGGTGTTTGGCCTGCTAAGGCGCTCCCGGTAAGTCTGGTAAGTATGGGTCCGCAGTTCTCCATAAGACATCCTAGTAAAACCCCGTAGATGCAAGGATGCCCAGTATCAACACCCCTTTTAAATGGTGGTTAAGGCACCAATCAAACATCCTTAACAAAATGGTGGACGCGCTGGTAGTCACGTATTAAGGGAACTCATACAACGAGATTCCGTGACTAGATCGCCATAAACCTCTAGCTAAGCCAAGTGAGAAATTTTTCCCCCCAGAAGAATCACGTAGAGGATATTTTTTGCTATCCATGATAATTATATCATCCCCCCCCCCCCAAACCCAGCTTAACGTCGATTGACAAGAGAGAATGCAGTAGAATCCTCTTGCATATAAGCGTTTTAAGATTTTAGCAACCCCTAACTAGAGAAGTAGATATAAATATTTAATACCCACCCACCCCCAGACCTTAAATTCAAGTAAGCCTTTACCACCCTAGTAGGTAGTAGGAATTAACCCATAGCAGTTTATAGAAATGGTAACGAAGTACAGATAATTACCCCACTCTAATAGAAGACAGCTTACTCCCTAAGATTAATTCCCCTAGAATAAGACAGTGTAACCTATTAATCCAGGCATTTTTCTTTCAGCAGTGTCATTACAGTGTATATATTGTTGTAGATCATAAGTTAGTTAGGAAATATTTCAGTGACTGAGTGAACAGCTACCTTGGTAATATGAGTAGACAGGAGGAGCGAGCTACCTTTACACTACACTTTCACAGACACGACAATGACGATACAGCAAGGTGGCACAGCTCAGTCTTTGTTTACAAGTAGCATCAGTGGACACCGTACTGACTCAGCTCAGCGAACAGTCCTTACAATTATGATTATCAGCAAACTAGGCACGCGACATACTGCCAGCAGCCAGACAGGATATGTAAGACGGCAAATGTCCAGATAAGCAAAACACATTTCTGATAGCGGAAGTAAGAGATTACGGGTTCAGAGCCTAGCGTAGGCAGACTAGCATAAGCAGATTTTGCATTTCAGAACACATCCCTCAATGTAGTAAAAGCGTGATGTAACAAGGAAATTTCTAGTAAGCATTCAGTCATGCTCCCATATCATGCGTTATTTTTTTAAGGAAATATAATTCACGTAGTAGTAAAAGTAGTATCTTCAGAAAGCGTGCCCTCACGAAGTCCTACATGACATGAGTATGAGCAATTATCAAGAGCATCAGATGCTGACAAACGAACGGCAAAAGTTTAAATACGGCGTAACTTCAGCTTGGTGGGCACACGACAGTGATAGTTATATTATATGATTATTATTATGAATACCATTACTATCATGCATTAAGAAGAATATAAGTACAGAAGAGGTTGTTCTTATGAAGTTAAGTTATTATGAGAAGAATATATGAGTAGAAGAACTCGATTTTTGAAGTGAGTTTTTACAAGGGAGGGACGCAGGGCGTTACCCAACCCTCAAAGAAGAAGTTAGTTATTAAGTGTCTTGTGGCAGGAAGGAGATGATATTCCCTGACCATGAGATAAGTATAGAAGAAGCTGATTTTTGAAGTGAATTATTATAAGGGAGGAACGAAGGATGTTACCTAACCCTCAGAAAAGAAGTACTGAGTAAGTAATGAAGTTAGTTATTAAGTATCTTGCGGCAGGAATGAGATATTGCCTGGTCCTGAATTAAGAAGTCAAGAAACGATGCATGGAGAATGTTAAGATTATTACGTTCATAACTACTGTCATAACTTATCACAATCGTTGCCCCCACTGTGCCAAACGCCTATAAGCAAAAATATGTATATTAGAATTTCAGTAACATTATTCATGAGAGCGTGTACGAAGATAATTTATTCCCATTCTTTAAAAGAAGAGTCCACCAAGAAGCGATAAATTAGTATATGCTCAAACTCAATACATGTTAGATCTAACGTCCGTCAAAACTCATTTGTATCGGTGTACAATCAGACTATTGACAGGCGATAGTTTTATGGTATTATGATAAACTATTGATAGGATATATATATATAATGTACATGTTAGATCTAATAACGTCCGTTGGGATGCGATTTGTATCGAAGTACAGTCAGCCTACCAACAGACGATATTTCTATGATATTATACTATAGGACGGTAAGAAGTGAAAGATAAATAAATACATTTTTGGAACTAAAGCGATAGTTGAAGGTATTATATTGGTAAGATGATAAGAATATAGGGAGATAAGCAACGCGAATCAGATACTTAACAGCAGCTGAGAAAATCACGAGGAAAGATATACTACAACGCATAAATAAACAAAGCACAATTATGCTACATTTTAACAACTAATTCAAAACTTTCAAGGGATAATAACATAGAAATACCAGGTTAAAGGGGAATAATATTCAAACATAGTATAAGCTGTTCAGAAAGAAGAAACCTTCTATTTAGGTCATAAGAGTAAAGGGTAATATTTTATTACCGGCACAGCAGACCACTGCAGTACCAAATGCTATCAACCAGACTGCAAACATGGGTTATCGAATCTTATAGATATAGGATATAGGACATAGATATAAGGGTAGGCGCTAGGGAAAGACTAAACTTTATATAATTTAATTTCAAATGTAAATACCCCCATTTTTTTCTCAAGGGATTTTTCCATTAATTATCCACCCTCCAGACACACAGACCACCCCCACCCCCTGTAAATGCTATACTGTACATAGTAAGGTAAATTTATTAATATTAGATTTAGGAGTAGGGACTAACGTTAAGAACTGATGGAACCCCAAGCACAAATAAAACCCCATTTCTTCTGCCTATATATAATGGCATATTTTAAAAGCGTATAAAATGCATATATTAATAACAATGTTATTTTTCAGGAAGTGTTAACAGCTCAGTCAATAAGTTATAAAAATGTATACGGTTCATAAGAAATATCAGAATTACGGATAAACAACCGTCTAAGCTACCTAATCATTGTCCAGTCAGTCCATGGAGACAATAGTGTTTTCATAGCTGCATATAATACTGTCACCACTTTAAAGTAACTCAAAGCGTCACAATTAAACATAAACGCGTAGTAAGAAGTTTACTAACACAATGTCTGCATTTAAATACGTTGAGAAGTAAACACGGTGGAAGAATGTAATTGCAGGAAGGCTCATTCCCTTTTGAGTGTAGTAGCCCAGGATGGTCAATGCCCTGAGGTTATAATGTGAAATAGTTATGTATGCAGGAAGGTTCATTCCCTGTTGAGTATAGTAGCCCAGGACGCTTAATTCCCCGAGGTTACAAAGTGGTATAAATATATATTGAGGTTCTATAGATACATGACGGAGCATATATCACAAAGTAGTATGTAAGAGATATTAGTACACAGATTCAAAAATGCAGACATTATTAGTTAACTCCTTCGCAAAACGTAAGAAAAGAAATAATTTGGGGAAAGCGCCCCAATACGAACAGACGATAACAATACTTTCTGATTTCAGAATAATGATAAGATGACAATTCCTGTACTTCCCACTGTAGAACGGGAGGACAAGGCGTAAACAAGGTGACCATGGACCAAGAAAGAAGAACCAACAGACTCGGAAACAGAAAATCGAAGAGAACAAAATAGTAGCATGTACAGCCATTTTATAGGCAGGTTAACCTTAAAATCTAGCTCTTTTTCTAAACTCATGTTTCATCAGAGATGAACCGTAACAGCATAACTCTCTTAGATAAAATTATAAATCATCCCCCATGTCATAGGGAGGTTAACAGGGCAAATGCACCCTCACGACCGCACACAGAATGACGTAGCTTTACGCAGTCCGTGGACGGGTTCTGCAAGGGTAGCAAAGCCTAGACTCTCTATATTTTCATTCCCACGTTGTAAGGAGATTAATGATATCAGTGCACCCTCGCGGTACACTTGGCCTAGTGAAGCATTACACTCACACAGCACACTATTTTTTTTCTTTTCACTACACTACGCTTCAGAGGCACAGGCTAAGCTGAGAGGGCTAACTATACTTTAAACTCCATACATCATCATCCATACATAATAGGAAAATTACAGTGGTACACGCACCCTCAAGGCAGTACATGATGGGCGTTGTGAACGCAGCTCATGAACTAGTCCGGGAGGAGTGACTACAACCTAAATTTCCTATACACCATTTCTTTTATCTTTCTTCACCAAACGTCTTAATGTGAATTTCTTTCATAATTAACCTCAGAGAATCACTAATTTCTAATTTGATCTTTAATTAACTATTTAATTATCTCATTAATTGATCAAAACCCTTAACAATAATATCAGATCAAATGAACAAGATTATCACAGACAATTTAAAGTGATCATGTCAACATTGCAAAGCAAAACGTAACGAAGTATCAAATGACTGTATAACACCATATTCCACCCCTGCTACGCCTACAAACCCCTGGCACGATACACTTACCCACCCTACAACGAGCAGAAGAAGAAGAATAAGGAAGAAAAGAAGATCGGAAAAAAGATAAACAAATAACTGCAATAAGAAGAAAAACCCACTTTAGCACCGCAGGCCCACTGCAATTGTCGAGGACGACAATTAAAACCGAGCGAGGTCTTGTACAGCCACCAACCCTCGATAAGGGTTGTGCCTATAATTATGCCTAGCAAAGGGAAGTTATAATGGATGGTATAAGTTGGGCTGTAGGACATACCGACCTGGCAGGCCAACAGCGACCTACATTCGTAAGTACTGCAAGCCGGCAGACTTATGTAATAATAACACAACACATCGACATATCGCTGACATGGCCGACCTACTTAAAAACCTACAAATGACGCACACGCGGCGTGCCTCTTGGGCTCTCCTTTCTTCTTGGATCATCACTAGTCGAGGTATCAGCGCTACGCGAGACCGGTAGGGCACTGCCCTTGCCGCGGTCCCAACACGACATCATGGAGGACGGGTATCATAGGTAGAGTGAGTTATGTGTGTCTGCTAAATTCCTTTTCCCTCTAGTAATCATCCCCCCTTTCATCTAGACCGAAGTGCCACCCATCAGTAGCTTACAATAAATCCCTCTCTCACAGTCAAAGGCTCTATCTTTTCATTGCACGTAGTAGTCGTAAAACCCCTCCCCCTTAGTTTGTAGTTAGGTTAATATCCAGTATTTCCCGCTGCGCCATGCTGTCAGGCAGTACCCGAAGACGACCCGCAGGTGTTTGGCCTGCTAAGGCGCTCCCGGTAAGTCTGGTAAGTATGGGTCCGCAGTTCTCCATAAGACATCCTAGTAAAACCCCGTAGATGCATGGATGCCCAGTAATCAACACCCCTTTTAAATGGTGGTTAAGGCACCAATCAAACATCCTTAACAATATGCTGTTTTCAATTTCCGATTCTTCATAATGCGGAATGGAATTGCGTTCGCAATTCGATGAGCTTCTTGTCTCTAAGCCACATGCTTGCCCCATATCGTTCAGAACATTCATTGTAGAAAAGGTAAGCATATCTAGTATATTATATCTATTATACTCTACAACAGCTTGTAATAATAATGTGGATATATGTATTTTGCTCTAGCCATTGGTAATAAATTATACTCTTTATGCAAGAAATGCCCTAACTGTAGCAGATACTACTTTTCTGCATATAGCACAAGTTTTAAGTGCTAATGCACACTTGACACATCCTATCAAGTGTCCACATCGCAAAAATACAACATCTAGTTCTTCTCGGTAACAAATTTCACATAATTGTTGGTCACACTTTTGTATCTTCTTCTTTTTTCAGCCTCATGTGTTTGTACCGCGTATTTTAGCTCTAAAGGCACTTTTATGTATTGTGCTGCAATTACGTTTTTTTTCACCAATAGTGTTCACAAATTCCTGACCTTTATGCAACACAATGTATCTACAGTTAGGTAACCAACGCGCGTGTTCCACGAAAGAGCCATCAGTCATCTTACAATCCTTTAAAGCAAATCCTCAATGAAAACATATTATTTTGTCCCCTTCACCTGTATAAAAAATCCAACTTCACTTAGCTCTTTTGTATGGTGTTTTAATATTATTGGTCAAACCTTTTTATAAGATTCTAAACGTTTTTCAAGAGACCAGAACTCTGGGTGTGCTAGTGCTTTGGTCTTGCGAACTCCCAATTTTTCCAAAGCGCATGCCAATTGAACACTGTCTATTGCATATGGACGACATAGATCAACACTACCGTTGGCTTGTATACATCATCATTATAATTTGTGATTCAGCAAAGTAAGTAGTAGTGAATGGACTTGTGGTTCGGTAAAATGAATACACGGGTATGTTACCCACTTTATTTCTAAGCATGTTAGAACAACGAGGAGACCTTCGCAAATGGTCTCGAAAGGGATCGTCCCCTTCTTCCCAGTGTGAAAGTTCAATACTACAAAACACACATCGCACAACATCTTCTCGGTTCAAATAATAGACATCCGCTGCAGCGAGTTTATGTGCTGACAGAAAGCGAAGAGGCCAAGATTCAAATGTTAACCAACGATCGTTTTCTGATTTTAAATTTAACCCAGGTGGTAAACCGACTTGCTCACTTTTTGTATTTGGTACTATGTGCATGTGTTATAATAAAACCTTTTTTATTGTAAGTCATTAACGTTGAACAAGAGCACAGAGTATTTTAAGCATAATGTATGCTTGTTCACTGTCTGTTCACTACGTTAGTGGCGCATTACCACACCTAAAATCAAACAAAATAACCAATCACTCAATCAATACTTTTAAATAAAACTTAAACATTCATTGGCATTAAAAGATCAAAACACCATCAAAAAATATGTAAAAATAAACTGTATGTCGCCACTAACAATAAACCATCTACTTAATGTTTTAATAAAGCAGCAGTCATCACATCCCCCTTTAACCAATATATAAACAAAAAATAAATGTCATGTCGTTTTGTTCAGATTATCTTGTTCAAACCTGTGGATATTATTTGATTCCATAGGGAACTACACGTCAGTTGAATTTAAATTTAGTTTAAAAAATCAAACATGACCTTGTACTTTCCTGGTCAACAACCATTACGGTATTGTGCCGGTTGTCAACACACAGCCAGTAACCAAGAAAGCAGTCATCGTCCCAGTCATGTAAAGGTAATGAATTTCGTCTAGGGGTTTTCAGTAGTGGTAAAATGGGGTATCGTTTTAAGTTAGGCTTACCTGAGTTTTGAATAGTTCACTGCCTGGGAACAATGGTTGCACTCTCGCACGTTGGGGTTTTCAGCAACTGCTACAGCGGTAAATCTTTTCTTTCCAACTTTCTAAAAATCGATAAAATAAACCGCTATAAATAACTTGAACAAGTTTTTTTTAACTCTCACCTTGACTTGTAATGACTTGCTCTTTCCTTCTTGTGAGCTCAAAAGGGCAATGGCCTCTTTCTCAGACATGGCAGCTATACTGGTTATCTACAAGCAAATAAATAACAAATCATTAATTAATTTATCAATTACTACAAATATAAGGTTCATTAGCATTACATCATTAAAATAATTATTAATATGTACTTACCGAAAACAATAGGATTTTTCTTCCAAAGTTCAGTTCAGAGCTCCACAGTATACGTTTGTTTGCTAAACAGTAAGCGCGTTATTAACACAGTCTTTATCAGTCAGCTTAGCAACAAAGACAGTCGGTATTGTTCTCATCGTTTGACCTTGAACTGTTCTCTTTGTCCCATGCTAGTCGAGTTAACATATCATTTTCAATGCACGTCACCACATTCCTGAGAATAGACTTATCTGGTCGTGGTGAGGATTGGGCTCGGCTAGCCCTGAGCAGGTATGTTGTGTCGTGTCTTAAAGCCACAAAACACTCAGCCTCACTAGCGGGCTACCGAGGTCTCAAGTGTAAGAGCTTGCGTTTCATCCTAAATCTATCTCATTACAGAATTATTTTTTATACATTCACGCTCATGTTATAGCTTCATATCCTACAACCATCTGCTGTACCTCAGAGATGTGTTGCGGATAACCGATTACTAACACGTTAAAGATCTCCTTCAGGGGTAGAAAAAATCCCAGCTCGCTTCACACATATTTTGGAATATTAGGCTCCATCCGCCCGTCATAGGAAATATCGGAAAACGAATCCTCCCCCTGTCATAGACCACCCTGCCGTCCCCTCGAAAAAGTGAATGTTCTATTGGGATACCCCCACTGTGGCCGTCGACAGCCTCGTTAAAACACATGTACATAACCGGTACAGTCTCTCTGTCTACAACCACTGGTATTTTTTTTCAACAAGTATGGCGTTAGGACCTTTGTAAAGTTTGTTTTTGGAAAAATAAATACTGCTTTCAAAAGAGGACGTCACCCCAAGTCTTTGGACACTTCGTACAAACCTCTAGCCTTATTGGTTTGCAAAATATTAAAAGCCAATGACCTATTAGTTTTAGCTTCTTTTGTTGCATTAAGGGGGCTATAGGAAAAGAGGGGGTAACACCCCGAGTCATTTAATACCTCATACAAGTCCCTAGTCTTATTCGGTCGCAAAATATTATCAAAAGTGCAGTTAGGCCCTTTTGACAAAAATTTAAAATACATTCCTAAAACGGGGCGTCACCCCTAGTCCAACGACCCCTCGTACAAGTCCCTAGCCTTATTGGTTCTCGAGATATTTACAAAAGTGCAGTTAGGCACTTCTGACAAAAAATAAAAATACATTCGAAAACGGGGCGTCATCCCTAGTCCAACGACCCCTCATACAAGTCCTTGGCCTTATTTGTTAACGAAATATTAACATAAGTGCAGTTAGGCCCTTTTGACAAAAATGTAAAATACATTCGAAAACGGGGCATAACCCCAAATCCAACGACCCCTCATACAAATCTGTAGCCTTATTGGTTCGCAAGATATTAACAAAAGTGCAGTTAGGACCTTTTGACAAAAAGCAAAAATAAATTCAAAATTGGGGTGTCAGTCCAAGTCCAACGACCCCTCATACAAGTCTCTAGCCTTATTGGTTCATAGATATTAAACAGCACATGACCTATTAGTTTTCGATCTTTTGGTTAAATTAAAAAAACCTCATCCATAAATAATTATTTGAAAAGCCCGTCCTCTTACAAAAACTTCATGTGCGCGTGCGTAAATACAAAAAACAAAAATGTTAATTCATACTGGCCTCGACCCCTTTATATGTCGTTCATGTGGAACAACGTTTAATTTCATATTAGCATGAAACCTCATACATGTCGCACATGGAAAGTAACGTTTAAAAAAACTATTTCACCCCCCTAGTAGGGGTAGATTTTATTTTGGGGTGGATATAAGTTGTCCATTAGGAAGGGGGCGTCACCCCGAGTCCAACGACATGTCACATGTCCAAATCCATTTTTTGGTTCGCGAGATATGAATTATTTTAGACTGGGTGTATTGCGGGTGGCCTATTTAGTTGTCCCAATTCTAGAACCATCACTACTAACCTACTGACGTCACTTCAGCACTAAGCCGCATGCAAGCGAGCGCCTAATTAGACCGCACGGACTGTGTTAATAACAACACAGCAGTCCTGAAGTACAATATATGTGCATAGTCGTTTACCTTACTAACAAGCCAACCTACCTCAACTAACAACACCAAACTAACAAGGTTAACCACCCATCCCAGTTACTAACAAGCTAACAAACCCAAACACCTAACTACCACACTAATTATCCAGATAACCAGCTGACTAACAAGCTACCTAATGAACTAACGAATCCTATCCAGCGTTCCAATTAACTAATAAACTAACTAACCAACTAACAAACTGCGACCTACCTAACTAACGAGACAACAAACCTAGCCATCCATCTAACTAACCAACTAACGGTCCACAATGCTATGCATATGAACAAGTACATAATCACCTAAGTCCAGCAGGAAGAACGATTTCAGTTTTACTTCCTACCGCCCTACAATACACCCTATCCTTATAACCTAGGAGTACACTCAACCTAGCTGTCAAGGGCAAAAGACGGAGGCTAACACCAGCCTTGCTCCAGGAATTAGCCAACGAGCGAGCTCGGGGGAGATTAGCCCATAACATCAAAGACAGTCCAAGGGCAACGGTTCCGAGTTCGCGGAATTAGCCTGCCACCGAACTCGGAAAGGCCAGCCCAAACACATTAGGGTCAAACCAACCTCCTTCAGGAAATTAGCCAGCCAGTGAACGTGGGGACGTTAACCCTAATACCACTGGGAGATCAACCGTGCTGAGTGATGACGTCGCTCGCCGACTAGCCAGCAACGGTCAATGATCAGCCCACCTGTGCTGCGATACCTGCAAGGGTAAAACGCATGGGAACACGGAGCTCCTTCCTCGATATCTTTCGGAGAAAAGCCCAAGATATATGCCCACATACCGGACAGAGGCGTAAATGCGCAACCACTCAGAAACACATACACACGTTCGAACCTAGAAAGTAAGAAAGTAAATGTCGCTATATGCATAGTTGATATTTGAATGAATTTTCTCTAGGATCACGCTATATGCGGAGTTTATATGCCTCAAATGAGATGCCGCGATAATGCAAAGTAATATTTGGCACATCATAACACTACAAAACATCAGCGTGCACACACCTTCTCACGAAATTAAACATCGAGACGAATATAGAAAGAAGAATATAATGAATATAAGAATATAATAATATGAAATGAAATGCGACAATATCATAAACAAATTCGCTATCTGTATCACACAAAAAGCACGGTAGAATTTGCCAGAAGATCAGCTCGTTCAACACTCGTACACAGGACATGCTATGTAATCACATTAACATATTCGTCGCCAATGTCGACCTTCACCAGAAATCCAACGGTCAGCAGCTGCACTATTGACTATTGACAAACAAATACTAATTCTACATTCACTTCCAGACTGCACGAATTCTCCTTCCACACTGTACGAGTTTTCCTTCCAGGAGGTACGTGTTTGTCTTCCACAAAAGCACGGCCGCAGAGCATACCTACATGGACGTGACGGCCAACACTTTCTTTATTTCATTTTTCAGGTCACAAAATGCCGACGAGACACCAACACAATGATGAACGATACCTGTGGGGTGTCAGTCATCCAAACACATACTAGTACACAACAAAGACGAGGCAAATCACACAGCGGTGAGAGACGGCATAGTCTGTAAATGACGCCTCTCACTGTTGTATAATAAGCTCACCTACCCTCAGCAGGAAGCTTACAATCTGCTATAGAGTGGCCACATAATTCATAATTTAGTCCTAGAACGGCCGTTTACATTATAAGCTAAATATAGGAAATTTAGCGCGCGCATAAGACGTCAACGTAGTTGTAAGTTACCTATAAGCGTAAACACCGGTTCATATTTTTAACCACTGTATCACCTGTCCATACATGTATATACACATAAACTATCCCAACGTATCAGTATGCTCACCTCATCTAATAAAGAAATACTTTTGAAACTCATTGCATCCCACAATCACCCTGAACAATGTAAATGCACACTATTATTCTACCTTTGTAACGCTGTCAGCTATTGTAACTCTTTATGTATGTTATTTAACCCTAGTATTACCTACCCTGTATTCCACCTTGTATTTCACTGTCTGCCATTGTCTGATTTCTTACCATTGTACCATTATAACTGTAAATTGTAAACACTACAGTATGTCCTAAAATGTAAACATTTTCGTCTCATCATCATCAAATATCACTATAAAAGAATGTTCCACCCTTACAGCCTACCCTTAACCCCAGTACACCAAAACGACACCGACATCTACACTTTCCACTATGATCTACGACCTACGACTACACATCAACACGGAGAGGAAGAGGACCCCGAAGAATACGAAGGAGACAGTACCCCACGACTTTTCCAATTGTTGGGGGCAACAATTAAACGCGGAAGGAGTCTTACACCTAAGACATAAAAGGAATCAACAACATCAACAAACCATCTGGCCATTGCACTCTAAGCCAAGCCAGCTACTTCCTAGTACAGGCTATAACCCCAAAGTAGCTCAAGAATTTGCTTACTCCTGACACAGCACTAACACTTCTAATAAAAGCCCACAGACACAAAGGAAGGAGGTCTGTCTCAACCCGTCATCAGCCGTCGACGCCGAAAGTTCTACTCCGTCTGACCAGCAATTTGGTGAGTGTACTTCTACCAGGGTTGAATCCACATACAATTCCTTCCAAGCACCAAACCTCTATTTTTGTAATCATCTTTTCCATTGTTATAATTTTCGCTCCGCTAGATTCTTCTAGCGAGGTTCTGCTCATTGTCACACTAAGCTGCAATTAAATCTTTTACATCCTTTCAAACCAATTTGCGGTATTTCTTAATTCCTTATTTTACGTCGGCTTTCTGCCCAAGCCAACTTTAAACCGTTACGCCACGGAGTCTGGCACGATCGAGGACATTTACTTTGTGCTAGTCTCACAAATAAACAGTAGTCAGCTCTAAGGTTATACAAAACTGCCTGCTTGTAACTCGCCTGCTACCTCTGTCATTTAACTCTGTCTCTTTTCCACAACAAACGCCACGCTTCCGTCTAGCCGAGTACTCTAAGTAGATTAACATCCAAACAGTTGGTGGTTGGGCGCCAAATTAATTACCTTACACTATTAACACTTATTTATCCAATAATCATTAGCCTACTTTCGATTTTTGCAATGAAATGAAAGTAGACTTATGAGATCTACACAGGGCCAAAAATTGTGTGTCTGTCTGTGTGTCTGTGTGTGAGTGTGTGTACTCTGTATGTCTGTCTCCCCCTATCAATTCAAACACGGTGAATCCGAATTGAAAGCAATTAAGTACAAAGGTAGCACCAGCAAAGGGCACCCCAGTGCCATGTTTTATATTGCAGCCATCTTTACCAAAAAGTAATGGCGGCCACTCAAATGGTCAAAAATTAGAATTAAATTACGACCAAACTCATCATCGGATTTGGTAACAACATACCTTCGTATGGGGCGCGTTTTGTGCCCAAACGACAAGGTCATCAACCCTACCATTTCAGGATAGCGGCCGTTTGAATTATGCAAACTTTATAATCCACTAGCAGTAGTGCCCGGCTCCGCCCGGTGGATTTATATGTTTTATGGATGATAATGAATACTACTACTGAACTGGCACATTATACATAAACTAACAGCAAAAACTAATGTAAAAATATAATTTTGGAGATGGTAGTGGGGGTGATACGTAGTACGGTATAATGAACAAACATTCACGTCATTCTCCCGTAATGATAATAATAATAGGGAAACGGCTATTTACTAACTACAGTACTGACACAGTGTAATTTACAAACGAATGGCAAATATGATTAGAAAGAGGAGTAAGTGAAATAAAAGACACCTGCTAGGGCCTATATCTCATTGGCTGTTAGAAAAGTAGAGACAAATAGTGTCGTCTGTTGTCGCATAGCGCTGTAGGAAAATAATCAGAGCACTTTGGAAAACTTTAGCTGTCTCGAGCTCCTGAGGTAACAACAGTGTCATTTAGCGCACCATAGCGCTGAAGGATAAGGATAGGAATAAATGAAAGTAAATTTAAAGGCACCAACGCTTATTGCAGCTGATCTACACCTCAATGTACTGCACCAACACCTTCGCACTTATACAGAGGCATAATATATTCATGATGATAACTTTTTTCAGGGGCCTAAGAAATCTTTATGTACCGGTACTAATTGCTCCCCGTGACTGCAATTTATAAGCAGCGCAAGATGCAACACCATTTTCGCAATCTGCACCAGAACACGGGTAGGGGCGGTGTGATGCAGCCCGCTTTGTCAGTCAACAATAAACATATTAAAATATTCTTACAGTTCCACTACTACGTACATGAATGGTTCTACGGCCTTAAAACGTGTTTCTCAAGTTCTTTTTGTCTGTATTCTAAATATAGAGAATGGAGAGGGTTGTCCAAAATATCAAATGGACATTGTTAACAGCAGGGTTTCAAACGGTATGTAAAATTCGTTGTAATTAGGTGAAACGGTTTAGAATTGTGCCAAAGGGCCTAAATGCAGGAAATGGAGTGGCCTGTCCAAAATTTCTAGTAGACATTGTTACTCATCGGGTTCCAAAGAGTAAATACGTAAAGTTTGGTTCATATCGGTGAAACGGTGTGGATTTGTGCCAAAGGGCCTAAATGTAGGGAACGAGGTGGCCTATCTGAAATTGCATGTAGACAGTGTTACTCGCAGAGTTCCAAAGGGCAAGTAGGCTATACAAATTTTGGTTCAGATCGGTGAAACGGTTTCGATTTGTGCCCAAGTTCCTAAATGCAGGGAACGGAGTGGTCTGTCCGAAATTTCATGTAGACAGTGAAATACGCAGGTTTCCAAAGGGTAAGTTTACAAATTTTGGTTCACATCTGTGAAACGGTGTAGATTTGTGCCATAGGGCCTAAGTGCAGGGAATGGAGTGGTCTGCCGAAATTTCATGTAAACAGTGTTACTCGCAGGGTTCCAAAGGGTAAGTATACACATTTTGGTTCAGATCGGTGAAATGGTGTAGATTTGTGCCAAAGGGCCTAAATGCAGGGAGTGGAATGGTCTGTCCGAAATTTCATGTAGACAGTGTTACTCGCAGGGTTCCAAAGGGTAAGTATATACATTTTGGTTCAGATCGGTGAAATGGTGTAGATTTGTGCCAAAGGGCCTAAATGCAGGGAATGGAATAGTCTGTCCGAAATTTCATGAAGACAGTGTTACTCATAGGGTTCCAAAAGCTAAGTATACAAAATTTGGTTGAGATAGGCGAAACGGTGTAGATTTGTGCTAAAGGGCCTAAATGCAGGGAATGGAGTGGTCTGTTCGAAATTTAAAGTAGACAGTGTTTTTGTCGGGTTCCAAGGAGAAAGTGTAAAAATGTTGGTTCAGATAGGTGAAACGGTGTTGATTTGTATAAATAATAGGCTGACTGACAAACGAACATTGAGTTTTATATAATATAGATTTACACATGCTAGTGCAACAATCACAATAAGGCAGATAATCACAAAAATTCTTCAAACACACCCATGTATACGGGGCAACTTGACCACGATGCCTAAGCCCCGCAAATGAAATATTAACTGTGGATACGATAGGATTGTGAATGCTACAGTCCAATAAATCCTTGAGCCACACTGAATGGTTTCAAATACCATATCCTATTTCCAATTTAGACATGCTAGTACAACAATGACAATAACGCAGGTTATCACAAACATTCTACACACACACACCCATGTACACGGGGCAACATGACCACGATGTATACGCCCCGCAAATGAAATAACAACTGTCTACACATTAAAACTGCAAAATAATGATAGGAGAATGTAGGAATGTTTGCCATTATGTTTCTCTGACAGGATAGCATTGCATTACCTTTTTGCTAATATGCTGATCTACTGTGCATACGATAGCAAAGAGATGTCAATCGGTCAGTTTTCTCATGTGTCCTTTAGCAAATTTTAATAGACTATCATGATACAGAGTAAATCGTCGTTGCCTAGTGACAACCTGTCTATCAATGGTGCGGCGTTGTCTATCATGATATAGTGCTAGTCGTTGTCGCCTAGCGATATGTCCGTCAAGTTATTACATCGGTGAAACGGTGTAGATTTGTGCAAAAGGGCCTAAATGCAGGGAATGGAGTGGTCTGTCCAAAATTTAAATTAGATAGTGTTACCAGCTGGGTTCCAAAGGGTAAGTATACAAAGTTTGGTTCAGATCGGTGAATCGGTGTTGATTTGTATGAATAACAGACAAACCAACATTGAGCTTTATATATATAGATAACTAGCTGAAGTACCCGTGCTTCGCTACGCGTCATAAATAAATTAAAATATGAAGGTGACAGTTAAAACAGGGGATAGGCGAGGTGCTGCGCAGAGGGAGATTAAGGATGGAACATTTTGTCCAACTACACAGCTCGGCGTTGACCGTGTTTTATAGCACAAATTTAGGTTTTACTCGCTAACAGTTGGAGATACCTTTCGGATAGAAAATGTAATTTTTAACCTCGTATATACCATCAAAAGTTTGCTATTTCTTAGCGTTTTTCGACTTTGGTACGTTGAATGAACCTGAATTAAGTAAAAATGTGGCAACATTACAAGGATATTTTCCAAATGATACAGAACTAATATTTATAAACGAGTTGTGCCACTTTCAACATTTAGTTCCGTGAAGAACTAAACAGCCTATTTTCATATATCCTACTTATGTTAACTGCCACTATCAACATACAAATTTCAGTTTGTTTGCTGAAATAGATTCGTAGATATTGAGAACCAACTAAAAATTTCGGATGGTCGCCATGCTGGACTTTACATATGTAGGTCCTAGAGTTATGTACTGTTACATGAAGATTATTGTGTACATGTAGCATTCAAACTTCAATCGCACGATTAGGACATAAGAAGTAACAAGGAGATTTTAAAAATTCGCAGAGCTGCCATCTTGTGGTTATGAAAACAATTGAAATAAATTAGATGCCAGTGGATTAACATTCGTATAAGGATTTACTGTACCAAGTTTCACTGCACTCGGATGGTTAAATTGCGAGAAACGTCCATGTGAATATTTATATCTCGCGTCGCTGCCGTGTTGGATTTGTGATTACCAGGTTATTTAAAGTCCTATAGGTGAACTTAAGTTCATAGCCCCTATAAACATAAATAAATTCAGATTGATTGATATAATACGAGGCACGTCCAGAAAGTAAGTTCCGTTTGGTAATAAAATTAAATTGTGAATAGATACAGAAAAAATATTTATTGCACAACATTCTACACCTCTTAAACTACTTTTCCACATAACTGCCGAACTTTTTCAGGCATTTGTCATAGCGTGGCACAAGTTTTTGGATACCTTCTTCACAGCAGTTTGCCGCCGACCCGTAAACGAGAGTGAAGACTCCCCTGTAAGATATCCTACCGTTTGGCCACAACTGTTAGGCAAATTGCGTGCTTACCAGGAGAACTTCGTATATTTAGGAGTTCTCCTGACCACATACGCAATTTGCCTAACAGTGGTGGCCAAACAGTAGGATATCTTACAGGGGAGTCTTCACTCTCGTTTACGGGTCGGCGGCAAACTTCTACGAAGAAGGTATCCAAAAACTTGTGCCACGCTATGACAAATGCCTGCAAACGTTCGGCAGTTATGTGGAAAAGTAGTTTAAGAGGTGTAGAATGTTGTGCAATAAATAATTTTCTGTATCTGTACACAATTTAATTTTATTACCAAACGGAACTTACTTTCTGGACGTGCCTCGTACATTCGTAGATATTCAGAGCCGTCTAAATATTTCGGATGGTCGCCATGTTGGATTGTTAAATGTATAGGCCATAGAGTCATGAGCCAATAAAGGAAAATTATTGCGTAGGTTCATTATTCAAACTTTCACTTCGATCGCATAATTATGACAAAAGAAATAAAAACTTAATTTTAAAATTCGCACTGCCGCCATGTTGAGGTTATGTAAACAATTGAACTAAATTAGATACCAGCGCATTACAATGCGTATAACCATTTCCTGTACCAGATTTCATTGCGTTTGGAACATTAAATCGCGAGAAAGGTCTATTTAAAATTTTAAAATTCGCTTGACAGCCATGTTCGTTTTGTAGTTGACCGGTTTTTGAAAGTCTTATAGATGAACTTCCAGTAGCGTCCTCTATCTCCGTTCAAAATGTCAGGGTGATACCGCTAATAGTTTCAGAGATATAGAATTCCGGTGAAATTTTCGCACATCCGCCATCTTGTGGTTATGTAAACAATTGAACGAAGTTAGATGTCGGTACATTACAGTGTGTATAAACATATACTGTACCAAGTTTTATTGCGTTTGGTGGATTAAATCCTGAGAAACGTCTATTTAAAAGTTCGAAATTCGCGTGGCCGCCATGTTGGTTTTGTAGTTACCAGTTTTTCAAAAATTACATAGGCGAACTTCTAGTAGTTTCCTTTATCACCGTAAAAAATTCCAGGGTGATATCGGGAATAGTTTCGGAGATATTGAATGCTGGTGAAATATTTCGTACAGCCGCCATGTTGGATTGGTGAATTGTAACAAAATTTGAAGAGCACGGTCGAGGTCGTCCGGAATAGTGCTATGAACTTACTGAGTTTCATTGAAATCGCTCCTGCCGTTTAGAAGTTATTAGGGGGGATACACACTCGGAAAAAGATGATCTCATAAGCCAATTTTTCCAAAATTGAAAATAGGCTAAAAATATTGCAAAGTAAAAAAAAACGCCTTTAGAAATATTAAAATTTATTCGACTGAATGATCTACAGGGAGTAATTCCAAATGTTGAAATAGCCTACCGCATTTTGAACTACACAGCAGTTGCCAACTGCAGTGCCGAACGCTCGTTTTGATGTTTAAAGCGCATAAAAGACAATTTGTGGTCAACCACGAGCCAGGACCGAGTGGTTTGTCAAATGATTTTGGCAATTGATGCAGAATTAATGTCAGATATGGAATTTGACGATATTATTTGCTGAAAATATAGCACGGAGAAAGATTTTTGTTAGCGCACCTAGATCTTAAGTTATACCTACTACCCTTATTTCTGGAATGAACCACCAAAAATCCGCCGCTGAAAAAATGGATTGTAGCATCTTGAAGTCCCGTCTAAAAAACAATACAGTAATACTTTGCGAATACACTCAAAATAAGGAACAGGGATTTTTCAAACTGAATGTGCTATAGAAACAATTACAGAACAAAAAGGTTCTCTACTCAGGAAAACGAGAATTCATGAAAATGTCGGGCGTAAGGATGCGGATCAGGTCCCTCGGAAACCCTCCAGCCTATAGCACATTCCACTACCATTTAACTACAAAGACAATGCCAAATTTCTATAAAAAGATCAGGGAATCGTAAAATATATTTATTGACATAAAATACACGCCTCCTATCACTTGCATTTAATATATGCACAACTGACGTTTAAACTGAGTCAAAAATGGCCAAATGTCTTTACTTCTGTTATGATACACACGTATATTTCTTCTAGAAACCATTAAAAATATTTACAGCGGCTTTCATAAGCTCAAATAAAAGTTACGAATGAAATCGTGGCAAACACCTGCTGTGGCCTAGGTAACGGGAGTTTAACAACAAAAAATTTAAGTTATAAAGCATTTAAAGAAATATTCTTCCCCCCAAAATAAAATGAAGTTACCCCTGACGTAGATTTCCGTCATTACAAAAACGATTTATTACTCTATACAATTTATCTCCCGTCGCCTATTACTTAAATTCCTCTCATAGAAGCAATAAAGATCTCTACTCAAAATAAAAATTAAAGATAAAAGTTACAACATGCATAAACATAACTATAAACCTTTCTCTAAATCCTAAATATAATTTATACACAACACAAATATCGGTGATGTAGTTCGTCAACTACTCAAGTTAAGATAAAATATTTACAAAGGGCAAACTGCCTTCTTCACACAAAAAATAGACATAAATTGGCTTCCTATTTCTCCACTTGTATTCCTACAGACTTCAGAAAAAAATCTTCATCATACTATGTCTAATTCGGGAAACTATTACAATTCGGTATTCTATAATCCGTACAACTATGCAAAGACCTCCTATAACTGGTCTATCATCAAAATAAAAATACTTAATAAAAATACAATCTTCCAATCCGTTGAATAATTACCGTAAATTCAATCTCTGATTAGAACCATTTAAATAGAACTCAGCCTAATAATTTTAACCATATGGGTCTACTTCAATAACCTCCAATATTAATAAACACCAACAATACTGCTTCTTCTAACACATCCTACTTTCAACACCAATCTCATGCGCAAATCTGTTACTACAGACATTCTTTTAACAACTGACCAATGGCCTTACAATGCTCATTGTCGTACTTCCAACAAGTTCCTCCGTCAACACGGGAATAATAAAAATCTTAGAGATACTTCGCAGTTCCTTTTCAAATAACATAGTATTCTCAACTAACGTCACGTTAATAAATTCTTATAGCAGTTTCAACATCATTAATAAGCATATCTAATAAAAAATATTGGTCTATCGATATTACACTTAACTTAAATCTTCAATATCTTATTGTTTCAATAATACGTTGCAATTCGTATTTACTAACTTCATATTACATTCTCATATAAATTCTTTCTTTAAGACATATCCTATGAATTTCCATATTCTTATGTTTGCGAATTAGGCCTATGTCACAAAATATTTATAACCAGATCTGTCTAATAAGATCTTTAAGAATCGCATTCTCCAAAATACACCTCGGTATAACATTCTTGGAACAAATTTCCATTACTTCCATCGTTATCAAAGAACGATTTAATACAATTCAAAAACCAATAAAAGGTGATCGAAACACATTTAAACTTGACCAATAAAATGTTCTGAGCTAAATGGTAAAATCTCCAACATTCAAGTTCGAAAGTCGCAAAATTCCAAATAACAATTTAAATTGTCAAACATCGACGAAAATCGAGAATAAACATCGACTTGACGTAGCAATGAAAATATAAAATCGAAAAAGTATAAAGATAATACGAAAATGTAGAAAAATTGCATTAATATAGAGAGTTGTCGGATATTCTAAAAAGCATCTACAATTCTACAAAATGGGATAAACCGTTTGTCGTTCGACTACCTTGTGATGGGTTATAGTTGACTAGAAGTGGGCTTCCCTCGCTGTTCCTCAGAAACGGATTGTTTCTGAGAGCTCGAAGCTTCATGATGTCGTGTGGGCCTCTCCTCGATCTCCTTCGGAAGTTTCCAGGTTGTCAGGAACGGGATCCGAACTCCAACATCTTCGTGTGGCCGTCCTTTCTGCTGGGCTATCTTCTTGTACGAGATAGGAAAACCTTTTCTCTCTTGATTGCGCTGGGATCCACTCGAGCCGCACTCCTTCGTGAAATTCTTATGTCTTCTTCCCCAAAGTTCCGATGTATTAGTATTCGTCATTGTAGTTGGTGAAATGACTTTTGTAGACGTAGAATAACTTTATGCAGGAGAGACGAGATGTTTGTCTCCCCCACGATATTAATATTATGTCGTTCCGAATACTCTCGTTGCCATCAGAGTTATGTTCCCATTAACATTTTAGTTCATCATTACAATCTCTGTAGATTCAGTTGTAAACATCTCCCTCAACTTCAGAATATTTGACATGATAGAAATACGTAGAAATATTTCTAAATATGTTTAAATTTAGTTGTATGTCGACTTAATATTCTTGCACAAAACTAAGTGCCGTTGTTCTCGTTGCTATTTGCTTGCAGTAGTAATCTTCTTCGAAGGTATAATAATATCAAACAGATTTGTTCACTTGTAGAGTGTTTGGTAAAACGTCCACTCCTGATGAAGTCTTCATTATTAAGAGCCACGATTACACTCTCACATTTCCGTCACCAACAATAAAATTAGCGTCACCTTACAGAACATAAATCTGATTGGTTAATTACTAGCGATGATGATATAATCCTTAATTAAGCATTTAATTAGCCGCAATGATAATAAATAATTCTTATTTATTACTAGCTGTACCCGGCATGCGTTGCAATGCCAATCAAATAAAGTGTTAGCGTTGTAACATTGTTTGTTTAAGTGCTTTTGGATCCCCAATATTTTTTTTCTTTTTCCGTTAACCACCTCTAAACTGTTGTAAAATTGATTAACTATCTCCAAAAAATCATGGGAGCGTGCTCAACAACTCACTAAAGTTTCATCGCAATGAAATAAATGGTATATGAACGCATACGGGACTTTGTTGAAACGATTCGAGTGCCGCCACCCAGTTGTTGAATATACTCGTACGCTACCTATTGTAAAATGGATTTACTAAGTCGAAAACCTTCCCTGGCGTGTACTCAATAACTCATGAAAGTTTCATCGCCATCGGATGATTGGCAAATTAACCCATACGGGATTTTTTTTTAAACGATTCACGTGCTGTCACTCATTTGTTGAATCTACTTGTGCGCCACCCGTTGAAAAACGGATTTACTTCGCAGGACTGTACTCAACTCACCAAAGTTTTATCAAAATCGGATGAATGGTATATGAACGCATACAGGACTTGGTTGAAACGATTCACGCGCTGTCGCTCATTAATTGAATCTACTCGAGCGCTACCAATTGTAAAATGGATTTACTAAATCAGAAATCTTTGCGGGAGTGAAAACAGCATTTCTCCAAATTTCATTGCAATCGCATGAATGGTATATGAACGCATACGGATGTTTTTTAACGATACGCGCGCCGTTACTCCTTTGTTGAATCTACTCATGTGCTACCAATTGTCAGAAGGATTTACTAAGTCAGAAACCTTTCCTGGAGTGTGCAAAACAATTCAATCAAAGTTTCATAGCAATTGGATGAATGGCATATGAATGCACACGGTACATTGTTTAAGCGATTCGCGTGCCGTCGCTCATTTGTTGATCTACTTGTGCAATACCTATTGTAAAGTGGATGTACTACGCCAGAAACCTTCCCTGAAGTGAACACAACATTTCACCCCAGTTTCATCGCTATTAGACGAATGGTATATGAACGCATACGGGACTTTGTTAAAACGCTTCGCGCGTCTTCGCTCATTTGTTGAATCTACTTGTGCGCTAGCTATTGAAAAATTGATTAACGAAGCCTGAAACTTTCCCTGAGTGTACACAACAACTCACCCAAGTTTAGTCGCTATCGGACGGATGGTCTATGAACGCATATGGGACTATGTTGAAACACTTCGCGCGTCGTCGCTCATTTGTTTAATCTACTTATGCGATAAAATTGTAAAGTGGATTTACTATCCCAGAAACCTTCCCTGAAGTGTACACAACATCTCACCCCAGTTTCATCGCTATCAGACGAATTGTATATGAACGCATACAGGACTTTGTTGAAACGCTTCACGCGTCGTCACTCATTTGTTGAATCTACTCGTGGGCTACCTATTAAAACATGGATTTACTAAGCCAAAAACCTTGCCTGTAGTGTACACAACCTCTCAGCCAAGTTTCATCGCTATCGGACGAATGGTATGTGAACGCATACAGGACTTTGTTGAAACGCTTCGCCCGTCGTCGCTCATTTGTTGAATCTACTCGCGCGCTACCTATTGTTAAGTGGATTTTCTAAGCCATAAACCTTCCCTGAAATGTACACAACATCTCTCCCAAGTTTCATCGCTATCAGACGAATAGTATAAGAACGCATACGGGACTTTGTTGAAACGTTTCAAGCGTCGTCGCTCATTTGTTGAATCTACTCGTGCGCTTCTTATTATAACATGGATTTACTAAGCCAGAAACCTTGCCTGTAGTGTACACAACCTCTCACCCAAGTTTCATTGCTATCGGACGTATTGTATGTGAACGCATACAGGACTTTGTTGAAACGCTTCGCCCGTTGTCGCTCATTTGTTGAATCTACTCGTATGCTAACCTATTGTTAAGTGGATTTACTAAGCCAGAAAACTTACCTGAAGTGTACAGAACATCTCACCCGAGTTTCATCGCAATGGGATGAATGGTTTATGAACGCATGTGGGACTTTCTTGAAACAAACGCACGCCATTTAGTTGAAGCTACTCGCGCACCATCTATTTTAAATTGGATTTACTACGCCCATTACTTTACCGGGACTGTGCACAACAACTCGCTAAAATTTGATCGCATTTGGATGAATTGTATATGAACGCATCACCATTACGCATTTGTTTAAACTACTCGCGCGCTCTCTATTCTGAAATGGATTAACTCTGCCTATGATCATCCTGAAAGTGTGTACAACAATTCTCCAAAATTTGATCGCAATCGGATGAATTGTTTATGAACGCATAAAAGATTAACAGACAGACATTCCTTTATATATATATATATATACTAGCTGAAGTACCCGTTCTTCGAACGGCTTTTGTACTTGCTGGCATAAATCATTAATATATATTATCACACATTCCTAATGTAGTTATCATATTTCCATGTTACATACTACATGTGTAGACTACATGTATTTTCACTCACCAAATTATTAATCAGAGGTAGGAATGTGAAAATTCCTAGCCTGCATTCAGTCGACCGACCGGGTCAGGGAATGGAATGTATGAAACCCCCATCTAGCAGCAAGGATATGTTCTGTGCCGGCTGCCGAAGCCTTTCGTACTCCTCTGGGGCAATGACTAAATGAATGACATATGAAATGAAATGATCGTGGAGATTTTTGCTGGAATAACATTGTGACAGGGAAACCGGAGTAACCGGAGAAAAGCCTGTCTGCTTCAACTTTGTAGGTGAGAAAGTGCGTTTATATATTGGAAATAAATATCAGCCTCTATGTAGTAAAAGTTAAATAACCTGTCTAAATATTGAACACCTATCGTTTAACATCTTCATACCATATTTAAACATATAAACATTATGCTAAAAATACATCAAACTTGATAGCAATTATCATATCAGCAATAAGTAAAGTAGGGGAATGATAAAGGTTCTGCCACCCCCCCCCCCCCCCTTCTCACAATGCGAGCCGATAACTTCCGAACCCGAGTTCGGAGATTCACGAATGAATTGTCGTTGGATACGGCCTGACGGGGGCTTTGCTATGGACCACTCATTTCAACCCCAAAATAAAACCTACCCCTACTAGGGGGTAAAATTGTAATTTTTAGTGAAAGTCTCTTTTCAAATGCGACATGTATAAGGTGCGTTGCTAAAATGAACTAAAACGATGTTGCTCATATAGCGCATGCGTTTTGCTGGATCCCGCTATGGACCAACATTTTTGTTTTTGTTTTTTACGCATGCGCACTTGGAACTTTTGTAAGAGGGCGAGCTCTTTGTAAACAATGATTGATAAGAAGGGGTTTTGGTGGTGAGGAGAGAACCAGATAGTCGCCTACTTTCCTACGAAGTTTGCCGATATCTCTCGAACGCAAGGTCGGATTTGGACGTGTGGCGTGTCAAATCGCTTGTCTCGAAACCCTATAAGTTATTAATAGGTTAATGTTTTGAGAATGAGGGAAACAAGCTTTTTGGCGGTAAAACCATGATTTTAGACTTTTTCCGATATTTCACGAATGCATGGTCGGATTTGGTCCTATGACGTGTCAAATGGGCTTGTCTCGAAACCCTCTTTATTTTGGTAATAGGTTAAAGTTCTTGAGAATGGGGGAAACAGAATGTTTTGGGGTAAAACCGTGATTTTAAACTTTTTGCTATATCTCGCGAGTCAATCATGCTAGAGGTGTGTACGAGGGGTCCAAGGACTCGGGCTGACGTCCTCTTTGCTATGGACCATGCGTTATATTTTTTAAAAAAATTGGAAACTCGATTTTGGGGTAAACAAGTGTTTTTTGTGATTTTTGCTGATAACTCACGAACCAATAATCCTAAAGACAAGTGCGAGGTGTCATTTTTTTCATCGCGTTGCACTCTTGCCGAGGATGTTCGGATGAGCAGGAATGAAAAACCATGTTGAGGTAAAACCATGATTTTAGACTTTTTGCTTAATCTCGCAAACCCAGAACGCTAGAGACGTGTACGAGGTGTCCTAGGACTCGGGATCACGCCCCCTTTTAGAAACAATGTTTGAAATTTTGACAAAGGGCCTAACGCCATACATGATGAAAAAAAAAATTATTTACCGGTTATAATGTTCATGAAACGTAGTGGTTGAGAGAGACGATACTGCTGGGTTGGTGTGTTTCAACGAACCTGTCGCTAACCATAAGGACCATGCTTAATAGAACAATCGCTATTTCAGCGGGTCGGTGTATGACAGAGCGAGGGTTCGTTTTTTTTCACACTTTTTACCCTCGAAGGGGATCTTTGACGTGTAAACGGTGATGAGAACAGGGTTGTATGTTGGTCGAAGCGAGTAGAGAAAACAAACTTGCAGACGAGCAGGAGGTGGATGTCATTTGAGCTTATTGGAAGGCTCTGATCTGACTTGACAACAAGTGCAATGGAAAATGACAAAGACGCTTGAAGGTGAAATAATCTGACCATCGTGGTGGCAGGGGAGTGCGAAATGCATGCACACACGTGTGAAACCACATGTACGCTTAACAAGTTACATCCTGTTTTTGCTTCGTACGTGACAAAATGCAAGTTCATGTGAAATTTGATCTGCCACAGGTGTTCACCTTGGGCTTTGGCTGTCCACGTGTTTGATAACAGGATGTTCAAAGCGTGGGGAAAAAATGATTATACATGCAACGTAACATATATAAAGACATGTCGTTATAATTTCCTCTCTCACATTGCGTTGCGTGAAACCCCTGGTCTTGTTTTGGTGTTGGTGGAAAATACATAACCTTGTTGTGGGGTAGGTATTTATTTACATATTTATTCATTTATATATTTATTGATTTATATATATTTGCAAGCAATTATTTATTGATTAGGTAATTAATGATTTTATTTATTTATTTGTTTGCAGATAACCGGTATACCTTACATGTCTGAGAGAGAAGAAACCATTGCTCTTTTGAGCCCACTAGAAGGAAACAGCAACAAGCCACTGCAAGTGAAGGTGAGATTTTTTTTAAACTAACTTGTTTCATTTTTTTTGTTTTATATTTTATATTATGAAATGCATGTATTAACCTGAATTTAAGTATTTATAGCGGTTTATTTTATTTATTTTTAGAAACTTGGAAAGAAAAGCCTTACCGCCGTAGCAGTTGATGAAAAAACTCGAGACGCAGTAGAGCGAAACCATTTTTTCCAGGCAGTGAACTATTGAAAACTCAGGTAATCCTAACATAAAATGCGATTCCATTTTACCACTACTGAAAAAAACCCTTACACAAAAAAAAATCATTACCTGTACATGACTGGGACAATGATTGCTTTCTTGATTAATGGCTATGTTGTTGTTGACTGGGAAAAGTACAAGGCCATGTTGGATTTTCTAAAAACAAAAACATAAATTTAATTTATGGGTGGTTCCCTATGGACTCAACGAATATCCACTGGTTTGAACATGATAATGCGAACAAAATGACATGACATTCATTTTTGTTTATATATTGGTTAAAGGGGGGATGTAAATGACTGTAGCTTTATAAAAAGAAAATAAGTAGATGTGTTACTGTTAGTGCCAACATACAGTTTACTTTTAATGGTGTTTTGATATATTAATGCCAATTAATGTTAACGTTTTATTTACAAGTATTGATTGATTGATTGATTGATTGAGTGATGCGTTATTTTGTTTGCTTTTAGGTGTCGTCATGCGCCATTACCGTAATGAACAGACAGTGAACAAGCATATATTGTGCTTTAAAGTACTCTGTGCAACGTTAATAACTTACAATAAGAAAAAGTTTTATTATAACACATGGCGTTGGTACCAAGTACAACAAGTGAGCAAGTTGGTTTACCACGTGGGTTAAATTTAAAATCAGAACATGACCGTTGGTTAACATTTGAATCCTGGCCTGTAGGCTTTTTGTCGACACATGAACTTGCAAAAGCAGGTTTTTTTACTTGAGCCGAGAAGATTTGGTGTGCTGTGTGTTTTGTCGTATTGAACTTTCACTCTGGGAAGAAGGGGATGATACCTTTAGAGACCATTTGCGATGGTCTCCTTGTTGTCCTTACATGCTTGGAAAGCAAGTGGGTAACCTACCCGTGCATTCATTTTACAGAGCCACAAGACCATTGGCCGCTACTTACGTTGCTGAATCACAAATAAATAATAATAATGTATTACCAGCCAACAACGGTAGTGCCGATATATGTGGCCCATATGCCATAGACAGTGTTGAATTGGCATGTGCTTTTGAAAAATTGGGAGTTTGCAAGACTAAAGCACTAGCACACCGAGAGTACAGCTCTGTTGAAAAACGTTTAGAATCTTATAAAAATATTTGGCCATTAATATTAAAACACCTTAGCAAACAACTAAGTGAAGCTGGATTTTACACGCTCGTTGGTTACCTAACTGCATATACATGGTGTTGCTTAACGGTCAGGAATTTGTGAACACTATTCGTAAAGAAAACATGATTGCAGTACAAGACTTAAAAGTGCCTTTAGAGTTAGAACATGCGGAGAAAATACACGGGGATGAATGAAAAGACTTGTCTCACGAACAGATACAAAAGTGTGACCAACAATTATGTAAAATTTGTTATCAAGATGAACTAGGTGTTGTATTTTTGCCTTGTGGACACATGATAGCCTGTGTCAAGTGTGCATTAGAACTCAACACTTGTTCTATATGAAGAAGAGCAGTATCTGCTACAGTTAGGGCATTTCTTGCATAAATAGTAAAATTTATCAGCCATGCATAGTGCAAAATCCCTAATTGCACAATATTATTAAAGCTGTTTTAGAGTGTAATAGATATGCTTTTCTTTTGTTTATAGACTACTACAATGAATGTTTTGAATGCTGTGGGTCAAGCATGTGGCTTAGAGACAAAGAAGCTCAGCGAATTGCCAACGCATATTCCATTCCGCATTATCAAGATTCGGAAATGGAAAACATCATATGGTGATCGTGTACTTTGTGTATGTGAAAACTTTGAGACATTTCTGCCTACACGGTTTAATGATATGTCGGAGAGTGTTTTTGATGCAGTCAATAATGCTGTACAACCTGTACACTTAATTTATGAAGGTTTTAAAAACAATAGGTGCATGGTTCGATTTAATTTAATATAAAAAACAAATGTCAAGTAATAATGGAAGATATAAGTCATGACAATGGACTGAAAGAAAAATATGTGTATAGATAATAATGTTTTAGTGTTTAGTATTGTCTTAAAAAATATTATCATAAAACAAAACAAAATGTATATAACGTTTGTAAATAAATGAAAATAATGGTACAATGTTGTTTTTTTTCTATAGAACTCAGAATATTTAACATTGCAGAGTATACATGATTATGACGATAAAAATCACACTTAATACAAGTCTAGGCCTTTACGATAATGTGTTATAGTTTTAAAAACAAAGCTTGTTGTAGATCTTTTTTCTACCGCGATGAACAATAGGCATGAAAACGTTATTGTCTTGTATTGGATCATTTTCACTATCATAATCATAAGCAGCATGATCTATATCACTATTGTTATAATCACTATAATTATCCTCAACATTATCCTCAACTTTACTAAATCCAGTTAAATATTCCTGGTCCTCTTCCTGTTCCTCTTCCTCTTCCTCTACAGTGTCCTCATGTAGAGTCTGCGTGGATTTTGATAATGTTAAGGGTTTTTTGAACATTGAACTATTTTGAGCAGTAATATTATTTTCTTGTACTCGCTTTTTAACATTTTCATGATTTCCTGTTGACAGCAACAGTGTTTCATGCAGTACACTACATTGATGATCACTGCCACTTAAAACCTCACTATTTTTACTTTTTAGATCACTGCGACATTGTTTTGAACGTTGTTTAGAACAACGCCAAATAACAGTTCCATTTTTATTGGTTCGTTTCACAATATATGAATATCCTTTATAGAATGCATGAGGCTTACCATACCTAGTCACAGATACTTCCATATCAACTGTCAAGCATAGACTAAGCTCTAGTAAAGTCAACTTGGTAATTAGAACAATAGTTTAATGTGTGAGCATATAGGGGTGCAAATGTGGGAGCAAAAAAAGTGGGAGCCAAAAGTGGGAGAAAAAATTGGGAGCAAAAAGTGGGAGCAGAAAGTGTAAGCAAAAATTGAGAGCAAAAAGTGGGAGCAAAAAAAAGTAGGAGCAAGTATGGGAGCAAATGTGAAAGCAAAAGTGGGAGCAAGTATGGGAGCATATGTGAAAGCAAAAGTGGGAGCAAAAAGTGAGAGAAAAATGTGGGAGCAAAAAGTGTAAGCAAAAGTGGGAGCAAATATGAGAGCAAAAAAGTGTGAACAAATATGGGAGCAAAAAGTGGGAGCAAAAATTGGGAGCAAAAAGTGGGAGCAAAAGTGGGAGCAAAAATTGAGAGCAAAAAAAGTGCGAACAAATATGGGAGAAAAAGTGGGAGCAAGTATATGAGCATATGCGAAAGCAAAAGTGGGAGCAAAAATTGAGAGAAAAAAGAGGGAGCAAAAAGTGTAAGCAAAAGTTGGAGCAAATATGAGAGCAAAAACAGTAGTAGCAAGTATGGGAGCAAATGTGAAAGCAAAAGTGGGAGCAAAAAGTGTGAGAATAAAAGTGGGAGCAAAAAGTGTAAGCTAAAGTGGGAGCAAATATGAGAGCAAAAAAAAGTGTGAGCAAATGTGGGAGCAAAAAGTAGGAGCAATAAGTGAGAGCTAAAAGTGTAAGCAAAAGTGGGAGCAAAAAATTGGGAGCAAAAAGTGGGAGCAAAAAGAGGAAGCAAAATTTGGGAGCAAAAAGTGGGATCTAAAGAAAGTAGGAGCAAGTATGAGAGTAAATGTGAAAGCATTAGAGGGAGCAAGTATGGGAGCAAATGTGAAAGCAAATGTGGGAGCAAAAAGTGAGAGCAAAAAGTGTAAGCAAAAGTGGGAGCAAATATGAGAGCAAAAAAAGTAGGAGCAAGTATGGAAGCAAATGTGAAAGCAAAAGTGGGAGCAAAAAGTGAGAGAAAAAAAGTGGGACCAAAAAGTGTAAGCAAAAGTGGGAGCAAATATCAGAGAAAAAAAGTGGGAGCAAAAATGTGGGAGCAAAAAGTGGGAGCAAAACGTGTAAGCAGAAGTGGGAGCAAACAAGTGTGAGCAAATATGGGAGCAGAAAGTGGGAGCAAATGTAAAAGCAAAAGTGGGAGCAAAAAGAGCGAGCAAAAGTGAGTGCACGAAGTGGGAGCAAAATGTATGAGTAAAAAGTGGGGGCAAATGTGGTGTTTTACTAAAACAATCTCCCCTAACCTAACCTAACCTAACTTCACCGAACCTAACTTCCCCTAAACTAACCTTCCAACTCTCTGATCAAAAATTAAATTCTGGCCATAGTCGAGTTGGAACCCGAAACCTCTGGGATAACACCCAAGTATACTAGCCACTACACCGCGAAATGTGCAAATTATCATGCAACACAACACAAAAATAAAAAGTTTCCTGTAGCGTAACTTATTGGCTGACAACCATAGTTGAGAATTCAAACCCAAGACCTCAGGACTTTTGTTTTGAACATTATCAGAAATATTATTCCATTTACATTTTGCTGTTGCTTATAGTTATAAGAGTTGGCATTAATATGGGAGCAAAATTGAAAGCAAAAAGTGGGTGCAAGCATGGCTGGTTGTAGAGACTTTCATATCAACTAATACACATAAATTAATTTTTAGTAAAGTGACTTGGCTAATAATAATAATAATAATAATAACAGTTTAAAAAAATTGAAGGGGATTGATATTTTTCAGGGTGTAATTTCCAAAGTACTGTCAAGAATAATAATTTCATGAACAGATTCCAAGAACTCTAGAGTGCTTTTAAGGTTAATGATTGGCTAGGAGTAATAAAAAGTTATGTCCAGCCTCCGGCCGCCATTCATCTGTGACGTCATAGCCAGTCTCAAAGCAAGTCTATACTTGTAGAATATGTCATGTGACAAGGTTAGGTTTACTGGGCTGAGGTTAACTTAGGTTAGCAAGCTCTATCTCACTCCTAGCCAATCATTAACCTTAAAAGCACTCTAGAGTTCTTGGAATCTGTTCATGTAATTATTATTCTTGACAGTACTTGGAAATTACACCCTGAAAAATATCAATCCCCTTGATTTTTTTAACTGTTATTATTATTATTATTATTACTATTATTATTAACCAAGTCACTTTACTAAAAATTAATTTATGTGTATTAGTTGATATGAAAGTCTCTACAACCAGCCATGCTTGCACCCACTTTTTGCTTTCACTTTTGCTCCCATATTAATGCCAACTCTTATAACTATAAGCAACAGCAAAATGTAAATGGAATAATATTTCTGATAATGTTCAAAACAAAAGTCCTGAGGTCTTGGGTTTGAATTCTCAACTATGGTTGTCAGCCAATGAGTTACACTACATGAAACTTTTTATTTTTGTGTTGTGTTGCATGATAATTTGCCCATTTCGCGGTGTAGTGGCTAGTATACTTGGGTGTTATCCCAGAGGTTTTGGGTTCCAACTCGACTATGGCCAGAATTTAATTTTTGATCAGAGAGTTGGAAGGTTAGTTTAGGAGAAGTTAGGTTAGGTGAATTTAGGTTAGGTTAGGTTAGGGGAGATTGTTTTAGTAAAACACCACATTTGCCCCCACTTTTTACTCACACATTTTGCTCCCACTTTGTGCACTCACTTTTCCTCGCTCATTTTGCTCCCACTTTTGCTTTCACATTTGCTCTCACTTTCTGCTCCCATATTTGCTCACACTTGTTTGCTCCCACTTCTGCTTACACGTTTTGCTCCCACTTTTTGCTCCCACATTTTTGCTCCCACTTTTTTTCCTCTGATATTTGCTCCCACTTTTGCTTACACTTTTTGGTCCCACTTTTTTTTCTCTCACTTTTTCCTCCCACTTTTGCTTTCACATTTGCTCCCATACTTGCTCCTACTTTTTCCTCTCATATTTGCTCCCACTTTTGCTTACACTTTTTGCTCTCACTTTTAGCTCCCACTTTTGCTTTCACATTTGCTCCCATACTTGCTCCCACTAATGCTTTCACATTTATTCTCATACTTGCTCCTACTTTTTTTTGATCCCACTTTTTGCTCCCACTTTTTGCTCCCACTTTTTGCTCCCAATTTTTGCTCCCACTTTTGCTTACACTTTTAGCTCTCACTTATTGCTCCCACTTTTTGCTCCCACATTTTCTCACACTTTTTTTTGCTCTTATATTTGCTCCCACTTTTGCTTACACTTTTTGCTCCCACTTTTTTTCTCACACTTTTTGCTCCCTCTTTTGCTTTCACATTTGCTCCCATACTTGCTCCTACTGTTTTTGCTCTCATATTTGCTCCCACTTTTGCTTACACTTTTTGCTCCCACTTTTTTTCTCTCAATTGTTGCTCCCTCTTTTGCTTTCAGATATGCTCCCATACTTCCTCCCACTTTTTGCTCCCATATTTGTTCACACTTTTTTTTTGCTCTCATATTTGCTCTCAATTTTTGCTCCCACTCTTGCTCCCACTTTTTGCTCCCATTTTTTGCTCCCACTTTTTGCTCCCATATTTGTTCACACTTTTTTTTGCTCTCATATTTGCTCCCACTTTTGCTTTCACATTTGCTCCCATACTTGCTCCTACTTTTTTTTGCTCCCACTTTTTGCTCTCAATTTTTGCTTACACTTTCTGCTCCCACTTTTTGCTCCCAATTTTTTCTCCCACTTTTGGCTCCCACTTTTTTTGCTCCAACATTTGCACCCATATATGCTCACACATTAAACTATTGTTCTTATTACCAAGTTGACTTTACTAGAGCTTAGTCTATGCTTGACAGTTGATATGGAAGTATCTGTGACTAGGTATGGTAAGCCTCATGCATTCTATAAAGGATATTCATATACTGTGAAACGAACCAATAAAATGGAACTGTTATTTGGCGTTGTTCTAAACAACGTTCAAATTAATGTCGCAGTGAGCTAAAAAGTAAAAATAGTGAGGTTTTAAGTGTCAGTGATCATCAATGTAGTGTACTGCATGAAACACTGTTGCTGTCAACAGAAAATCATGAAAATGTTAAAAAGCGAGTACAAGAAAATAATATTATTGCTCAAAATAGTTCAATGTTCAAAAAACCCTTAACATTATCAAAAGCCACGCAGATTCTACATGAGGACACTGTAGGGGAAGAGGAACAGGAAGAGGACCAGGAATATTTAACTGGGTTTAGTAATGTTGAGGATAATGTTGAGGATAATTATAGTGATTATAGTAATAGTGATATAGATCATGCTGCTTATGATTATGATAGTGATAATGATCCAAAACAAGACAATAACGTTTTCATGCATATTGTTCATCGTGGAAGAAAAAAGATCTACAACAAGCTTTGTTTTTAAAACTATAACACATTATCGTAAAGGCAAAGACTTGTATTAAGTGTGATTTTTATTGTCATAATCATGTATACTCTGCAATGTTAAATATTCTGACTTCTATAGAAAATAAAACAACTTTGTACCATTATTTTTATTTATTTACAAATTTTATATACATTTTGTTTTTTATGATAATATTTTTTAAGACAATACTAAACACTAAAACATTATTATCTATACACATATTTATCTTTCAGTCCATTGTCATGATTTATATCTTCCATAATTATTTGACATTTGTTTTTTTATATTTAATTAAAACGAACCATGCAGCTATTGTTTTTAAAACCTTCATAAATTAAGTGTACAGGTTGTACAGCATTATTGACTTAATCAAAAACACTCTCCGACATATCATTAAACCGTGTAGGCAGAAATGCCTCAAAGTTTTCACATACACAAAGTACACGATCACCAGATGCTGTTTTCAATTTCCGAATCTTGATAATGCGGAATGGAATATGCGTTGGCAATTCGCTGAGCTTCCTTGTCTCTAAGCCACATGCTGGACCCACATCATTAAAACATTCATTGTAGTAGTCTATAATCAAAAGAAAAGCAGATCTATTAAACTCTAAAACAGCTTTAATAATATTGTGCAATTAGGGATTTTGCACTATTCATGGCTGATAAATTTTACTATTTATGCAAGAAATGCCCTAACTGTAGCAGATACTGCTTTTCGGCATATAGCACAAGTGTTGAGTTCTAATGCACACTTGACACAGGCTATCATGTGTCCACAAGGCAAAAATACAACACCTAGTTCATCTTGATAACAAATTTTACAAAATTGTTGGTCACACTTTTGTATCTGTACGTGAGACAAGTCTTTTCTTTCAACCTCGTGTATTTGCTCCGCATATTCTAACTCTAAAGGCACTTTTAAGTCTTGTACTGCAATCATGTTTTCTTTACGAATAGTGCTCACAAATTCCTGACCGTTAAGCAACATCATGTATATGCAGTTAGGTAACCAACGAGCGTGTAAAATCCAGCTTCACTTAGTTGTTTGCCAAGGTGTTTTAATATTAATGGCCAAATATTTTTATAAGATTCTAAACGTTTTTCAACAGAGCTGTACTCTGGGTGTGCTAGTGCTTTAGACTTGCAAACTCCCAATTTTTCAAAAGCACATGCCAATTCAACACTGTCTATGGCATATGGACCACATATATCGACACTACCGTTGTTGGCTGGTAATACATTATTATTATTTATTTGTGATTCAGCAACGTAAGTAGCGGCCAATGGTCTTGTGGCTCGGTAAAATGAATGCACGGGTAGGTTACCCACTTGCTTTCCAAGCATGTAAGGACAACAAGGAGACCATCGCAAATGGTCTCTAAAGGTATCATCCCCTTCTTCCCAGTGTGAAAGTTCAATACGACAAAACACACAGCTCACCACATCTTCTCGATTCAAGTAAAAAACCTGCTTTTGCAAGTTCATGTGTCGACAAAAAGCCTACAGGCCAGGATTCAAATGTTAACCAACGGTCATGTCCTGATTTTAAATTTAACCCACGTGGTAAACCAACTGGCTCACTTGTTGTATTTGGTACTAACGCCATGTGTTATAATAAAACTTTTTCTTATTGTAAGTTATTAACGTCACACAGAGTACTTTAAAGCACAATGTATGCTTGTTCACTGTCTGTTCATTACGTTAATGGCGCATGACGACACCTAAAAGCAAACAAAATAACCCATCACTCACTCAATCAATCAATCAATCAATACTTGTAAATAAAACGTTAACATTAATTGGCATTAATATATCAAAACACCATTAAAAATAAACTGTATGTTGGCACTAACAGTAACACATGTACTTATTTTCTTTTTATAAAGCTACAGTCATTAACATCCCCCCCTTAACCAATATATAAACAAAAATGAATGTCATGTCATTTTGTTCACATTATCATGTTCAAACCTGTGGATATTCGTTGAGTCCATAGGGAACCACCCATAAATTAAATTTAAATTTTTGTTTTTAGAAAATCCAACATGGCCTTGTACTTTTCCCAGTCAACAACAACATAGCCATTAATCAAGAAAGCAATCATTGTCCCAGTCATGTACAGGTAATGATTTTTTTTTGTGTAAGAGTTTTTTTCAGTAGTG
Organism: Meconema thalassinum; assembly: GCA_946902985.2. NCBI lineage: Eukaryota > Metazoa > Arthropoda > Insecta > Orthoptera > Tettigoniidae > Meconema > Meconema thalassinum. Next base: position 211,747,069 of record OX336388.2, on the reverse strand, counting down.
GTAAAATGGAATCGCATTTTATGTTAGGCTTACCTGAGTTTTCAATAGTTCACTGCCTGGAAACAATGGTTTCGCTCTACTGCGTCTCAAGTTTTTTTCATCAACTGCTACGGCGGTAAGGCTTTTCTTTCCAAGTTTCTAAAAATAAATAAAATAAACCGCTATAAATACTTAAATTCAGATTAATACATGCATTTCATAAAATGAAATATAAAACAAAAAAATGAAACAAGTTAGTTTTAAAAGAATAATCTCACCTTCACTTGCAGTGGCTTGTTGCTGTTTCCGTCTAGTGGGCTCAAAAGTGCAATGGTTTCCTCTCTCTCAGACATGTAAGGTATACCGGTTATCTGCAAACAAATAAATAAATAAAATCATTAATTACCTAATCAATAAATAATTGCTTGTAAATATATATAAATCAATAAATATATAAATGAATAAATATGTAAATAAATACCTACCCCACAACAAGGTTATGTATTTTCCACCAACACCAAAACAAGACCAGGGGTTTCACGCAACGCAATGTGTTCAAAGGTAGTCATATAAGTGAGAGAGGAAATGATAACGACATGTCTTTATATATGTTACGTTGCATGTATAATCATTTTTTCCCACGCTTTGAACATCCTGTTATCAAACACGTGGACAGCCAAAGCCCAAGGTGAACACCTGTGGCAGATCAAATTTCACATGAACTTGCATTTTGTCACGTAAGAAGCAAAAACAGGATGTAACTTGTTTAGCGTACATGTGGTTTCACACGTGTGTGCATGCATTTCGCACTCCCCTGCCACCACGATGGTCAGATTATTTCACCTTCAAGCGTCTTTGTCATTTTCCATTGCACTTGTTGTCAAGTCAGATCAGAGCCTTCCAATAAGCTCAAATGACATTCACCTCCTGCTCGTCTGCAAGTTTGTTTTCTCTACTCGCTTCGACCAACATACAACCATGTTCTCATCACCGTTTACACGTCAAAGATCCCCTTCGAGGGTAAAATGTGTGGAAAAAAACGAACCCTCGCTCTGTCATACACCGACCCGCTGAAATAGCGATTGTTCTATTAAGCATGGTCCTTATGGTTAGCGACAGGTTCGTTGAAACACCCACACCCAGCAGTATCGTCTCTCTCAACCACTACGCTCATGAACATTATAAACAGGTAAAGAAATTTTTTTCATCATGTGTGGCGTTAGGCCCTTTGTCAAAATTTCAACATAGTTTCTAAAAGGGGGGCGTAATCCCGAGTCCTAGGACACCTCGTACACGTCTCTAGCGTTCTGGGTTTGCGAGATAAAGCAGAAAGTCTAAAATCATGGTTTTACCTCATTATGGTTTTTCATTCCTGCTCAACACGAACATCCTCGGCAAGAGGGCAACGCGATGAAAATAATGCCACCTCGCACTTGTCTCTAGGCTTATTGGTTCATGAGTTATCATCAAAAATCACAAAAAAAACTTGTTTACCGCAAAATCAAGTTTCCAACTTTTTTAAAATATAACGCATGGTCCATAGCAAAGAGGATGTCAGCCCGAGTCCCTGGACCCCTCGTACACACCACTAGCATGATTGATTCGCGAGATATAGCAAAAAGTTTAAAATCACGGTTTTACACCAAAACATTCTGTTTCCCTCATTCTTAAAAACTTTAATCTATTACCAAAATAAAGAGGGTTTCGAGACAAGCCATTTGACACGTCATAGGACCAAATCCGACCATGCATTCGTGAAATATCGGAAAAAGTCTAAAATCATGGTTTTACCACCAAAAAGCCTGTTTCCCTCATTCTCAAAACATTAATCTATTAATAACATATATAGGGTTTCGAGACAAGCGATTTGACACTTCACACGTCCAAATCCGACCTTGCGTTCGAGAGATATCGGCAAACTTCGTAGGAAAGTAGGCGACTATCTGGTTCTCTCCTCACCACCAAAACCCCTTCTTATCAATCATTTATTTCAAAGAGCTCGCCCTCTTACAAAAATCCCAAGTGCGCATGCGTAAAAAACAAAAACAAAAATGTTGGTCCATAGCGGGATCCAGCAAAACGCAAGCGCTATATGAGCAACAACGTTTTAGTTCATTTTAGCAGCGCACCTTATACATGTCGCATTTGAAAAGAGACTTTCACTAAAAATTACAATTTTACCCCCTAGTAGGGGTAGGTTTTACTTAGGGGTTGAAATGAGTGGTCCATAGCAAAGCCCCCGTCAGCCCGAGTCCAACGACACCTCATTCTTGAATCTCCGACCACGGCTTCGGGAGTTATCGGCTCGCATTTTGATTAGGGGGGGGGGGGGGGGAACAACCCCAATCATCCCCCAACTAAGTAATATTGCGGAAACTACGTACCATGTCATGATAAAGAGTAACAGTAACGGAACAAACTTCAATCATCCCAAGTAATAAAAACAAAATCAAGTTAGCCTAATCACAGATTTTTTTTCTAAGTTTATGGCGTGTCTTGTGCGAGATTACGCCTAGTAACTCCGAGATGGTTCATCAGCGGGCTCTTGTGGTCTATTTGCTGACTACCAAAGGAGTAGCAAACTGCGCGATACCTAATTTCTTAATTAGAACACCTCCGCCACAATACTGCGAGAACTAAACGCTAAAACAGTCTATCACCTCCCTAAAAAGGCTTCCAAAATGATTGTATATTGAATTTCAGGGCCAAGCAATTAAAACTCAGCAACTTTTCTAGGTTTACGCCGTGTTTTATGCTTTTTTTTTATTGGCCGTGAAAGGCAAAATACCAACTTTATTGAAATAAATTTGCCCAGTTTTGCAGTAAGATTAATATGAAAACTAAATAAACTAATGTGACAGTCGTTAGTCTTCGACACATTCATCTGTGAATTTGGGTTTCTGATCATGGTAAAAAACGACAAAAAGCAGATAAATATTGGTCAACTGAAATATTCATTTAACGAAAAACAAATCGATAAAAATTATGAAAGCATACCGTGCAAAGTAGAAAGCACTATGACATTGTGAAACAGCGTAAAGATCCAGATACTGACATGCAATAACCGGCACAAAGAGTAGAAAATTAGACTCAAATTTACGTCTCACTTCGGACCCCACAAACTACCTCTATAAATAAAACAGTTCATGCAGAGACTAACATTGAAGCTTCCGTGGCTTAGGCGGCAGCACGCCGGCCTATCACCACTGGGTCTGTGGTTCAAATCCCGGTCACTCCATGTGAGATCTGTGCTGGACAAAACGGAGGCAGGCAGATTTTTCTCCGGGTACTCCGGTTTTCCCTGTCAAAATTTCATTCCAGCAACACTCTCCACTCCCATTTCATTTCATCTGTCATTCATTTAATCATTGCCCCAGAGGAGTGCGTCAGGCCTCGGCAGCCGGCACAGTTCATATCCTCGCCGCTAGATGGGGGCTTCATTCATTCCATTCCTGACCCGGTCGGAGACTGGAAGCAGGCTGTGGATTTTTCATTTTCATGTAGAGACAACGTCGCCCGGCGTTGACCGTGTTTTATAAGGCATATTTAGGTTTTACTCGCTAACCGTTGGAGATACACGAAAAGTGATAAGGACCTTTCGGATAGAAAATTAAATTTATAGCTTGTAAGTGCCATCAAAAGTTTGCTATTTCTTAGCGTTCTCTTTTTATTTGAAATGGAAATATGAAAATAGTCGCCATTTTGAAATAATGCAAAATATCGAAATCAAAAGTATCCTATATGTATACCTGGTAAATCAGCTACATCCATGCAAAATTTCATTTAAATCGGACCAGTGGTTTTTGCGTGATTAAGTAACAGACAGACAAACACCATCTCATTTTTATATATTAGTATAAGATATAACATAAGATATAAGATAAGATTTAATACCTTCTATGATGTTATGAAGTGGTAATATCTCAGTGGTAATTCGATAATTGCTTTTATCTGAGTAAGGCCGCTTCTCATTGGCTGGTAGCGCCACGCTTATGCCGCGTGTGCCCCTTCCTCTCGTGTCTGTGGGCGGCACTCCGTTTGGCAGCGGTCGCGTGCCCTCGTGCAGTCAAACAAAGAATCGCCCTCCTTGCGAGTTTATGCTGCACGTGCATGTCGGGAATAACCAATTAGGTTCCTCCGGTTAACTAGTTAATTCACTGGGCCATCCTAACTTGTTTGTGGCATCTATCCAGTGTCGGTTCTATTTAGCATTGGCTAATTTTAGAAAACTTTGAGAACATGTATATTTCCAGGCTCATAAATACGCGCACACTACATATACAATTAAATTATACGTTTAAGAAAATAAACTCGAATTTTTAATAGATTGCCTTACTAACTAGCCTACCACTCAATTTTCACACAAACCTTAAACATGGGGAGAGGGGGGAGGTAAATTTTACTTTGCCTAGGGACGCCAGAAAGTTAAATCCGCTCCTGGGTGTGACTGTGGTTAAACTATCGGAATCATCCAACATCTTTTATTCCAATGTATTCTATTTGGACGTTCTCGCTTAAGCTTTTTTCGTTAATTATTCCAACTCGGTTATGTAGGCTACTGCCCTTGAATATCACGTGTTGATCCACACACCGACAATTCCCATTGTTCGTGCGATCATCTCTTTTTTAGGCGCCTGCCAACTTCACTTATAAGATTCTGATTCCCGTATCTGCTGACCTGGTGCTACCCAGTTGTAGTATATAAGTCGCCTTGGTGGGGCACTAGGCGTGAAGATATTGCACTTTGCGTTCTATTCCCCCTTTTCTCCCTGTATCTCCATTCCCGCCCCCTTTTTTCGTTCTTCCTACAGTAAATACATTACAATGGTTCTGCATCATACGTGAGTTTACTTTCATTTCTACTTTCAACCACATCGCGCGGATCTATCTCGCAAAAGTATTCATTCTCTCACCTGGCGACTGGGTGAAGAGTTCTCTCAGGCCCAAAAAATCCATACAATAATAATAAGAAGAAGAATATCTCATCAGTTTATGTGCATGCTGAATATAAGGTGGTTGTCGCGAGTTTTAGTTTCTTCTCACTGGCATAGCGGCGCCTGTTTTCGCAGCGATCTTGTGTATTAAGGTACTGAACTCGAATTCAGCCCAGCTTAAGGCATTGATAGAGCCGAGGATCGAACCGACTTGCGAACCTAATGATGCAAGAAACGGAATTTAGGAATGGAACAATATTTTATTCACACAACTATTTTAGGAGGTGAATGAAATATACTGACGAGTTTTAGGAAAAGTTTGGAGCATTTTGAAATAATTAAATTTGGGAATACTTCAGTGAATATTATTTTAACCAAGGGAGAGTCCAATCTTCAGGCTCTGGAATATGACCAAGGCTTCAATTTAGCAAGCCTAGGACCGGTTTTGGTTGGCCGAGTCGACAATAACAAAATTGTGCACACGACACTGTGATAAGAGGCTAGAACAGTGAGTTTCTCTTGATAACTCAGGAACCAATCATAATGGACCACAAAATTATTGAGGAAGTCGCTATGATGTTAAATTTTAACATATAAAGCGATATTAGCACTTTTACAGTTGCAGAAGACAAAATGATATTTTATTATCAAAACAGAATTAAATATTAATGGATAGAAGAGAGGATATGAGCGAATTACAGTAATTTGTACCGTGTTTGAGGCTAGACCGCCATGTAAGTCAGGCACGAGCGTGGCAGTCTAGAGTGCAGAATTTATTCCTTCTCAGCGACGTTTACGGAGAGGACCTGTGTCACTGAGCGTCCCAGTGGAGCTCACATGATAATCGAGGCACGACAAGGAGATTCAGACTTGTCCGAGAGGAGACACCGCACTTGCCGAGGAAGAACAGGAGATGCCGGCACTAAACGAAAAGTATTAATTTGCAACTAGAAGCAACACTTTATATTTCAGCGCACAACAGAAGAAGTCTTCAATATTTAAGCATTATACTTCTACAACATTAATAGTAGCACAGTAGACACTGACTGCTACAGCATATTCATCACGCAATTGTGATGATAAAATCTACAAGTCAGGGGGGATGTTCCCAACTTACAAATGTTAAGAAGATTTTAATGAAGCACTAAGCAATGGAGGGAGATTAATCTACATTCACGAAGTGGAAATTCAGAGTGGACCAGACAACCAAGGGTCGATGATTCTACGATTGCTATTCCATCATGCAGTAACCTGAATTTACCTACAATAATAATACACAGACGTCCACTACGACCTTGGGAGATGTCAACCAAAGACTTTCAACCTACAATAATGACGAGATACTACAGTTGCCAGATATATATAGAGAAGCTAGAAGACCCGTTAGCGAGATGCGAGCCCGCACGCCCAGGTGTTCCCACAGCCGTGGAGGGAGCCGCACAGTTGATTCGCAGGCAGCAAGCAGAGACCCGTTTCCAGGCACACAACGAAAGCGTGCCAACGCAGGAGAGGAACATCTTGAATATCAGGCCTGGTATCACGACAGCAGATCATTACGATGGTACACGAATGATTGTTCGAATATCTCAGTAGCTTGTTGTATTTTTGAGGGTATTTCAGATGAGACCAACTTATAAGTAGATATTTCTTTACTCATAACTAGAGACGAGAATTATGGGCACTAAAAACAGTTAAAATAGGCAGGCATATAGGCTCTTAAAATAATCAAAATAGGCATGTAAATAGGCACTAACGTGTAAAATAGGCAACAAAATAGGCATGAAAAAAATTATTGAAATTTAATAACATTTTTAATTACTATAAAAAGAATTAACAATAAGCAACTTATAATTTAATAACATACTTATTTAACATATAAAATTGAAAGTCTGTATGTATGTATGTACGTATGTATGTGGGTGAGTGGGTGGGTGGATTTGTTCCGTATACAAATCTACACCGTTCCATCAATCTCAACCAAATTTTGCATACACATAGTTTAGGACCCAGAAGGAACGGCTGGCTATATGAATTTTCGATAGTCTTTCACATTCATCTGATTTCGGCCTTTTTGCACTCAAGCAAAGGCTAATAAAAGCAGAAAATAAACTGATGGAAGTAATAGCAAGGCCGGCCATCTCCATAGCAACAGTAGCTCGAGACGGGACCACCATTTTCCATATATCTTGGTAAGAGGCCATGCTACACCCTCTGCCAGCTAGATCGCATGCCTCCAAGCTGCTTTAAACTGTCTGTCCATTCAACACAAGATCGGTTACAGCACCAACGCAGTGATCACCACTGCATTTTCACTCCAAGCTGGACCGCATCCCTCCTGGCTGCTTTAAACTGCCTGTCCATTCAACACAAGATAGGTTACAGCACCAACGCACTGATCGCGGCTGCATTTTCACTCCCAGATGGATCGCATCCCTCCTGGCTGCTTTAAACTGCCTGTCCATTCAACACATGATAGGTCACAGCACCAACGCACTGTGATCGCCGTGGCATTTTCACTGCCAGCTGGATCGCATCCCTCCTGGCTGCATGGCAACAGTAGCTCAAGACGGGACCACCAAGTTTCCATCTATCTCGGTAAGAGGCCATGCTACACCCACTGCCAGTTACATCGCATCCATCCAAGCTGCTATAAACTGCCTGTCCATTCAACAAAAGATAGGTTACAGCACCAACCCACTGTGATCACCGCGGCATTTTAACTGCCAGCTGGATTGCATCCCTCCTGGCTGCTTTTAACTGCTTGCCCATTCAACACTCAGACGCGTACAGGATATACTGTATATTAATTCACTGTTAGGTTGCAGCGCCAAACTAACGCGGCTTTTGAAGGGGACGATACCAGAAACGAAGGGTGTTTAACTTTGGAGGCTTAATATCGAGATTGATAAAACGCGAAAACATGGCACTAACTTAGTTCTTTTGTTATTCAATCAGCATAAAGTTTATGATATTAATTCACATACATACTAACGGGTAAATTTTCAATATAAAGAAAAGCGAAATACAAAACGAAGGGTTGTTAAGTTTGGAGGCTTAATATCGAGATCCCAGGCACTATTTCTGGTGACTTTCGAGAATTCCCATTCTTGTTCGTGGGGTAAACACATATGGAGAAATCAGAATATAATTATGTCGAGCACACCAGCCGCAATATAATGCACTTTAAAACACAGTCAAAAGGCATCAAATAGGCAATTATACTACAAATAGGCACAAACCCTTGAAATAGGCATTTATAGGCACAATAAAACCAACGAAATCTAGCCTAAAAGAACCTAAAACGGGTTTATATCTCGAAAGCCTACGTTTCCAAACACAGGAATTAAATAGGCAAATAGGCAAATTCCCATCTCTACTCATAACCTATGTTATTATGTTGTCAATTTTAGAAAATTAATTGTAAATTTTATGTTACGTCAGCGTGTGTCGTTTTTGACGTATTTTCATTTGTATTTGGGTTTTTATTATTCCGTATTCGAATTTTTAAGGAAACGTTTTAATTATACTCACTTTGAAACGAAACTGTTTTATAATTGGAATGCTTCGATAAAAATGCGTAACAACTTACAGAATGCGTCAATATTGCTAGATCGCATCGTTATATAGGGAAAGCATTAGTGTAATATGCTAAAACATTTGTAATAAACATTTTAATATGTCATAATATAAAGGCAACATTTATAAAAATGTTTTGGAGTATAAGAATTCCAATATTGGAATGCTATTGTAATATGGCATTATTATAGTCATTGGTAAACAATTATAAGGGAGTTATAATGTTGACAGACAGAGTCAAAGTGATGCCTAGAATTAGGAACAATTGTATTGAAATAATTGGTAATTACGAAACCACAGACCAAGTGATTTGCAGATCAACCTGAGGGCTTATTTGAAACAAAACACGTTTGTAAATGAATAATTGATTCATGAAGGAATATCAGAAAGGGAGGAAATGTATTATTATTATTATTAAAAGCAAAGACGAGCGGACTATAGTCTATTAATACTAACATTTTTATTGTAACGTGGAAACCATTATATTGTGAAAGATTATTAACGAAATGCGTTAATTTAAGTCAAGTGCAATATTGTACAAAAATATATTGAAGTGAACAAAAATGTTATTGATGTTTAAGGAGCACGAAGATAATTAGTTTGGAGAGGAGTTTGTTGAGAGTGCACCATGAACAGTATTTCACAGGTTCATGTTTACTTAGTAGGGTCATTAATTCTTATACATGTTTGGAATGTATTAAGATGTGTTTTAAAGAATACCGTGCATTATTATTATTGTTGTTGAGAGGAAAGGAATGTGTTGAGAAATGTAAGCGTGAAGATAACGCTCTTTTGGGAAGTTGTTCACCGTATAGGAAGGTTGATAAGTGTATTGCCGATTGGAGCAAAATGTTTGATACAGTATGCCAAAGAAGTTAACTGACATTAGAGTTTTTATTTGTGTTGTACATGTCAGAAAAGTGTAATTCCGAAATCCACGAAGTTTATTTAAGGTAACAGAGTCCCGCATCGTTCTTCAGGTATATCCTAATTTATTAATTGATATGACATTACAGAGCCGTAATTAACTTAATTGTTCGTTACAAATGTTCCATTGATTGTGACAGAAACTAGTGAATACAAGGCATTGTTTGTGAACAAGTATTAAGAAAATATTTGAGGAACGGAAACGCAGTAAGATTGTCAGATCACGCAGGATCTTGTATATATGTAAAAGAATTCCGTGCTGGACATGGAAATTCAACGTGTATAAATATTTAAATATAAATATAAGGTTATGTACACATAAACACATAAATCCAGTAGTTCCAGCTATAAAATGTTACATTACCTTAAGATTTTTCCAAAGGATTCAACGCACGCATAGCATATTAAATGCACCTATATAGTAGTTGTTGATCCCTACATTTTATATTCTGCCAATCTTTGTATATATTATATTTCTTGATATTTTTTTACTGCATATAGGAAATTCCTGATTTTCACCTTCCCGCGGTAGAGAGGGGCAACGTTTGAATATACATTTGTCATATTCAAGCGGCTGACGAATACAGGGACCGAGTGTCTCCCGGGATAAGGAGATAACCATTACTAAGTGCCAACGGCCTCCAGGGAGGGCGGATGAGCGAGTAATGAAACAGGGCACTCTCTTGCCCTAGAGGTAGGAAACTACCTCTGAAGGCGGATGAACCACTTAAGTGCTGGTCAACGGCATAGAATGGAGAAAGCAACGGGAAACTACTCCATTAATGATCTATTATGATTTCCCAAGAATCGGCAGTATGATGGAAGGCTCTTTAGTAAATTATTCCGGAATAGTCCTCCATTCGGATCTCCGGGCGAGGACAACTGAAGAGATGAAACGTGGGAAATATAGTGGAAGAGAGAAAAGAAAAGCAACATGGAATGTGCAATCGATGATGAAATGTGGAAAATTGGAAGATTTGAAACAAGAGATGAAAAGAATGAAGATTGACATTTTAGGAGTATCAGAGGTGAGGTGGCCAGACGCAGGAGACTTTTGGAGTGGCTATATCAGAATAATTCATTCAGGAACATCATCTGACAAACCAGGTCAAGCAGGAGTAGGAATAGTCCTAAATAAAGAAATGGGCATAAGAGTGAAAGGATATGTCCAATTCAGTGAAAGATTAATAATGCTTAGACTAGAAACAGAACCAAGGGACACAATAATAGTACACGTTTACATGCCAACAACTGGTCACGACGACCAGGAAATAGATCACATGTATGAAGAAATAGAAAAAGCTATTAGTAGAGTAAAGGGCGAAGAAAACCTTATCATACTAGGTGACATGAATGCTGTAGTCGGAGAAGGAGCGGAAGATAACATAGTAGGAAAATATGGATTGGGGACGAGGAATGCAAGAGGCGAAAGACTATTAGAATTTTGTGCTAAATATGAACTTGTAATCACAAATACATTATTTAATCATCATAAAAGAAGAAGGTACACTTGGAAAGCACCAGGTGATATCAATAGATATCAAATTGATTATATAATAGTTAAGAAGAGATTTATGAATCAAGTCAAAGATAGCAGAAGCTATCCGGGGGCTGATGTGGAAACAGATCGTAATCTCGTTATGATGAAGAGCAGGCTGAAATTTAAAAGAATACAGAAAAGAAATAACAAATCTTGGCTAATAAGTAAATTGAAAGATGAGAATATTGCTGAGGCATACCAGCAGAAAACTGATGAGTTAACTAACACAGAAATAGGGAATACTATAGAAGATTCATGGACTCAAATTAAAAAAGATCTGACGGAGGCAGCTGATGAAATTTTGGGGAGAACAGAAATACCTCCTAGAAAGGAATGGATCACTAAAGAAATTCTAGATATGATAGATAAAAGACGGTTACTCAAGAGCTCAACAGGATTGGAAGACAAAGAAGAATATAGAAGATTGCGAAATGCTATAAACAGAAAAGCAAGAATAGCAAGAGAAAATTATTACGAGGGTATAAGCACAATGATAGAAGAAAAAACTAATAAAGGACATGTAGATTCTGCATATCAGATGGTAAAGATTTTCTTTGGTAAGAGATGTAACAAGAGTAATGCCATAAGTAATGCAGAGGGAGTAATTCTCGATGATCATAGCGATATTGCAAAAAGGTGGAAAAATTACATTGAAACCCTATACGAAGGTGTACATTTACAGGAAAATGAAGTACTTGAGGAAGAAGATGGAGTAACAGAAGATAATTTAGGCTTCCAAGTACTGAGAGAGGAATTTGAATTAGCTCTACGAAGACTGAAGGATAATAAGGCGCCAGGCATTGATAATCTCAAAGCCGAACTCCTCAAGAAAAGCGGACCTCGTATGAAGGAGAGATTGCTCAAACTTGTACAAAACATCTACATGGACGGAAAAATACCGGCTGATTTTGAAAAAGGTATAATGAACCCTATACCAAAGAAAATGGCAGCAAAACATTGTGAACAATATCGCACTATCAGTTTAGTCGTACATGCATCAAAAATTATCACCAACATAATATTAAGACGAATTGAAAAGCAAATTGAAGAATTTCTGACTGAAGATCAATTTGGGTTTGTTAAAGGTAAGGGTACTAGAGAAGCTATATTGGCATTGAGACTTTTACTTGAAAAAAGATTGGAAAAAGACCAAAGAACTTATTTATGCTTTGTGGATATTGAAAAGGCTTTTGATAATGTACAATGGATAAAAATGTTTGAAATTCTCAAAAACATAGGAGTCCCATATAGAGATAGAAGAATAATCTGGAATTTGTACAAAAATGAAATTGCAGTAATTAAAATTGGAAATGAACAAGAGGAAGCAAAAATAGGGAAAGGAGTTAGACAAGGCTGTGCTTTGTCTCCCATGCTTTTTAATGCCTACATCCAGGATGCATTGAATAAGGTTCAAGAGGATTTGAATTTAGGAATAAGGATACAAGGTGAAGAAATAAATATGATTAGATTTGCAGATGACATTGCCATAGTTGCAGATAGTGAACAACACCTCAAACAAATAATAGTAAAAATGGAGGAAATCATGACTAATGAATACAAGATGAAAATAAATAAGTCAAAGACGAAAGTTATGGTCTGCGATAAAAAGGCAGACTCAAGTATGAAATTAGTGGTGGGCAACAAAACACTAGAAAATGTTCAAGAATTTAAATATCTCGGAAGCAAAATTACCAAAGATGGAAGAAGCAAGAAAGAAATCAAATGTAGAATTTTACAAGCCAAATTAGCATTTCACAAAAAGAAACGTTTATTCACAACAAACTCTATTAATCTTAAAACCAGAAAACGATTATTAAAAGCGTATGTTTGGAGTATTGCCCTTTATGGTTGCGAAACGTGGACAATTGGAAAAGAAGAAAAAAGGAGGATAAATTCTTTTGAACAATGGTGTTATAGAAGAATGCTAAAAATTAGCTGGACAGAAAAAATAACGAATGCTGAAGTATTTAAAAAGGTGGAGGAAAATTATACCTTATGGAAAAGCATAAAGAGGAGGAGGACTAGACTGATAGGACATATTTTGAGACACGATAGCCTGCTGAAAACGGTATTGGAGGGAATGGTTGAAGGCAAAAGATGTCGAGGAAGACCACGCCTACAATATGTACAGCAAATCATGTCTGATGTAGGATGCAGAAACTATGAACAGATGAAGAGGAAAGCTATAAATAGAGCCGACTTGAGAACTGCCGCAGACCAATCCATGGATTGAATACTTAAGAAGAAGAAATATTTAAATAATTTGTTAATTCTTATTCTTATAACGTTAATATTTTTTTAGGACGATAAGTGTACCATCTAGGGTAGTGTTTGTTATAAATTACATCCTTTTTGAGAACAGCTGATTCCATCAGACTGCTCACTGTAACCGAGTCACAGGGTGACTATTAAGCGAAACTTTAATAATATTTATTCACGAATTCATTTTTGTGTAACGAGAACGTTCATGGAAAGTTGATAAATAGATAGAAGGACTATCTACTGTTGTTAATATTTTATTTTTGATCTTAAATTATTTTATTTGGTGACAGGGAATTTTTATGTCATGTAATTATTTTATTTAATAAATTCACAGGCACTATTTGGTTTGCCTGCCCATTTTTTATAGAAACTGATCATCTTTTCATTTCGCAATCGGCGTGCGATAATACTGCTAGTTTGTTACTAGAACTCACTTAGTCTGAACTTCACCGTTCACGCTCGAGATCCGAGATTCTCGTCCTACCATCTTGTTATGGATGTTTATTTGCTAGTAAATGTGTAACTGATTAGTATCGTTATTGCATCGCCGGTAAGCGCCGAGGGTTTCCTAATCATTCACCTAGTTGGGAATTGTTGGTTTATCTAGCTGGGTATCGACGTCCTTACAATCCTCTCCATCTCAGCGGATATAGGTGGTGGATATGCGAGATTCGGGCACAGAACGTAGTATCAATTTATATTCCGGGATTGAACTAATGACTAGCATTTAATTGCGAGAACGAAAATTTGGGTTTATTTCTTCCCCACTTTCCTTAGGCCCGTCATGTAGCTGATAAACTTGGAATTAATCTTAAATCATGACCAATCGGAAATTATGTGTAATTCCTTGAGTTGATCCACATGGAAATGGCACGCATCTATTGTGAACCCCTTAAATATTGAAGGCCTACATACCGTACCGTTATTTCAACAGTAATAAATTGGTACTTTATAACTTGGGACTACCGTATTTGAAATACCGTACTTATGGAAGTCGTCTGCTGTAAGTAACCAGCCAACATGAAAACCTGTAAACTTTACTATAGGAATAGGCAGCGGCATACGCAGGATATCAAACTGTGTGTGTGGAGCAGGGAGGTCATTCATACAGTAGGCTAGTTTCGAACATGATTGTGACACAAGGATGGCCAGCGTGGATGGGCCTACTTACCTGTCTTCAGAGGTCCGCATCGCTTCAACAGCAAAATCACCTCCAGATGACAAGCCCCAACAGAAGAACACCAAAAGGGGTGGAAGTAAGGTGGAGAAGAGGGGAAGGCACAGGCTGTTCTACAGACACCCTCCGATAACTAACATAATTGCTGCCGACGAAATAATGCCTCAACAGTTGCTTAAAAATTTAGAATAAAATTTAATTATCAAAAGGGGCAACGGAAAAATAAGACTTTAACAAAATCTATCAATAAAAAAGGAAGAAACTCTATGGCGACAATAACCTCTGGTGATGCATATGGCTTAAGGCCAACATAAGTTATTTACATAAGTAGGCAAGAGACGGTTTAACATGCTTGCTGAGCTAAATGAAAACATATAATTTAAAATTTAAATGATAATGCCCAAAAGATTAAAAAAAACAGGAATGCAGGAATTACCAAATGAGAAAGGGCTTGATAATATACTAGTACGCAATACCGACCCGACATGCAGAGATCACGGCCACGATGCAAAACGAAAAATTTAAAATTAAATTAATAAAATAAAATATGATCAATTAAGAAATCCACAACATTCGTGACGGAGAAAACACAGGAACATTCACCAAAAACACAAGGTTAAACCAACAAGGTTAACAAAAAACAAATTAAGCTAACACTATAACACGTTTGAGTTTCCCGCTCGACGCCTAGAGACTGCACTCCCAAGACCAGAATGCACCCGGGCAAAACAAAAAACAAACATGGCCACCAAAACAGACGACCGCATGTCCGATCGAATTACGGCAAACAATTAGCATAAAATTAATTTAAAATCACCAGGGAGAAAGAAAGGGGAGGAAAGAATTACGCCTTAACACTATTGGCATGAGGCTTTTTAGACTGCAACGGATCGTAAAATAAATAAATAATAGGGCTATCCCTAAGACTACCAAAAACTAAATAAATAAATAATTTACAACGTAAAATAAACTAGAAGCGTGTCTCCAAAGGTACGAAGAAAACAATAAAACTTACATAACTGGTAACATTAGTAAAGGAGAAAAATTAGGCCTACCAGGTGAAACAAAATACAGAATTAAAACATTAATATAAGGCCAATATCGGAGCTCCATAACAAAATATATAAACTAATTAAATAATTACGTACCTTAAAACTTCTCTGAGGAGACACAATAAAATAATTAACACAGAATTTTAAAAATATTATTCGGTACTAAATGTGCCTCAAAAATGGCTAACCCGGCACATGAGTCGTTTAGATGACAAGCACCCGTTTGCAGCAAGTTGCGATAAAATATCACTTTCATTCTCAATCTTCAATGCGAAAAGGCGAAATACAGCCTTAAGAGCAATTCCTTTTAGCATTAATCCACATTTCGTAGCGGCTAGGGGCCACGGCCCCCAGCACACGGAGAGATACACTTTGACCAGCTAGCTTGTTGATTTCATGACGACAGACAATCAGATCACAACATGGCGGAGAATACACAGTCAAATACCGCACTGCATTCATGTTAATGTAATTGTCCAATCACAGCATGACACCTCAAGTAACAATGTGATTATTACGTAATTAATTTGGCGGTATCATGTATATACAGTCTTTTGTTCCATGACGTAGAACACAATAGCCCTCAAATACGTCTCGATTAGGTTGACATCAGAAGGCACCACAAACACACTCTAGTGGTGAAGAAGGAAACACGGCTAAAAGCGCCGAAGTCCGATAGAAGCTGCCATCTGGTGTTCATAATCGGAACCAAGCCATCAGGCGGTCGTTTCAAAGGTCGGGAAGTCACATATAGGGGAGATACATATTTGAAAACGTTGGTACGGGCATTGCACGTAACAGTCTCCCTCCCTTAAGCGTGAACACCGTTCACGAATATGCCTAGGCATAGGCAGTACTCCATAACTAGTCGATTCACCAAGCATGTTTCCAGAAGATAATGTTCACCCGTTAACTCCAATTGATGGACCAAAACCGCATCGTTTTGGTTAGGAAAAGTGCAGGGTCAGATTATCAGTGAAGGGATAATTGATCACCTCGCAAACCACTTAGTTAACAGCTTCACTGTGTCCATAAGTCTTCAGAAACGCAGAACACCAGCACCTGCAGTGCTTTCATAGTCCGAGACACGTTAGGTAAATTTTTAATAAGTCCAATGTTGTTAGCTTTAGACGAAGTAGGTGGAAGCAATGTGCCAGATATCATGCGACGCGTGGGCAGCCATTTACAAAACAGAAGTTAATCTTATTTCAAAAAAATAAAAGTTTACAGAAATTACTAATTCTTACTACATTTTATAAAAGAGAAACAAAGTTGAATTTAAATGAAGAAGGAAAATCCTGACCATGCCCTGGATCCGTGCTCACAAATAGTTAATTAAATAACAAGATTACCTTTTTACAGACTAGTAGTACATTTCAATAATTCACGCGTTGAATGACTATACATTTAGCAAGAGTTACGGTAGAGGAATGACCACTCAATTTCCCAAGGAAACAGGTATACAACATCACCATGAGTTAGGTCTCCCACCGAGTCCTACTTATATGCTAGCATCTTTTATGAAAACATCAAAATTAGTTTCAATTTTACAATTTACCATAAAATGGGAATTACCCAACAGTTACAAGTTGTATCCCACTAGAGTTTTTAAACTCAATTTGAAATTCCCGAAGGAACAGATGCCTGAAGGCTTCAATGAAGGTTAGGGATACTCTATATTATACAAAAATCGGTTTACAAAATTTATGGTAGCATTTCCTCATTACAATTCTCTCCAACTCGTTTTATGTGCGACAGATGCACTTTGGAAATTTTGTTGGCCTTAGGGTTTCGAATAAGAAGAGTAACGGGAGTCAGGAATGCCTCTACATAACATGGGTCTTTGAAACGAGGGATCAACTTGCTAGAAACTAGATTACTGACGCCCTTGGGCTCGAAATTATGGACGTACACAACATCACCAATTTCCAAATCAGTTGGCTTGCGACAGGCATTGTGTCGCTTGGCAAGTTGGTCATGTGATACCTTAATATTCTCTCTAGCCTTGTCGAATTTCGCCCTCATATCGTCGGGCGTGAAACTGTCTGGAAGAAGATCGTGCAGGTTCCACAGATTAGACAACAGAGAATTAGCCATAAACGAAAACATTAACGAAAAAGGGGTGGCTTGCGTGCTCTCGTGCACGGCGGTGTTGAAAGCAAAATTGAGCCAATGCAAATTAGAATCCCACTTGGAATGGTCGTCGTGGTGGAAGGCAATCAGAGCAGAACGGAGATTACGATTGACTCGCTCAGCGAGAGACGGATTAGGAAAATAGGGAGTGGTGGTTACATGAGAAATAGCATAATCAAATACGAATTGACGGAACTGATGAGATACAAAGCACTAGGCATTATCTGATACCAGGAACTGACATGGCCCAAAAGATGAAAAGATGGAATTAAGACACTTTATGACGGAACTGGTCGTAGCCTGTCTGGTGGGAATATCCAACTAAACCGGGTAAAACCGTCAGTGCAAACAAGCGCAAATTGGTTTTCCCGACCAGAGCGAGGGAACGGGCCAACATGGTCGATAAAAAGCCTCTCCATGGGTCTAGATGCCGGTTCAGATGACAACAGGCCAACCTTAGTAGAAACCGGAGGTTTTCTAATACTACATGAAGCACAACTTCTAATGAGCCTCCTGATGTCGCCATCCATACTTTGCCAAATGGAGAACTGTCTGATTTTAGCTCGGGTCTTGAATACGCCTAGTTTGCCACCAATAGGAGATTCGTGATAGTTACGAAAGATTTCCGGAATGAGGACCGACGGGAGCACAATTTTAGGTAGACGGTCATGACGATACGAACAACACAATACACCATCCTTTAGAGAGTAGGGCTTGATCACTTCACCAGAATTGATTCGGTCAATTAGGCTAGATAAGGAGGGATCTTCTTTCTGGAATCTCCTCACATCCTCAAAAAGCACAGGGGAATTGCTGAGAACGACATTGACATAATTTACAGGTGATACAAGGTTGACGGGTTCACATCCTTGAATATCCTCTCCGGCTGTTTCCTCATGCATGCGGCTTAATGAATCAGCTACCGCATTTTCGGACCCACGAATATGGTGGACGGTGAACTGGAATGACAGAATCCTAGTTGCCCAACTGGCAAGTCTACCAGTTTTACGGGGTTTCCCTAACACCCAGCTCAAGGCTTGGTTATCGGTCTCAAGGACAAACTTAGTGTGCTCAAGATACATACGAAATTTTTCCAGAGCGAACAACACAGCTAAACCCTCAAGTTCGTATATGGAATACTTCCTCTCTGCGTCCGTTATGGTACGAGAAGCGTATGCAATGGGTTGCCTACCCAGATCAGACTCTTGCAGTAGGACACAACCAACACCACGACCAGACGCATCAGTCTGCACAATGAACTGCTTCCCAAAATCCGGGATGGCTAATACAGGGGCGTTAGAGAGTGCAAGCTTAAGATCTTCGAAGGCTGCCTGCTGAGAGGGACCCCACTCAAACTTCTCAGCCTTTTTGCGTAATTGATTCAGAGGAGCAGCACGGTCAGCAAATTTACTGATGAACTTACGGAAGAAGTTCACCATACCAATGTAACGAGCAACACCCTTGGCGTTCTTGGGTGGTTTAAAATCTCTGATGGCCTGCGTACGAGACTGGTCCACGGAGATACCAGATTCAGAAACAATATGTCCCAAGAAGGAAATTTTGGGCTTGGCAAAGGAAACCTTGGACAATTTGACGGTAAGGCCAGCGTCACGCAATCGATCAAGTACAACCTTCAGATGATCAACGTGTTCCTCGAAGGACTCAGAATAGATCACCACATCGTCAAGGTAGTGGTACACAAATTTGAATTTAATTTCTGAAAACACCTTGTCCAGAAGTATGCTCAACACAGCGGCTCCGTTGGATAGGCCAAACGGGACACGGGCATACTCAAACAGGTTCCAGTCAGTGGAAAAAGCAGTAACATGCCTGGATTCCGGAGAGAGGGGAATTTGAAAATAAGAAGAATTTAAATCGAGGATCGTGAACACCTTCGCGTTGCGAAACCAACTAAAACAAGTATGAAGGTCCGGCAAATGAATGGATTGTAAAACAACCTTTTGATTAAGAGCCCTATAGTCAACCACCGGTCGAAAACCACCGTTAGGTTTTGGCACAAGAAATACAGGGGATGAGTAGGCAGAGATAGAGGGTTGGATTACACCTTCTTCCAACATCTTGTCGATAATCTTACGAAGTTCAGCCATCTTGGGCGGGGCAAGGCGATACGGGCTGGAACGCACCGGCACAGAATCGGTTAGCTCAATCTTGTATTCCATCAAATGGGTTACACCCAACGTGTCAGTAAATACATCACTATACTCCTGACATAACCTCTTAATGGCATCCTTTTGAAGACTCGTTAAATTTTCCAGATCGAGATCCTCAATAGTCACAGGTTCACTAACAGAATTGACAGCAGGAGAAGATAAAACCGGGTTAAATGATAACTTACCTTGCGGATTAAACTTAAACCATAAGTTGCGAGCACCAAAATCAAGAAGCATCTAAAGTTGGACATGAAATTAGCTCCAATGACCACAGAACAGGAAAGATTTCTGGCAACAAAGAATTTAAACTTCCAAGAAAAATTTAGAATATGGATTTTGACTGTCATACTACCCAAAATATTTAAGTTTGAACACTTTGCCGAAATAAAAGATTCATTGTTAGGCTCTAACTCAGGTAATTTGCAGAAACTCTTCATAGATAAAAACCAGACCTCGCTTATAAAGGATGCGACACTACCAGAATCAAGCAATGCAGAAACGGGCTCGTCATTAACTCAAATTTCAATAAACGGGGATATTCCTTTAGCCACAGGAGAAATTCCAAAATCATTATTCACTCTAAAACGATTACAATTAGATGACGAGGACACCCGCACCACAGGTTTCACATTATGTTCAGAATTAGGCTGACTTGCCACGACATTGCTCACCGACAGGTTAGGTAGGTCAGCGACATAAGCAGAATTAGCACGTGATGAATTAGTTTTCAAAGAGTTACCAAGATTTTCATTAGTAGGGCGACCATAAACTTCACAGGGTTTTCCCTAATTCTCATGCACAGAAATATCCTTAGAAGTAACATCCGAATTGGTCTCCACAATATCCCGTCATTGGCGATACACAACCTGGTTATTCGGACACACCTACTTAACATGCCCTACGCCACCGCACGTGTGGCACTTAACATTGGGTCTAGGATGAAACATAACCTTAAGAGGGGGACGAGACATCAAGGAAGGAGGGGGACCAGACATCAAGAAAGGAGGAGGAACATTAGCTACACGAAGGGAATCTGCAGGTTTCACAGCCATAGCCTCTATAATGACCTGTTTTAGCTCGACAAATGACGAAGGCCTGGTGCACATAGTATGTATGACCTATATTGAGGCGAAAACCCATTTACAATAGATGACACCAACTGTCGTTCAGTTAAAGGGGATGCAAATACCTGGGCATACACCTTAATGTCACTGACATAGTCGCTAAGGGACTCGTCCAACCTTTGGACACGATACAAGAACTTTTGCTCGAGAGTACTAAGGGCACTCGCAGGGACAAAAAACCACAACACTTCCCTAATGAACATGGCTAAGGACATGCGGAGGTGGATAGCTTCAATCAGCTTATCGCGCAGCATACCGGATGCAACAGGATACAACAGTTGGAAAATCTGATTTTCCGTCATCCCAAAAATCGAGGCATGGTTACCCAATTCGATCACTTGCTTTAAAAATAGGACCACTTGTGTAACGTCATCTAGGTTGAAATGCTTCAACTTAGTTAAGAAACTAGAAATAGGATGAGGAATCGACCCACAATTAACGGTAGGCGAGTATGTAGCATTTGGAAAAGAGACATTATTACCAGGGCAGCCCGCTCGCACATCCTCTACAGGAGACAAAACATTTACATTGCCAGAGAAAAAACTGGGATGAAATGGGTCGGCAGGGCCCAGGAAATGATTAGGTGACCTAACATGAGAAGAATGACCGTATCCAGGGTTATGTGGTCTGGACGAACCAGAACCAGGCAATAGAGGGGCAGGCAAACCACTACTAGTAATCGATCCCAAAACCTCAGACCTAATAAACAGGGGTGATTCACGTTCTACCCCAGAAGAACTCTCCAAATTCACAAGGTTATCTCTTAAGTCAATTAAATCAAAAGCACTATTATCGTTGGCCATTTTGAAAAACACAGAATTCAGGCAGACAATACAGAAAGAAACAAATTTTAGGAATTACGAGGACAGTGTACACTTTCACAACAATACCATAACTACCAATTACCAACACCATAGATTAGGTTGACACTCGAACACAGCCACAATACTATACAAAATCATGCACAATGCTGCCTAGAACTGCAGACGTCACCGCTAGCTTGGCTCGAGAACAGGAAGCTAAATTACAATAATTGCCACAAACCACATGGCGAACAGCTTCAGACAGGGCTCCTCGATGTCTTCACTCGCAGCATGTAGGCTATCAGAATATTAACAAACCCACATTTCCCATGCCAAGAACACATGCCAGTCACTTACCAAGCTTCAATTTTCGCCGGGAATGTTGCATTACAAACAGGATAAAAACCAGCACAGACACCTCGTTTGGAACAGGTCACTTACATATCACCACATGGATACTCAGAGGCAAACATGAAATCAAACAAACGACAAGGATTAGCATTAAACAACATCGAGTGCACTGACACGACAGATCCCATCAACAACCGCTCCATCAGCATCAGAAGGGTCCATAAAACGAGCCTGCGGGAAAGGAGGAGGGGATGGCTGCAGAAGCGAACACGAGCTCGATCTGCTACCAAAATGTGACACAGGGATGGCCAGCATGGATTACTTACCTGTCTTCAGAGGTCCGCATCGCTTCAACAGCAAAATCACCTCCAGATGACAAGCCCCAACAGAAGAACACCAATAGAGGTGGAAGGAAGGTGGAGAAGAGGGGAAGGTGGGTAGATTATAGGCTAGGGAATAACCCACCCACCAAGGGAAGATGATTAAGAGAAGGAAGTAGATTTGGGATTGGAGAAAAAGGATAGAAAAATAGGAGGAGAGTCCCACAAAATTAATGAGTTCAACTTTAAATACCTTTAGAGGCAGTTGCCACTGAAAATTAACACCTTGATACCTAAAGTAGGAACGAGCTTGGTCGAGGCTGACGGGAACCGCAGCTAAGACTTGGGCAGTTTGCCAGAGAGAGCCTGTAGTGTATTTCCTCCCAAGCACGAATGAAAGTACTATAGGGAAGAGTGATGGTCTGACAAGACTGAGAGCAAACGATTTATTGTATATGAACGAGGGCATAAACCTAGGAAGAGCTAGGAAAGCCAGGATCCTGCCTAACTGTAGTATCAGAGAAATGATGAATCCAAAAACAAATATTTAATTTATTTAACAATTCAGGATTAATTAATCTTTTTAACAAATAAATATTTTTTAATCTTATTAGCAATTTGAGGTCGCAGACCTCCGACAACATTAAACGGTTGCTCCAGGCAATTGACAATTTACAAGGTTTCAAACCTTACATGTTTCTAAAATCTTTATAAGATTTAAACAAATGAGCAATGAAATAATTAAAGCTTTAACGTAAATTAGAGTGCAAAAAATGCACCTTAAGAAATTCAGGAGAGAATGTTCTAGAGAAAGTGACAACTTTGAAAATAACAATAATGACAACATGAAAAATAAGATAGAAGTTCCTACAACTTCTTATATTTATACAGAATTAATATATGAGAATTATACAAAGAGGGCAGGTCACTGAAGAAAGTGAAAGGGAAAGTTCTGGACTACCCAAGTTTGAGCAGGAATCACTCGCCAAATGGGACAGTTTCCATTTCGTGAAACCTGAACATGACTCGCTCAAGAGTTTAGAGAATTGTTTTCCCTGTGTATAGGAAGGGGACAACGTGATTTAAAACTTGTATCACACAAGCAATTAGGCAGAATTTAATTAATGTTAAACTAGCAAAGTTGGAAGGGCACTTCGTGAGTAACACCTTATAGAAAGTTACAATTTTATAAATAATGGTTGTTAGTAGAAGGTTAAGGAAAGATCATTGGGATATAGGATCAATGTTCATGGCCGTATTTAATATAACCGGACGATCGCGACGCGGTAGAAACGTGGAGCAAGCACTGATTATCACTATAGTCTGTAAAGATGGATGCAAAGTTCACTAGAGAAACACTGAAGTTTATGAGAAAAAAAGTTATTGAAATTATGGAGATAACTGATTGCTCTATATAGGTGAAAGTCTATTTCTTGAAAAAGTTGTGATTTACAATTAAATGCGCCATAGAATGTTCTAGAGGTTCCAGCGGTGGAGGAAAGTTAGCTATTGCAAAAATTTATAAGGAAGATTCCTCATTTTAACTAGTATTTTCACAAGTGCGTGAACAATACTTGACGGCAAGACTCGCAGATAGAGAACAAGATCTCGAAGGTTCCAGAACGACCTTAGCAGAAAAATGGGGTTGAGAAAATCCAACGGAGGAAATAGCTTTATAATTATAGACAGCGGGTATTAGATAATATCCCACGTAGCGAGAGGGTTTCTCGTTTGAATAGCTTAAGAAAAGCTCTTTTTAGTAAGGTTGGCTTATACAAGAAAAAGCTCAACATGGCAAATCCCACGAAGAATGATTATTGCCCCAAAGTAAATAGTTTCACACCGCCTATAAATTATAATTAAAAGCACTTGGAAGTTAAAACCATGAAGATGAGGTTAAAACTTTTAAAAAGGTACTTATCCTGATTTCATGTTGAAGTCGAAGTTTCTATTGATGATTACTTAGCCAACATGGCGTAAAAGAGGGTGAGCCTCTTGGTTTGAGGAGGCAAGCTCGAGCGGAGCTTTGACTGAACGAGTCAACTGCAGACGGAGAAGTGAGAGCAGCTCAGCGGAGCACGGAAGGTCCTAGGAAGGGGAGAGAGTGGGGGTAGGAAACAAAAGGTATACATATCAGCATAACCAACTTGAAAGCAACAAAATAATCTTCTCTTGCTGAGCTGGTCTTCAAAGAGTTGACAACAGTATCTGGTAGCCAAAAGGATATGGAATTCCTCTTGCGCGAGGAAGAGTTGAAGAGCTTCAGAGATTCGTTGTTATATGACGCTAGGTGGGTCACAGAATATATATCTGGAACAGACTCATACAAAATATAAGAGATTTGCACATAAAGGAGAAAACAAATGATCACTGTTGGTGTTTGGCAAAGAGGAAGAAAGAAATGAACATGCAAGGAGCAGTAGACATTATATCTCAGGTACCGTGTATTCAAAGAATACAGGCTGTTCTACCCTCCGATAACTAACAGAATTGCTGCCGACGAAATAATGCCACAACAGTTGCTTAAAAATTTAAAATAAAATTTAATTATCAAAAGGGACAAAGGAAAAATAAGACTTTAACAAAATCTATCAAAAAAAAGGAAGAAACTCTATGGCGACAATAAACTCTGGTGATGCATATGGCTTAAGGCCAACATAAGTTATTTACATAAGTAGGCAACAGACGGTTTAACATGCTTGCTGAGCTAAATGAAAACATATAATTTAAAATTTAAATGATAATGCCCAAAAGAACTATACAGCCTACTTTCCATGCCAATGATTATTCTACAGAATATGAACCTATCTAGAATAATGACGAAATTAAGTTGCTAATATCGAAATTTCCAATTAGTTCGAAATACTGTATACCTGGCATAATGTATCCTAATAGAGCACTACAGTTGGCAGCCCTGATGACTGAATATATTCTTAGTTCCGTCTCTTAAAGTACTAAATACAAAATTTGGTTGAAGTCCAATGAATAGCATGGACGATACATGCAGTTAAACATTGGATCTAACAGCGCGCGTAAAATCATGTTGGCAACAATGTCATGCATGTATTGGTCAGAAATAATCTGAAATAATATGATCTATTGTTGTGCCAATTTTGAATGAAATCCATTGGTTAGTATAGAAGTTACATGCATTTTAAAATTGGACCTATCAGCAGGCTTAGAATCATGTTGGCAGCACTGACGTATATTAGTTACTCCAAATTCGTCTAGAATGCCAGGTACTATACGTGTGCAAAGTTTAGAGCTATTGGCTTGCATACTTTCTGATATATTGATGTTAGGGTAACAAAAATAGGGACAGCACATATTAAAAGTTGACAGCCCTGGTTGCTCCTTAGAATACGCATAGTCATATCTGTTATGGTACACATATCACATACCAAATTTGGTTGAAATCCAAATGATAGTATGGAAGTTACATGTATTTAAAGTTGGACCTGTCAGCAGGCTTAGAATCATGTTGGTAGCACTGACGTATATAAGTTACTCCAAATTAATATAGAATGTCAGGTACTATACGTGTGCGTAGTTTAAAGCTGTCGGCATGCATACTTTCTGATATATTGGTATTTGGATAAAATAAATTAGGAGCATTTATTAACAGTTGGCAACCATGGTAGGTCTTAAGAATACGATCAGTCATATCTGGTTATGTACACATACAACATACGAAGTTTGGTTGAATTCCACTTGATAGTGTAGAAGTTATATGCATTTAAAAATTGGACCTATCAGGAGGCTTATAATCAGTTTGGCAACACTGCCATGTTTGGCCTCCTGGAAATTAAACTGAAATATTATGATCTGTACGTGTGCCAATTTTGAAATAGCTCCCATTTATACTTTCCAAGATATCCAACATGGAGCTCAAATTTCAATTGCGATTTTTTAGCAGTTGGTAGCACTGACATCATTTTCAAATAGTGCCGTGAGATATTCAGGTATAGATCTTTACTCCTACCAAATTTTGTTTCGATTGCTGCAGCCGTTTAGGAGTTGATAGGGGGGGACACACACACAGCCAGACAGACAGAAGGACAGACAGACAGACAGACAGACAGACACACATTTGCCCGATCTCATAAGTCTACTTTTTCCTCATTTTTGCAAAATGTGAAAAGTAGGCTAAAAACAGGAATGCAGGAATTACCAAATGAGAAAGGGCTTGATAATATACTAGTACGCAATACCGACCCGACATGCAGAGATCATGGCCACGATGCAAAACGAAAAATTTAAAATTAAATTAATAAAATAAAATATGATCAATTAAGAAATCCACAACATTCGTGACGGAGAAAACACAGGAACATTCACCAAAAACACAAGGTTAAACCAACAAGGTTAACAAAAAACAAATTAAGCTAACACTACAACACGTTTGAGTTTCCCGCTCGACGCCTAGAGACTGCACTCCCAAGACCAGAATGCACCCGGGCAAAACAAAAAACAAACATGGCCACCAAAACAGACGACCGCATGTCCGATCGAATTACGGCAAACAATTAGCATAAAATTAATTTAAAATCACCAGGGAGAAAGAAAGGGGAGGAAAGAATTATGCCTTAACACTATTGACATGAGGCTTTTTAGACTGCAACGGATCGTAAAATAAATAAATAATAGGGCTATCCCAAAGACTACCAAAAACTAAATAAATAAATAAATAAATAATTTACAACGTAAAATAAACTAGAAGCGTGTCTCCAAAGGTACGAAGAAAACAATAAAATTTACATAACTGGTAACATTAGTAAAGGAGAAAAATTAGGCCTACCAGGTGAAAGAAAATACAGAATTAAAACATTAATATAAGGCCAATATCGGAGCTCCATAACAAAATATATAAACTTATTAAATAATTACGTACCTTAAAACTTCTCTGAGGAGACACAATAAAATAATTAACACAGAATTTTAAAAATATTTTACGGCACTAAATGTGCCTCAAAAATGGCTAACCCGGCACATGCGTCGTTTAGATGACAAGCACCCGTTTGCAGCATGTTGCGATAATATATCACTTTCATTCTCAATCTTCAATGCGAAAAGGCGAAATACAGCCTTAAGAGCAATTCCTTTTAGCATTAATCCACATTTCGTAGCGGCTAGGGGCCACGGCCCCCAGCACACGGAGAGATACACTTTGACCAGCTAGCTTGTTGATTTCTTGACGACAGACAATCAGATCACAACATGGCGGAGAATACACAGTCAAATACCGCACTGCATTCATGTTAATGTAATTGTCCAATCACAGCATGACACCTCAAGTAACAATGTGATTATTAAGTAATTAATTTGGCGGTATCATGTATATACAGTCTTTTGTTCCATGACGTAGAACACAATAGCCCTCAAATACGTCTCCATTAGGATGACATAAGAAGGCACCACTAACACACTCTAGCGGTGAAGAAGGAACCACGGCTAGAAGCGCCGAAGTCCGATAGAAGCTGCCATCTCGTGTTCATAATCGGAACCAAGCCCTCAGGCGGTCGTTTCAAAGGTCGGGAAGTCACATATAGGGGAGATACATATTTAAAAACGTTGGTACGGGCATTGCACGTAACAATTATTAAAATGATACTTCCATTATCTAATATATAAAAGTGATATTCATAAAAAGCAACAATTAAATAAACATTCTCTTTGCACGAAAACTATTTCAATTATATATTCTAGGACAATAAAAATATCTTAAACTACAGAGGCGGTTCTAGCCCTGGGCCGGGGGGGGGGCTCGCCATCCCCCCCCCCCCAGTTTTAGCGAAATAATTATTTTAAAATTCCTTGGTTACTAAATAAATTGATAATTTACAGATATAATTTATCTGATATAAAACAAACTATTGCATTTAATTAAGTTTTTTTTTCAATTTTAAAATTATATATTTTATTATTTGTAATTTAAACACACAATTGAAATCGTGTATAAGTATAATATTTGTAAAATGCGTATTGCATACACCAAGAGTATTAAACTCTTTTCCCAACTTTATGACATGCAAGTTCAGAAGTTTCCAATGTAGAGAAACCTCCATGCGATACAAGTGCATCGATATCTCCCCAACTCTGTGACAAAAATGTGAGTGCAACTGTTTCTAATATAGACGAACCAGTACCATTTTATATCAGTGCATCGTTCTATGATGGTCCATGCCAACCCCGTAAATCAGTTTATAAACAAACGTTACTATACAATAAGAACAGAAGTTTTAACAGTAAATGGTTTGATAGGTATACATTTATTGAATACTCTGAGAACAAAGATGCTGTTTTCTGTGTCGTCATTTCGTTCAATCTGATTCAAGCAATGCTGAACATGTTTTCAGTAAAACTGGATTTTGCAATTGGAAAAGAATATGAGAAAAACGTGCAAAGCATGCTGATAGTGAATGTTATAATTCTTCAATAGTAAAGTGAAACAGTTTTCTGGTAAGTGAACATACCAGCACAGTGATTTCGAAGCTAAGCGAGAAACCTCTGGTTATATTGCGTAACCTCTCAGCTGTGGCAACAATGGCCCGAGTCGCATTACTTTGTGCACGGCAAGACATTGGGCTTAGAGGTCATCGCCAAACAGTTTCGGATGATGGCAGTGTTAATAATAAAGGGAGTTTTGATGAAATGTTAAACGTAATTAAACTAGAAAGTGAATGCACAAGTAAACAGTCTATCAAAGAATGCAACTTACTCATCTAAAGATTCTCAAAATGAATTTCTTGATATCTCAGCTAATATAATAGTTGAACATATTGGAGGAGAGACGAAAAAATATAACAATGGTTATGTTTCCTTAATCCTGGATGAAGTTAGAGTTGTTAGTAAAGTGAAACAGATGTCCGTATGTGTCAGATATGTAGGACAAAATTCTATAGAGGAGCGTTTCATTGGTTTTATACATTTGTCTCAACTGAATGCTGAAAGTATAGCTAATTCAGCTTGAGAGTACCTTGTTTCAGTGGTTTTCGACCCATGTAAGTGCATTCGACAAGCATATGATGGAGCCGCGGTTCTGTCAGGGAAGATAAACTGTGTGCAGCGTTTATTGCGACAGAAGGTCAATAACACGTGTGTTTACGTGCATTGTTATGCACATCGCTTAAATTTAGTTTTGGTGGACGTTTCAAGCCAGTTTGTAGACGTGGTAGGGGACACTTTTGGTTTACTGGAAGCAATTTATGCTTTTCAGTCTGTATCTACTGTAAGACACCAAAAGTTTGTTGAGATACAGAGTGATCTTCATCCAGGAGAACGTGTTTTAGAGATACCTCATCAAAGTGACACGTTATGGGTATGTAAATATAGAGGAGTAATGTATTTTCAGAAACGTTTTGCTTCAGTTAAAGCAGCTCTGGAGTATTTTTCAAAGTCAGTTAACAAGAAAGAGGCAGCAGAAGCAAAAGGTTTGTTGAAACAGCTTTGTAAAGTGAAGGTGATGTTTGTGTTACAAATCTTCTCTGATATTCTCGAGCTTTCCAATGGAGCCTCTATGTTCTTACAACAAAAACATGTGGACTTCGGAGGGGCACATAGATTGATCTTTGGTCTTGTAAAATCGTTGCAAGAAAGAAATTTTCAGACTACGTTTTATTAATGCCAGTCTCTGCGGAGAAAGAAGAGGAAAATGTCACATTATCAGATACATGTAAAAGAAATCTTTTTGAAATATTAGACAACATGGTAGAAGAGTTACTGCGTAGATTTACTGAAAATGATTTTGTGTGCAATGCAATGGATGCCTGTAACCCAAAAAGTGAAAACTTTTTAAATTTTGAATATATATATTCTCACGTTCTGTGAAAAGTATAATCTAATCTTCACAGACCGTAAGGTGCTACAGACTGAAATCAGTTTAGCTAAGAATGTATTTAGAGGCAAATATCCAAACACTTCCTCATTCTTTTTTTCTGAACTTCTGAAAGTGGAAGTTGTTTTTCCATAGCTACTATTATTTTTCAAGTTGATGTCATCCGCTTCTGCTGAGCGCAGTTTCTCTGTCGTGAAACGAATAAAATCCTATTTAAGAGCAACAATGGCAACACAGAGGCTTTCCAATCTCGCAATTCTTTCAATTGAAAGAGAATTAAGTGGAAAATTACTTCACGATCCTTCTGATATAGTGAACCAGTTTGCCCAGAATAGAAACAGAAGAATAAATTTATGTGACAGTGAAATATGCAATTTTTTACCAATGATAGTTTTTAGCCTACTTTTCTCATTTTGCAAAAATGAGGAAAAAGTAGACTAATGAGGTCGATCCGGGAAAATGTCTGGCCCCCCAGATTTAAGCTTCTAGAACCGCCACTGCTTAAACAGTAACTTAATATTAAAACTGAAATGTCCATACGTGACGGCTTATAATATTTCGATTACGTGTAAGAAAGGTAAAATTTGCTCTCCATGTTCTTGCTGCCATTACTATTGACTCTCAAAATTAGTCTATCCTGGTGGCTTTATCTGCCTCAATGATAGGAATAAATTGCAGAAACTCCTCATGTACTGAATTATCTTTAACGAAATAAAAAAAAGCTTGATATAGCTTGGGCGTAAAGGAATGTCCTGATCGCACACTTTAACAGCAAAACTGATCCATGGCTAGCTCCAACATGATCACATTTAAAATACCATATATACAGGAGATTAAAAGCCTCACTGCCGGTAGTTTAAACCTTTAGCAGGTGCTAGGTGGGGAAATATAATAATTCAAGTAAACAAAATGGTTAACCCGTCGCCACGCCCAGGGCCGTCGCGAGGGCGGCGCGAGAGGTGCGGTTGCGTCAGCGCAGTGCTCAGAAAGGCCCCGCGCTTCACGCCATTTTTTTCTTTTTTCATAAATGAAAAAAATAAAATAAGATAGTGTGTTTGATTCAGTCCATCCCAAATTAAAATAAGACAACAATGTAAAATATCGCTCCTACTTAAATGACCCTGGCCAGTGGCCAGATCAAATGGATGCAGCTACTAGACAATATTTAATAGTAATGGGACCTCCTAAAATCCCACAGAACTATCAATTTCAAGAAAATAAGGACGGCCGCTATTTTTCACATGACTTTTTAGAGTGCAAGTTGGTTAATGGTGAAACAGTGACAAGAACTTGGTTAGTTGATTCAAAAACAAAAAAACGCCGCTTTTTATTTTTCTTGCCGACTTTTTGGCGGAAGTGGTCAGGCAACTGTCACAAACCTGAGTAATACGGACGGTTATAGCGACTGGGGGTCATTGCGGAAGAAGCCTAAAGTCACACCAGCGATCGGCAGACCATATCAAGTAATTCACCAAATGGACGGACCTTAGCGCAAGAATTAGAAAACTCTCCACCTTAAATCAGGCGCATGCTGATATGATCAACGCGGAAAACAAACACTGGAATGATGTACTCACAAGAATCAACGCAGCAGTACAATACTTGGCTGAGACAAATACTGCCTTTCAAAGGAGTTCGTGCAAACTGTTCGAGAGAGAAAATAGGAATTATCTGAAGTTGATGGAAATGCACGCTATTTTTGACGGGCCGATGAAGTAACATCCTCGGCGGGTGCGTGATGACGAAACACACGTGCATTATCTCGCTCCCAAAATACAAAACGATATAAGTTCGATGTTAGGTAAGTTAAAGTGCAACTAAATTTAAACGTTAGGTTAGTTCTTTAAATGGAATCAGTGAAAATTTATTAATATTCTTTTTTTTCCTTTTCTTAAGATGCTGCGACGATGGGAAAACTAGTGAATGCTGTTCATGTCGCCAAATATTACGCGGTTATCCTAGACTAGGCCCGATGTGAGCCTCAAGGAGCAAATGACCTCGGTCTTTCGCCATGGGGGCGTGGTGTCGCAGCGGTCAAGCTGTATGCCTCTCACCAAGGCGGACCGGGTTCGATTCCCGGTCAATGCATGTGAGATTTTCGATGTGAAATGCCATGTCCTGTGGTTCGGATTCCACGTAAAACGGAGGTCCCGTGGCTTATGATCGCGAGATTAACGGTCACGTTAAACTACAAGCTTCCTTCCTTCCTTCCTTTCTTTCGCTATGTTCATATGATGGCAGAAACTCCAAGGATCGTCGAAGGATTCATCGAGTTTTTGGAGGTACACGACACTACGGGAAAGGGTTTAGCTGTGGTTTTAGAGGGAGTATTGGAGGATAATGATCTTGATAGCATGGACTGTAGGGGACAAGGGTATGAGAACGGTGCTAATATGAAGGTCAAGTATAAGGTAGTGCAGACGCGAGTAAAACATATTAATAAACGAGCAATGTTCATGGCATCTTAACTTACTTTTGGGTGACATGGTTAAATGCAATAAGGACGCTATGAAATTTTTGGTATAGTTCAGCGTCTGTACACTTTGTTTGTAGCTTCCACGGAAAGGTGGGACATTTTGTACGAACTATGTCCTGACCTTACACTAAAATCCTTATCTATCACAAGATGGGAATATAGAATTGATAGTGTCAAGACCATCAAGTACCAGTTAGGCAAAGTAAACGAAGCTCTAGAAAAAGTGGCAGAAACTACCAAATATCCTGTTACCCGGTCAGAGGCCCAATTTTTGTTGCTTCATACAAGTTCGTATGAATTTGTTTTAAGCCTCGTTATCTGGTACGATATTTTATTTTCAGTGAACTCAACAAGTAAAACTCTCCAATCTGAGAAGACTTCGTTAGATACGCCTTTAACTGAACTTCAGGGCCTAAAGTCATTTTTTCAAAATTATCGTGACACTGGCTTTGTAGATACGCACTGAACTGCGTAGAAAATAGATTTAACGAAGTTAATTATTTTTTTCGGAATACTTTGGATTTCTTTTCGATCCTTCCAAGCTTTCCAATTTGGGGGAAAAGCAATTGAAAGACCATTGTCAAACACTCTCTAATTTTCTAAAAGACGGGGAGCTTAAAGATTTGGATGCAGAAGATCTTTTTCTGGAGCTTTAGGTACGCTGTTCCGTCATCTGTAAAAGGTGCTTTAGGTGCACTACAGTACTTAGCCCCGATAAAGGAGTCCTATCCTAATTTAACGACGGTCTATCGAAATATGCTTACAATACCTATAACGCTTGCGTCGGGGGAAATAAGTTTTTCCATTTTGAAACTAATCAAAAATTTTGGTGAGTTGTTGTGTACACTCGAGGGAAGGTTTCAGGCTTAGTAAATCCATTTTACAATAGGCAGTGCACGAGTAGATTCAACAAATGAGCGAAGATGCGCGAAGTGTTTCAAAAAAGTCCCGTATGCGTTCATATACCATTTGTCCGAGAGCGATGAAACTTGTGTGTGATGTTGTGTACACTTCCGGGAAGGTTTCTGGTTTAGTAAATCCACTTTACAATAGGTAGCGCACGAGTAGATTCAACAAATGAGCGACGGCACGTGAATCGTTTTATCAAAGTCCCGTATGCGGTCATATGCCATTCATCCGATTGCGATGAAACTTTAGTGAATTGTTGTGCACACCCGAGGAAAGGTTTCTGACTTAGTAAATACATTTTACAATAGGTAGTGCACGAGTTGATTCAACAAATGAGTAACGGCACGCGTATCGTTTAAACGAAATTCCGTAGGCGATCATATACCATTCATGCGATTGCAATGAAATTTGGTGAAATGTTGTTTCCACTCCCGCGAAGGTTTCTGATTTAGTAAATCCATTTTACAATTGGTATCAAACGGGTAGATTTAACTAATAAGCGACAGCGCGTGAATCGTTTCAATAAAGTCCCGTATGCGATCATATACCATTCATCCCAGTGTGATTAAACTTTGGAGAGCTGAGTAGAGTGCAGCGAAGGTTCATGAATTAGTAAGTCCGTTTTTCAATGGGTGGCGCACAAGAAGATTCAAAAATGAGTGACGGCGCGAATCGTTTAAACAACATCTCGTATGCGTTCATATGCCATTCATCCGATTGCGATGAAATTTTGATGAGTTATTGTGTACACGCCAGGAAAGGTTTTCGAGTTAGTAAATCCATTTTACAATAGGTAGCGTACGAGTATATTCAACAAATGGGTGACGGCGCTTTAATAGTTTCAGCAGTCCCGTATGCGTTCATATACCATTCATTTCATTGTGAGTAACTTTCGTGAGTTGTTGATCACGCTCCCGTGAATGTTTCTGAGATAGTAAATTATTTTTTTTATAATAGTTTACGGTGGTTTAACGGAAAAAGAAGAAAATATTGGCAATCCAAAAGCACTGCAACTAACAAAGTCAAAACCCCAACACTTTCTTTGATTGGCTTTGCAACGCATGCCGGGTACAGCTACTATATATATATATATATATATATATATATATATATATATATATATAATGTTCGTTTGTTCGTCTTTTATGCGTTCATAAACCATTCATACGATTGCGATCAAATTTTGGTGAGTTGTTGTAAACACTTCCGGGATGGTCATAGGCATAGTCAATCCATTTCACAATAGATAGCGCGCGAGTAGCTTAAACAAATGCGTAATGGCGATGCGTTCATATATAATTCATCCGATTGCGATCAAATTTTGGTGAGTTGATGTGCACAGTCCCAGAAAAGTTATTGGCGCAGTAAATCCAATTTAAAATAGATGGCGCGCGAGTAGCTTCGACAAAATTGCGTGCGTTTGTTTCAAGAAAGTCCCACATGTGTTCATGTACCATTCATCCCATTGCGATGAAACATGGGTGAGAAGCTCTGTACACTTCAGGTAAGGTTTCTGGCTTAGTAAATCCATGTTATAATAGGTAGCGCACGAGTAGATTCAACAAATGAGCGACGACGCGCGAAGCGTTTCAACAAAGTCCCCTATGCGTTGATATACTATTCGTCTGATAGCGATGAAACTTGGGTGAGATATTGTGTACACTACAGGGAAGGTTTCTGGCTCAGTAAATCCACCTTACAATAGGTATCGCACAAGTAGATTCAACAAATGAGCGACGACGGGCGAAGCGTTCCAACATGCGTTCACATACTATTCGTCCGATAGCGATATAACTTGGATGAGAGGTTGTGTACACTACAGGCAAGGTTTCTGGCTTAGTAAATCCATGCTATAATGGGTAGCAAACGAGTAGATTCAACAAAAGAGCAACGACGCGCGAAGAGTTTCAAACAAGTCCCGTATGCGTTCATATACTATTCGTTTGATAGCGATGAAACTTTGGTGAGATATTGTGTACACTTCGGGGAAGGTTTCTGGCTTAGTAAATCCACTTAAAATAGGTATCGCACAAGGAGATTCAACAAATGGGCGACTGCACACAAATCGTTTAAACAAAGTCCCGTATGCGTTCATATACCATTCATCCGATTGCTATGAAATTTTTGTAAATTGTTGTGCACACTCCAGAAAAGGTTTCGGACTTAGTAAATCCTTTTTATAATAGGTAGCGCACGAGTAGATTCAACAAATGATAAACGGCGCGCGTATCGTTTAAAAAAGACTCCGTATGCGTTCATATACTATTCATGCGATTGCAATGAAATTTGGTGAAATATTGTTTCCACTCCCGCGAAGATTTCTGATTTAAAAAATCCATTTTACAATATTGGTAGCGCACGAGTAGATTCAACTAATGAGCGACAGCGCACGAATCGTTTCAACCAAATCCCGTATGCGTTCATATACCATTCATCCGATTGTGATATAACTTGAATGCGTTGAGTATAATCCTGCGAAGGTGTATGAATTAGTAAAATGTTTTTTAATGGGTGGCGCACAGGAAGATTCAACAAATGAGTGACGGGGCGTGAATCGTTTAAACAAAATCCCGTATGTGTTCATATGCCATTCATCCAATTGCGATGAAACTTTCATGAGTTGTTGTGTACACACCAGGGAAGGTTTTAGAGTTAGTAAATCAATATTACAAGAGGTAGCGGACGAGTATATTCAACAAATGGGTGACGGCGCTCGAATCGTTTCAACAAAGCCCCGTATGCTTTCATATATCATTCATTTCCTAGCGATGAAACTTTGGTGAATTGTTGAGCACGCTCCCATGATTTTTTTGAGATAGTAAATCAGTTTTACAATAGTTTAGATGTGGTTAACGGAAAAAGAAAAAAAAAATATTGGGAATCCAGAAGCACTTCAACAAATAGCGCCAACACTTTCTTTGATTGGCATTGCAACGCATGCCGGGTACTGCTGGTATATATAAAAAAGGAATGTCTCTCTGTTCGTCTTTTATGCGTTCATAAACCATTCATCAAATTTTGTTGAGTTTTTACACACACTTTCGGGAGGTTCATAGGCATAGTTAATCCATTTCACAATAGATAGCGCGCGGGTAGTTTAAACAAATGCGTAATGGCGTTGCGTTCATATAGAATTCATCCGATTGCGATCAAATTTTGGTGACCTCTTGTGCACAGTCCCGGAAAAGTTATAGGAGTAGTAAATCCAATTTACAGTAGATGGCAAGCGAGTAGCTTCAACAAAATTGCGTGCGGTTGTTACAAGAAAGTTCCACATTCGTTCAGATACTATTCATCCCATTGCGATGAAACTTGGGTGAGATGTTCTGTACAATTCAAGTAAGGTTTCTGGCTTAATAAAACCACATAACAATAGGTAGCGCACGAGTAGATTCAACAAATGAGCGACGACGGGCGAAGCGTTTCAACAAGTCCTGTATGCGTTCACATACCATTCGTCCGATAGCGATGAAACTTGGCTGAGAGGTTGTGTGCACTACAGGCAAGGTTTCTGTCTTAGTACATCCATGTTATAATAGGTAGCGCACGAGTAGATTCAACAAATGAGCGACCACGCGCGAAGCGTTTCAACAAAGTCCCGTATGCGTTCATATACTATTCGTCTGATAGCGATGAAACTTGGGTGAGATGTTGTGTACACTTCAGGGAAATCCTCTGACTTAGTAAATCCACTTAACAATAGGTTGCGTACGAGTAGATTCAACAAATGAGGGACGACGGACGAAGCGTTTCAACAAAGTCCTTTGTGCGTTCACATACCATTCGTCCGATAGCGATGAAACTTGAGTGAGAAGTTATGTACACTACAGGCAAGGTTTCTGGCTTAGTAAATCCATGTTTTAATAGGTAGCGCACGAGTATATTCAACAAATGAACGACGACGCGGGAAGCGTTTCAACAAAGTCCCGTATGCGTTCATATACTATTCATCTGATAGCGATGAAACTTGGGTGAGATGTTGTGTATACATCAGGGAAGGTTTCAGGCTTAGTAAATCCACTTATCAATAGGTAGCGCACGAGTAGATTCAACAAATGAGCGACGACGCGCGAAGCGTTTCAACAAAGTCCCGTATGCGTTCATATACTATTCGTTTGATAGCGATGAAACTTGGGTGAGATGTTGTGTACACTTCAGGGAAGGTTTCTGACTTAGTAAATCCACTTAACAATAGGTTGCGCACGAGTAGATTCAACAAATGAGCGACGACGGGCGAAGCGTTTCCACAAAGTCCTTTGTGCGTTCACATACCATTCGTCCGATAGCGATGAAACTTGGGTGAGAGGTTATGTACATTACGGGCGAGGTTTCAGGCTTAGTAAATCCATGTTTTAATAGGTAGCGCACGAGTAGATTCAACAAATGAACGACGACGCGCGAAGCGTTTCAACAAAGTCCCGTATGCGTTCATATACTATTCATCTGATAGCGATGAAACTTGGGTGAGATGTTGTGTATACATCAGGGAAGGTTTGAGGCTTAGTAAATCCACTTATCAATAGGTAGCGCACGAGTAGATTCAACAAATGGGCGACGACGCGCGAGCGTTTCAACAAAGTCCCATATGCGTTCATATAGGCTACTATCCGTCTGATAGCGATGAAACTTGGGAGAGATGTTGTGTACCCTTCAGGGATGGTTTCTGTGGTAGTAAATGCAATTTACAATATGTATCGCACAAGTAGATTAAACAAATGAGTGAAGACGCGCGAGGTGTTTCAACATAGACCCGTATGCGTTCGTATATCATTCGTCTGATAGCGACTAAACTTTGGTGAGTTGTTGTGTACACTCCAGGGAAAGTTTCCTATTTAGTTAATCCATTTTATAATAGGTAGCGCACAAGTAGATTCAACAAATGAGCGAAGACGCGGGAAGTGTTTGAACAAAGTCCCGTTTGCGTTTATATACCATTCGTCCGATAGCGATAACACTTGGGTGAGATGTTGTGTACACTTCAGGGAAGGTTTCTGGCTTACTAGGCCTACATCCACTTTACAATAGGCATCGCACAAGTAGATTCAACAAATGAGCGACGACACGCGAATCGCTTAAACAAAGTCCCGTATGCGTTCATATACCATTCATCCGATTGCTATTAAACTTTGGTTGAATTGTTGTGCACACTCCAGGAAAGGTTTCTGACTCAGTAAATCCTTTTTACAATAGGTAGCGCATGAGTGGATTCAAGAATGAGTAACGGCGCGCGTATCGTTTAAAAATAATCTGTATGCGTTCATATACCATTCATGCGATTGCAATGAAATTTGGAGAAATGTTCTTTCCACTCCCGCAAAGATTTCTGATTTAGTAAATCCATTTTACAATTGTTAGCGGACGAGTAGATTCAATTAATGAGCGACAGCGCGTGAATCGATTCAACCAAGTCCCGTATGCGTTCATATAGGCTACCATTCATCCGATTACGATAAAACTTTGGGGAGTTGAGTACAGTTCTGCGAAGGTGTATGAATGAGTAAATCCTTTTTTCAATGGTTGGCGCACAAGTAGATTTAACAAATGGGTATCGGTGCGCGAATCGTTTAAACAAAATCATCCAATTGCGATGAAACTTTCATGAGTTGTTGTGTACACGCCAGGGAAGGTTTTCGACTTAGTAAATCCATTTTATAATAGGTAGCGTATGAGTATACTCAACCAATGGGTGACAGCGCTCGAATCGTTTCAAGAAAGTCCCATATGCGTTCATATACTATTTATTTCATTGCAATGGAACTATGTTGAGTTGTTGAGCACGCTCCCATGATTTTTTTGAGATAGTAAATCAATTTTACAATACTTTAGTGGTGGTTAACGGAAAAAGAAAAAAAATATTGGGAATCCAAAAGCACCTCAACAAACAAAGTTACAACGCCAACACTTTCTTTGATTGGCATTGCAACGCATGCCGAGTACAGCTAGTGATTAATAAAACATAAACGTCAACATATCAGTAGTAGAACAGACCCTAACGGAGAGTATAAAACTTCGATTCTAGGAGATAGTACATACACTATATTACACATTATACCTTTCGTCATAAGGTAAAGATTCAAAATCTTCCGTAACTGCAGCGGCATTATAGTATAAGATTAGACCCAAAATGTCACATAGGTTTCTGTGACCTAACGACTGAATGTTAAATAAAATTATATATAAAATGCAAAAATAATTTAGACCACCACGTGTATTAGCGGCTAACATTTTCGGCGTTTGCCTTGGAGGTCTGATTTTGAATCCCGGATCTGTCAAGAAATTTTAATTCTGGTTACTTGTGCCGGGCTCCCTTCTGTCATCTTTCCTGTCGACCACCCTTTGGCACCTCTCGTTCACTTACGACATTACGACACTCCTCCTCCTTTAGGGGCTTACAACTTGTGGGACGCTGGTTAGCGATCAGGGTCCCAGCTGACTTCGCGATTGCTTCCACCTAATTGTGTTGGGGTCGTCTGTGGCATATTCACTGTCGGCCTCCTTTTATCATCTTTTGTTCTCTTCCGACTCTGACGATATTAGGATATCCGAGGTCTAAGGAGTCTTTCAAATTCCCGCCTTAATTGGACCTTGTTTCATCTTTCCTGATACCCTCATTCTTCAAAGGGTCAGATCTCTTGTTTTTCTTTTCATCATATCCCTTGCCTTCTATACAAGGTCATAAAGGAGGCAGAGTGTGTGTACACCCTCAAGGGCTTACGGCTGTTGAGTTTGGGATGATACCTGAGCTGGATCTCTTTTTTTTTCCTTTCTCCAGTGATTCTGGAGCGGACTCTCTCCTATTTCTCTTCATATCTGCCTTTCATGGCACACCTTTCCAAATCCGTCAATTCTCATTTTTTGAGAGTTGAGAGCTTTTCATTTACCTGTATTTTATTTCCCTTATTCCTTCCTTTTTATCCTTTTGTTCTCCTAATCCATAATTTGGTTGTAGTTATTTTTAGTTCTAGTGTTCATTTTATCATCATTTTTCATTTTCACCCCCGAAGAATTGGAGGCCTATAACCTCCATGTAAGGCACTTTAACATCAACTATCATCATCAAATTAATATTTCAGGAATATGTTTTCCGGCAATGAATGAATGAAATGTTTATTGCAGCAAAATAGCCAGTTAAAATACATAATTCATCTGAAAATAATATTATTTGCCAATATCTAATCACTGAACAGTTTCGTTAGTGATATTAGTCTTTTTTTGCACATATTCGCATGATATCGGGAACGTTGATTCTGACATAATTCACTCATATAGTCCTAATTTGGGTAATTAAATCTTTTGTTGGCGCATAGCTTGTGGTGAAACTCGTGTACTGCAAATCGTGTGATGGCGTGTCACAGTTTATAGTTGGCTTGTCTCCAGTTTTGTGTCAGTATGACGTCTGTTGTATAAAACTGTCTCCAAATGTTGTTCCCTTTTCCAAGCATTATTTGAAAGGTTTTCTCATATGTCTTTGTGTTTCGAAGATGCAACTGCAACCTCGTATCTTCTATGAAGAAGTTCTCACTAAGCATTATATAAGTCAGTCTTGATGGTGCTGTTATTCCTATCCCCTACACACTTTTCATGTAGCGGGCCTTGATTTTTTCTAGTGTTTTCTGTGACAGTAAGTGTATCCCATATAATGTTGAGTCTGTAGGTAGCTATTGGCATTATTACAGTTTTGAAGAGAATCATTCCAGCAATACCACCGCAATATTGCACCAATCACTTTTCGGACAATGGCAACTGAAAGTCTGGTTTAAGTTGTATTCACAGAGGAATTTCTCGTATGAAATGTTTGGATTGCTTTTCTCAGAACTCTAATCCTCTCTACTCATTAACCTCACCGCAGCAGCGGTCTTGCCAGTATCATTGCAGATACATTGGTATTACCGATTACGGATATTATTGCGGAAGCCGAAATACCGGTTGCTTCCAAATAACTTCTGTACTAACCACTCAGCAGGAAAGTTCATGAAGTTTTATTAAAATAAGGTGCAAAGAGGCCTGTTTGCCATCTCTTGATGAATGCAGTACATTTGCATTCGTGTGTTGGCACAGGCTATAGTAAGCTGTGGCTTTTCACCGCTGCTTGCCACGGTGGGTGAGTGGTTATAGTGTCGGACTACCAACCCCAAGATTTCAGGTTCGCTCCTGGCCATGGTAAGTGATTTTTGAAAGGCGACAAATATCACAACACTCATGTCATACGTTGTTGGCATGTTAAAGAACCCATTTGAATTCAGTAGGCCGTGTTCAATGGCAAAATTAATCTCGGGATTTTCCGCCAACCCAAAGTTCCTCCATTCTCTACTTTGAAGCGCTGTAGTGTCAAGGAGTTTAGATATCTATCCTCCTTGACTTTCATAGCGTTCAAAGGAACGACGAAATTCGGCATGCAAGCTACCCTCTGGGTGTCAATTAACAAAGCTTGCACCAGGCACCCGAGGCCATACGATATTATTATTATTATTATTTACCGCTGTCTCAGTCTTACTCATGGCTCTGATTGTATGGAAGCTACTGAGGTATGGGTGGTGCTTAATAATGGCTTTCAGGACACAGTCAGTGCCTGCGGACGCTGTGAAGGGCTCTGCTCGTAGGGTTAGAACTGCTGTTCTGACTCAGTGTGGGAAGCAATGGCAAACTACCTCACTCCTCATCTTGCCTAGTACGCCTCACTAGTGCTACCACATAACCTAACGACGGTACTTTTTGAGGTTCCAACTAGCTTTCGGGCTGACTACCTAACAGAAGGTGCAAAGGTATGTTTAGTTTCTGTGATTTAATATCACGCTATTGTATTTTGTGATATAAGTTACGTTTTGATATTGCGGAAATTATATTGACAAACAGTGTCAAGTCTTTGTTATGCTATACTGGGTTGACAGTGCTGTGCGAGCAGTTGAGTAACTAACGGGATTTCATGTAAATAAGCTCATTTTCTATACCGTACCGGTAGTGGGGAGCGCAACTCACATCCAGTCGGCCGTGTCTCGACTTGAGCTATGTTGCCATGGAGATGGCCGGCCTTGCCATTCCTTCCTGAGTTCATTTTATGACTTCATTAGCCTAGTTTGCTCGAGTGCAAGAGGGTCGAAATCAGAAGAATGAGGAAGACTATCGAAAATTCAAGTAGCCACCCGTTCCTTCTGGGTCCTAAACTATGTGTATGCAAAATTTGGTTGAGATTGGTGGAACGGTGTGGATTTGTATACGGAACAAATATACCCACATACATACAGACTTTCACTTTTATATATAAGATGGAACTTGCAGCATTATAGACTTCAATGCATAAAACCTGTTATTTATAACAGGGATATTTAGGACATTGTTCCAATGCTGCTGCTGATTTAGGATGGACTGGCTTCGAGGCTCAGCCATAACGTTCTCGCCTGCTGTCTCCAAGGTTGCAGGATCGAATCCTGGCACAGTCAGCTGGCATTTGACGGTACACAAATGTGAGGGAGTGCCAGTAGATTTACTTTTTCCGAACCTGTTTGGATTACATTGTTCTTATGGGGTTATTTCATTCTCATAAAAGCACTTCGAAAGACCTCAGACAATCCAGTGCACTACTGTGTTCCACCCTAAGTCCGGTATTTCGTATGCACATATTTGTCATCCTTAGGGCCAGGAACGTGTTAGCATGCATGGGGAAAAGTAAGCAACATAACATACTACAGTAGATTATGAACGCATGCCGCTCAGTTCGAAATAAAGTCTCTAATACATGTCTTTTGAAACCAACATGGCTCATGGACAGTCCACGGCTACATTCATTCAGTATTTGTGATATGTTTTGAAGCAAGTGTGTGCCTTAACTCTGCTGTGATTACATATTATAATTTAGAGGTCCGTTTGTTACGGGCCTAAACATTAATCGTGCAAGTTGCCTGCGAGTGTAAGTATATGTTTTCAAAAACCCATTCCTCGAGATGACATCTATACAGACAATGCTTTGACAGAGATTAAGGGTAAAGGTTCAGGAGTGTTGAACCTTCTACAAAACTACTTAAATTAACCGAAATATAGTTTGCAATGATGAATAATAGGCCAATGATCTGTATCCAGACCAATCATTTTGCCAATTAATGATTTATCACATAATTTCAAGGTGTATTTTGTATCCCATATGTTGGAAACAGTAATGTGACGTCAATGTGTGCGCATCGGTAACGGTTGAAAACACCTGATGCGCCAAACAAACATGGCAATTATCGTTCAGTGAACAAAAAACAAAAAAACATATTTCCTGTGCAGTAAGTTAGTCTTTATTTATCGTATGGCTTCTAGTGCCCGGAGTGTCCGAGGATATGTTTGGCTCGCCAGAGGCAGTAGTTGCTTCAAGCGGATACCCATAGTGTGAGCAACAAGTTCAGTTCAATTTTACGTAGTTCCAACTTTCACTACCAGATGTCACTGATACCTAGTGGTGAATGTTGGAACATTGATACAGCGTTTCAAAGAAAGTTAACCTAGAATTTTAGCTACTATGACATGGGACCGCCGCCTTTACTTCCCCTCCGAAGGCATACTGAAGGATTTTCACGCACTTAAAAAATCCGACGATATCGGCCGGGTTTGAACACTCTATCTTGGGCACAGCAGTTCAGAACGCTACCAACTACGCCGCCAGTGCAGTAGTGATAATGGACAATTCGTAATAAAATAAGCCTGGTGCAGTA
The DNA here is from genome assembly GCA_946902985.2 of Meconema thalassinum. Lineage (NCBI taxonomy): Eukaryota > Metazoa > Arthropoda > Insecta > Orthoptera > Tettigoniidae > Meconema > Meconema thalassinum. Next base: position 211,702,813 of record OX336388.2, on the reverse strand, counting down.
CTAAGCTGTTATGTCGGCCTCCGCATAGTAATCGCCGTACAGCAAATATAACGGCAATTATCATGATTAAAGATTGTCTAAAAGGATTTTTATTCAATAATATAGTAAATCCGTGCAGTTTAATGCTGCTACCGAACACTCGTTATTCGCAGTGGCGTCAAGGAGGCGAGCATTTCTCACGAATAGCAGATAGCGCTACCTTCTACTTACTTTGGGTCTAACTCAGTAGCGACCAATGGTTCCATCCTGCCAGTGGTGGTTACCCACTAGCGACCAATCGATTCATCCAGCCAGTGGTCTAACCCAGTAGTGACCAATGGTTTCATTTAGCCAGTGATCTAACCCAGTAGTGAGTGACCAATGGTTTCATCCAGCCAGTGGTCTAACCCAGTAGTGACCAATGGTTTCATCCAAGCACTGGTCTAACCCAGTAGTGACCAATGGTTTCATCCAGCCAGTGGTCTAACCCAGTAGTGACCAATGGTTTCATCCAAGCACTGGTCTAACCCAGTAGCGACCAATGGTTTCATCCAGCCAGTGGTCTAACCCAGTAGCGACCAATGGTTTCATCCAGCCAGTGGTCTAACCCAGTATCGACCAATGGTTTCATCCAGCCAATGGTCTAACCCAGTAGTGAGTGACCAATGGTTTCATCCAGCCAGTGGTCTAACCGAGTAGTGAACAATGGTTTCATCCAAGCACTGGTCTAACCCAGTAGCGACCAATGGTTTCATCCAGCCAGTGGTCTAACCCAGTAGTGAGTGACCAATGGTTTCATCCAGCCAGTGGTCTAACCCAGTAGTGACCAATGGTTTCATCCAAGCACTGGTCTAACCCAGTAGCGACCAATGGTTTCATCCAGCCAGTGGTCTAACCCAGTAGCGACCAATGGTTTCATCCAGCCAGTGGTCTAACCCAGTAGCGACCAATGGTTTCATCCAGCCAGTGGTCTAACCCAGTAGCGACCAATGGTTTCATCCAGCCAGTGGTCTCACCCAGTAGGGACCAAAGGTTTCATCCAGCCAGTGGTCTAACCCAGCATGATGGACATTCATGAAAGCATATTTTAATGGTTTATAGATGTATGCACCTAACAATGGTGTTACAAGTAGGAATGAACTGACAGGGTTGAAACGATGAGAGTTGAATGAGATGGTGTGTGCTGTATTTGTTGTAGGGCTGCAACGGTTGAATATGATATTGCCAGAATAATAATTAATTAATTGTGGAAATAGATTTGAAATTGATCCTAATGAAAGAGAATAATATGTAGATATTTAATGCACATCCAAATGATGAATTATTGAAGGAATTTGTTGGAGGAATCTGATGGTAGTTTTTATCATTAAACACTGACGTTATTAGTTGCCACATTTTATTGTTGTTGCAAGTAGAGCTTCGTTCCATTTGACGACACAGTGATTGACAAGATTTTGACCAACAGAGATGATGAAGTATAAACAAGTGGATCATCCACTAAGCAGGAATTGTGTTTGTTAAAGTAGCAGGACGTTTGTATAATGACCGTGTAACATGTTGAAAAGGTCACCAAGGAATTTTAATGTAGAAAACTTTTTAAACAAGTAGTTCTGTGACGGTAGCCTCCGTGGCTTAGGCGGCAGCATGCTGGCCTCTCACCGCTGGGTCCGTGGTTCCAATCCCGGTCACTCCATGTGAGATCTGTGCTGGACAGAACGGAGGCAGACAGGTTTTTCTCCGGGTACTCCGGTTTTCCCTGTCAAAATTTCATTCCAGCAACACTCTCCACATCATTTCATTTCATCGGTCATTCATTTAATCATTGCCCCAGAGGAGTGCGTCAGGCCTCGGCAGCCGGCATAGTTCATATCCTCGCCGCTAGATGGGGGCTTCATTCATTCCATTCCTGACCCGGTCGGAGACTGGAAGCAGGCTGTGGATTTTCATTTTTCAGTTCTGTGACGAACTGACGAGCCTACTTTTCTTAAAATTTATGAATTAATCTAAAATGTTATGATCTATTATTGTGCTAATTTTGAATGAAATCCATTTGTTAGTATAGAAGTTACATGCATTTAAAATTGGACTTATCAGAAGGATTAATTAATGTTGGCAGCACTGACGTAGGCTACATTAGTTACCCCAAATTAATTTAGAATGTTAGGTACTACACGTATGCAAAGCTTCGAGCTCTTGGTTTGCATACTTTGTGATATATTGGTATTAGGATAAAATAAAAGAGAGAGCATTTATTAACAGTTGGCAGCCCTGGTTGCTCTTAAGAATACGCACAGTCATATTTGTTATTGTACACATAGTACATACGAAATTTGGTTGAAATCCCATTGATAGTGTAGAAGTTACATGCATTTAAATATTAGATTTATCAGCTGGTTTAGAATCATGTTTGTAACACTGTCATGTATGGCTTCCTGGAAATTAAACTAAAATATTATTATCTATATGTTTGCCAACTTTGGAATAGCTCTCATGCATACCTTCCCGGATATCCAACTTTGAGCTCAAATTTCAATTGCGATTTTTCAGCAGTTGGTAGCACTGACATCATTTTCAAATATGGCCTTGAGATATTTCTGCATAGATCTTTACTCATACCAAATTTGGTTTCCATAGCTGCAGCCGTTTAGGAGTTGATAGTGGGGGACACACACACACGCCAGATAGACGGACAGACAGACACACATTATCCCGGATCGATCTCATAAGTCTACTTTTTCGTAATTTTTGCAGAATGAGAAAAGTAGGCTAAAAATACACTTAAGGCACTCACGGTCCAGTTGAGCAAAAATGTAAAGTTAAGCTATTTTGACAATTGTGTCTAAAGCTAGAAGACCCGGAAATGTGTCATAAAGCGTGCTTTGAAAGGTCCATCGTATTTCAAAATAAAATTTTGAGAATTAATTCCAGCTTTTGGGACCATATGGTTATGACAGTTAAAATCCAGAAGGGGATCTCTTAATGGACTTCTGTCAGGGGAACCAATTAATTATAGGGAATATGTTGTTCAGAAAGAAAAATAGTCAGAAGATAACGAGGTATGGATGGGGAGATAGAAGAAACTCTAATAGACTATGTATTAGTCGAAAAAAGACATCGGAAAGAGCTAATGGATGTAACAGCCATGCCAGAGGAAGCCTTTGGTGGAGACCTTTGGGCAGTGGTAGCAAAATTAAAAGTAGGAAAGGTCATGAGATTACCAGAAAAAAAGGGAAAGAAAGATTAAGTTCTGGAGACTAAAGGAAAAGGAGGTTGCAGAAAGGTTTATGAGAGAATTGCAACAACAGATACCAAGGACGGATATTACCCATGTGGAACAAAAATGGCAAAAGTTTAAGAGTGTATTTGTAAACAGTGCAGACAAAACATGTGGTAGACATTCAGAAAAGGTACGGGAAAAGGCGACAAAATGGTGGAATGATAGAGTGAAAGAAAAGGTAAGATGATGATGATGATGATTGTTGTTTTAAGGGGCCTAACATCTAGGTGAAAAGGTAAGAGAGAAGAAGCTTGGAAGAAATGGAAAACAAAAAAGACTGTAAAAAGTAGAGCAAAATATATAGAAGCAAACAGAGATTACAAGAAAGTAATTGCAGAGGAAAATAAGAAAAGCTGGGAAGAATTCACTCAGGAAATAAGGGAGGATATACATTGTGGAAAGATATTCAACAGTTGAACTTCACATTATTTATTTCACAAATCTTTATTTCATGTAACGTATGTTCTTATAAAGGTAATTTATCTTTGATATTTATGTACAGGCTGAGGAAGAAGGAGTTAACCTTCGAAACATGTACCTGTGAGTAGGTTCAATATAAGTATTGAAAAGGCAGAATCCCTTTATTTTCTTCCTAATATATAGTTAGTCAATACGGACCTCAATTACTGACATTATGAAAGAAATTGCAGTTTGGAATTATAAAAAGCAGAAGGAATGAAAAGGTGAACACTGGGTTCGTGAAAAACAAAGAAGGTGAAATATTGACAAAACCAGAAGAGATAACGGGCAGATGGAAAGAATATTTCAGCGAGCTGTTGAAGGTGAGACGCCAGGCATATGGAGAAGTTACGCAAACAGCCAAAGCGGTGGAGGAAGAAATAGAAGAACCTGACATTACTATGGCAGAAGTGGAAAGCTGTGGGAATCGACGAAGTGGCAATAGAAATGATCAAGGCGGCAGGACCAGTAGGACTGCAGTGGACATACAGACTTCTCAGGAGTGTGTGGAGAGAGAAGAAAGTACCTGAATCCTGGAAAAAGGGAATAATATTGCCAATATTCAAGAAAGGAGACAGGAAGGTGTGTGGTAACTACCGAGGAATCACCATCATCTCGCATGTTGCCAAAGTAATAGAAATAATCCTAAAAGACGAATTAGAGTGAAGGTAGAAAGCCAAATAGAGGAGGGGCAGTTTGGATTTAGAGGGAGTAGGTCAACAGTGGAACCCATTTTCATTCTGAGACAGAACATTGAAAAGAGTTGGGAATATGGGAAGGATATGGTAATGACTTTTATTGATCTCGAAAAAGCCTATGATAGCATCCCTAGAACAAAAGTTTGGGAAAGCTTAACAAATGGGGGGATAGGCAAGGAACTGAGAGACATAATAAAAGGAATGTGCATGGAGTGCTACAGTAGTGTGAAGACTAGAGTCGGGACATTGGAATGGTTTAAAATTGGCACTGGACTAAAGCAAGGAAGTGTGTTGTCACCATTATTGTTCGTAATGGTGATGCATGACATCATGAAGGCAGCAATGAAAGAATATAGTAGGGCAATGATGATGGTAATGTTGTTTGCAGACGACGTTGTGATCTGGGGCGAGGATAAGATAGAGGTACAAGCACAGTTAGACGTAATAAATGAAAAGATTGAGCAATGGCGATTGAAGATAAATGTGGAGAAGAGTAAAACAATGGTGGTGAGTAGGGGTAAGAAAGAAGGAAAAGGAGTAATGAAAGTAGGAGATAAGAAATTGGAAGTGGTGAAACACTTCAAATACTTGGGAAGTGAACTGACTGAAGATGGAAGACTAGATTTGGAATTTAGCAGAAGAATACAACTCGGGAGTGCTTTCTACCAACAGGTACGGGGATTAGTATGGAACAAGGATATACCAATTAAGGCTAAATAAGTTATGTACAAAGCATATTATGTTCTTATAATGACATGTGCATCAGAAACTTGGACAATGATAAGTGGGATCAGAGCTGAGATGAGATTCCTGAGAAGTATGGTCCAGAAAACGAGGAGGGACAGAGTGAGAAATGAAGATATACGGGAAGAACTGGGAGTAGAGAAACTAAATGACAAACTGGAGCAAAACAGATTGAGATGGTTTGGACATGTCAAACGGATGAATGAAGTAAGGCTACCAAGACGAGCACTGGAACGACGGATGACTGGGAAGAGAGGACGAGGAAGACCAAGAATACGTTGGATGGACTCGGTGGAGAATAGTATTAGAAAACGGAACCTGGATTGGAACACTGTGTCGGAAGAGCAATGGTGGAACGACAGAACAAAGTGGCGAGGAACCATATTTGCCCCCACCCAGTGTTGGCGTATTTTTGGAAATACACGGAAAGAAAGAATTAGCTTTTGCTGTTCATTACTTTATATCAGTCCATTTATTTACATTTCTTTCCCGCACACACCAACATCGAACTGTTACCTCCCGTTTGCCCCGTGCATTTGTTCATTTTTTCTGTCAGTTTTTTTACAGAAACGCATATTCCGTCGAACCAGCCTAACAGCGTCCCATCGCTGCCTTCCGAACTTCCATTGCTTCAAGCCATGAAGACTTCTACATTAATCCGCAGGGCGTCGTGTTCTTCACCAACAAACTACTCCGTGAAGACACCGCTTCAAGAAGAATTTTGTTCTTGTAAAGTTTTTTCATGTTTATGTATAACCTCTTTGTTTCCTCCCCTTACTTGCCCGCTTCCCCCTCTTCTCGCCTCCTCATACTGCTCTCTTCTCCGCGCGCGCAGCCCGCTCGCTCGGTCACTTCACTTTTACACTTCGTCTCGACTTGTCTCCGTGTCGTGAGCAACCGCTCACTCTCTCAAGTGCACTCAACTTCTTGTTGGACATGCCGTCTAGGCTAGTGTGCTTTCTATGCGTCTAGCAGCCTTCACTTGTACGTCGGAAGTCAACCCAGTCAGTTAGAGCTTAACTAAAGCTCGCCTCCTCAACTCAAGAGGCAAATTTTAAATTCTGCGCCATGTTAGAATTTTAGTATCAACCGTCAACAGGAACATCGCCTTCGTCATGAAGCAAAGATAAGTACCAACTTCATGTTTTAACCTCATTCTCATCGCTTTTAAAGGCTCAATGCTTCATTTCGATTTTATAGACAGTGAATGTTGCTATGTGAAAATAACTGTTTTCTAGAGATCTTCTTGATCAAACTTAAACTATCAAGTCTAACTTTCAATATGAAAGATTTTCTGAGATGCTATCTTACATCGAGGGATATTTCCAAAATACCCACTGTCTATATAATCTAGTTTTCCGCCGAGGGATTCTCTACCTAATTTAAACAAGTCATCATTGCTCTGGAACCTTCCAGAACCTGCAATCTGTCTATCAGTTATACTGTCATGTATTTTCCACTCACATATGGGAATACTTTTTCAAACTAAGGAATCTTCCTTATGAACTGCTAATCAATATCTAAGTTTTCTTCCTCCGTTGGGATTTTTCTGGTGCATTCAACTATAACATACAAGTTTCTCAAGCAATAGATTCTCGCAAGTCTAGTGTAACTAGTTATTTTCCACCATTGCAATAACTTTCTTTGCCATCAACCTTTTGTGCTACTACAGTGAACTTTTCAAATATATCAACAGACTAGAGTGAAAACAGTGTTAGTTCAACCTTTCATCCGCGTCGTGCTCGTTCGAGTACAATAAATACGGCCATGAACACTTTTCCACAATCCCATTTGATCTTTCCCAAACCCTTTACTAACAAACCAAAATAATAAAATTGTTACTTTAGGTCTTTTTTCAATGAGGTGTCACTCTCAATAAGTGCCCTCCCTTTCTTGTTCCACGTATAACGAATTAATGTCTGTAAAACTTCGTGTCTATTACACGCCTTGAATTATATTGTTTCTCCCTTTTTAATGAGGGAATACAATTCTTTCAACTCAAAAGTGAGTTATATCTAGGTTTCACGAAAGGGAAACTTGCCCCATTTTTCTCGTGATCCCTACTTAAACATAGGAGTTCTAGAAACTTTCTTTCGATTTTTCTCTTCAGGTTTCACAATACGTGACCTGCCCTATTTGTATAGTCCAACCAAGTATTTCTGTATCACTATAAGAAGTTATAGAAACTTCTATTTTATTCTTCCTGCTTTTTGTTGTTGTTACTTTCGAATTTGTTATTCTTTCTAAGATATTTACCTAGAAATCCTGAAAGTACACACCTTGTACTTGATTGATTGTTTAACTTTAATTACGTCAGTTATCTTTATATTTTTCATTCATTTATCTTCGTTATTTCAAAATCTTACGAAGATTTTAAAGCATATAAAATGTTTAAAACCAAAAGAGTTATCAATTGCCTGGCGCAAGCTTTATATGTTTTCGGAGGTCTGCGGCCCCAATTGTTACAAAATCAAAATTATATATTTGTTACAAAAACTACTTACTTTTACATTGTTAAATAAATTAAAGATTTGTTTTTTGCTTTATCATTTCTCAAACATAACGGTTAGGCAAGATCCTGTCTTGCCTAACTCTTCCTTGGTTCATGCCCTCTTTAATAAAAATAAATCTATTGATAGGGTGTTCACCACTTTTTGCATTTGAGCAAGAACTCTTAGTTATAACTTATGTCAAACTCTCTTCCTATTTCTCCATCCTTTTTCTCCAGTCCGAAACCCACTTCTTTTTCTTCATCATCTTCCCTTGGGGGTTAGGTTATTCCCAAGCTAATAATCTACCCAAGTGTCAACTGAAAAGGGGAAATGAGGATGATGATGAATTCCGGATTTAATGATATTTGAGAAAACCTGCTAAAGACGCTTGTTTTCAAAATGGAACTTGTTGTTCAGGTTTAAATTAAATTAAAGTTTGCTATTTTAGTCTATTCTTTGATTCTTTATCTTCAACACAGAAGATCACTTCCGAGCGAAGTGTCCCACGTGTTGGGCTCTATCTTGGCAACGCTGTACAGCATTCTCCGGAGCGGCTAGCTGGTGAACCATGTCTTATTTCCCCGTACAAATGCAAACCGTAATAAATTCATTGAATTAATTTACGTATTTCACAGTCATACAGCATAACCTCTTGATGTATAAGGATTACAACGCCACCAAGAACTACATTTTCCAACGACACCGAGGCGAGAAAAAGTTAACTTACAAAAATGTTAACACCTTTCTTTCATAGGCACACAAAATGTCTATATTAATAAACCTGTTATACAAGATTCCAATGGATATTGTGTTAAAATTTGGATTCGATCCGATGAAGGGTTTGTGAGATTATAATTCTTAAATGTGACGCATAGTTGCAACATGCTTTAAAACGGGCACTTTTGGTATTCCAACTGCGATAAAAAATATTACGATAAAAATCAAAAATTCCAAACCTACATGAACTAAGGTAAAATAGAACGATGAAAATGGTGATATTATTGGATTTTATGCTTGTCTCTTGGTTACTTCACTAAAAACCTTCAAACTAGAGTGCACATAATATTATGGTCGACAGTAGGCACTTGTACCCTAACTTAAGGTCGCCATGAACACAAGGCACTTATACCCTAACTTAAGGTCGCCATGAACACTAGGCACTTATACCCTAAATTTAGGTCGCCATGAACACTAGACACTTGTACCCTAACTTAAGGTCGCCATGAACACTAGACACTTGTACCCTAACTTAAGGTCGCCATGAACACTAGGCTCTTGCACCCTAACTAAAGGTCGCCATGAACACAAGGCATTTGTACCCTAAAATAAGCTAGCCATGAACTCTAGACACTTCCACCCTAACTTAAGGCCGCCATGAACACTAGCCACTTGTACCCTAACTTAAGGCCGCCATGAACACTAGACACTTGTACACTAATTTAAGGCCGCCATGAACACTAGACACTTGCACCCTAATTTAACGTCGTCATGAACACTAGAGACTTACACCCTAACGTAAGTTCGCCATAAACACTAGGCACTTTCTCCCTAACTTAAAGTCGCCATGCACACTACTGTAGCACTTGTACCCTAACATAAGGTCGCCATGGACACTAGACACTCGTACCCTAACTTAAGGTCGCCATGAACAATAGACACTTGTACCCTAACTTAAGGTCGCCATGAACACTAGCACTTGCACCCTAACATAAGGTCGCCATGGACTCGAGACACTTGTACCCTATCTTAAGGTCGCTATGAACACTAGACACTTGTACACTAATTTAAGGCTGCATGATCACTATACAATTGCACTCTAACTTAAAGTCGCCATTAACATTACACACTTGTACCCTAACTTAAGGTCGCCATGAACACTGGACACTTGTACTCTAACTTAAGGTCGCCATGAACACTAGACACTTGCACCCTAACTAAAGGTCTCCATGAACACTAGACACTTGTACCCTAACTTAAGGTCGCCATGAACACAAGACACTTGCACCCTAACTTAAAGTCGCCATGAACACTAGGCAATTGCACCCTATCGCAAGGTCGCCATGAACACAAGACACTTGCACACTAACATAAGGTAGTCATGAACACTAGGCACTTGTACCCTAAGTTAAGGTCGCCATGAACACTAGCCACTTGTACCCTAACTTAAGGCCGCCATGAACACTAGACACATGTACACTAATTTAAGGCCGCCATGAACACTAGACACTTGCACCCTAATTTAACGTCGCGATGAACACTAGAGACTTACACCCTAACGTAAGTTCGCCATAAACACTAGGCACTTTCTCCCTAACTTAAAGTCGCCATGCACACTACTGTAGCACTTGTACCCTAACATAAGGTCGCCATGGACACTAGACACTCGTGCCGTAAATTAAGGTCGCCATGAACAATAGACACTTGTACCCTAACTTAAGGTCGCCATGAACACTAGCACTTGCACCCTAACATAAGGTCGCCATGGACTCGAGACACTTGTACCCTATCTTAAGGTCGCTATGAACACTAGACACTTGTACACTAATTTAAGGCTGCCATGATCACTATACAATTGCACTCTAACTTAAAGTCGCCATTAACATTACACACTTGTACCCTTACTTAAGGTCGCCATGAACACTGGACACTTGTACTCTAACTTAAGGTCGCCATGAACACTAGACACTTGCACCCTAACTAAAGGTCGCCATGAACACTAGACACTTGTACCCTAACTTAAGGTCGCCATGAACACAAGACACTTGCACCCTAACTTAAAGTCACCATGAACACTAGGCAATTGCACCCTATCGCAAGGTCGCCATGAACACAAGACACTTGCACACTAACATAAGGTCGTCATGAACACTAGGCAATTTCACCCTATCGCAAGGTCGCCATGAACACAAGACACTTGCACACTAACATAAGGTCGTCATGAACACTAGGAACATGTACCCTAAGTTAAGGTCGCCATGAACACTAGGCACTTGCACCCTAGCTTAAGGTCGTCATGAACACTAGATACTTGTACCCTAACTTAAGGTCGTCATGAACACTAGACACTTGCACCCTAATTTAACGTCGCCATGAACACTAGACACTTGTACCCTAACTTAAGGTCGCCATGAACACTAGGCACATGTACCCTAAGTTAAGGTCGCCATGAACACTAGACACTTGTACCCTAATTTAACGTCGCCATGAACACTAGACACTTGTACCCTAACTTAAAGTCGCCATGAACACTAGGCAATTGCACCCTATCGCAAGGTCGCCATGAACACAAGACACTTGCACACTAACATAAGGTCGTCATGAACACTAGGCACATGTACCCTAAGTTAAGGTCGCCATGAACACTAGGCACTTGCACCCTAGCTTAAGGTCGTCATGAACACTAGATACTTGTACCCTAACTTAAGGTCGTCATGAACACTAGACACTTGCACCCTAATTTAACGTCGCCATGAACACTAGACACTTGTACCCTAACTTAAGGTCGCCATGAACACTAGACACTTGCACCCTAACTAAAGGTCGCCATGGACACTAGACGCTTGTACCCTAACTTAAGGTCGTCATGAACACTATAGGGCATCCGGCGTTTAGAAAAGACTGTGGAGCCTTATGGCGACAGTGTTGCTAACTCTAGGCAGAGGTAGCGCTGACGTCATACGTTATGTTCACCCGCTTCGAGTACTGTGCTTTCATAAGTTAGCGAGACAACCCCAGCAGCTCCTTCAAATAGAACACGCCCGGGATAGTGAAGTTTTGCAGGTGTTAACGGATTGGACCAGTATTAAGGATACTGTATGCGAAGGGGACCAATAACGACTTTCATTTCGTTGTGATATGACGCATTACTGATTGACAGATGTGAGCACAACCCTTCCTTCCTTCTCGGATGTTAACAATTTTTATGTCAGCAATACTGTTGATCCTCACCTCTTTAGTTATTAGTTAGGCTGTAATTTAGATTCTTTCAATTTTATTCTTGTTGTTTTGTTTAGATTAATATTTGTAATATTGTAGTGAGTTAGCCGTGCGATAAGGGGCGCGCAGCTGTGAGCATGCATTCGGAAGATAGTGGGTTGGAAGCCAACTGTCGGCAGCCATGATTCGATCGAACAGAAAATAAAAAAGACACACAACAGTAACACCAATGACGGACAGTGCTTCAGAACTTATGTTGTCGGCGGAACTGAGCACGTGCTCCACTCCGGGCGAGCATGCAGCACTGGACGAGGCTCTTCTTTCCAGCGTGCTAACCTCGAAAATGTTTAAATCATTAAGACGTAATATAAATGATACTTGTATGCAATAACAAAGGTAATCAGTTGGCAGATAAGTGTAGGAAGCTATTATGACGAAAAATATATATGTTCATAGTTTCTTCATGATAAAAGGTGAGACAACAAAACCAGTGTAGGGGGGATTTCCGTTAAAAGTAAAAGCCCATAAGGCCCACAGTCTTTTCTAAACGCTGGATGCTCTATTGACACTTGCACCCTTGCTTAAGGTCGCCATGAACACAAGACTCTTGTACCCTAACTTAAGGTCGCCTTGAACACTAGGCACTTGCACCTTAACTTAAGGGGAGTTCCAATGGATAAAATATGAAAAAATATCAATTTTCAGATGTTTATATAACGTGAAATCTGGCACTTTGACGTTTAAAATGATGGATAATACTTACTATATGTTATTTGTAAAACATGTGAATATTTATTTAAACAATTTCGTGCATCTTAGAAAACTCTGAAAATTAGAACATACAAGTTTTCTCTATGAATTTGGTTTTATATGAAGGAAAAGTATCCTGTACTGAGAGCTTCGTTTTTTCTGGAGTTGGTTATATTGTAATAGGATACTGAAAAAATCCACAGCCTGCTTCCAGTCTCCGACCGGGTCAGGAATGGAATGAATGAAGCCCCCATCTAGCGGCGAGGATATGGACTGTGCCGGCTGCCGAGGCCTGACGCACTCCTCTGGGGCAATGATTAAATGAATGGCAGATGAAATGTAATGATAGTGGAGAGTGTTGCTGGAATGAAATGTTGACAGGGAAAACCGGAGTACCCGGAGAAAAACCTGTCTGCCTCCGTTTTGTCCAGCACAGATCTCACATGGGTTGGCCGGGATTTGAACCACGGACCCAGCGGTGAGAGGCCGGCGTGCTGCCGCCTAAGCCACGGAGGCTTAATAGGATACTATTGATTCTAATTTTAATACTTTTCACCAATCCAATATGGCGCCCACACAAAGTATTTCGCTAGCATTCTTTATCCCCGCAACAGTAAAAGATTATCACCCTGAAAATTTGTATGGTGATAAAGAGTATTATTAGAAGTTCACGTATGTGTTTTATAAAACCTGTTAAGTACAAAACCAACATGGCGGCCTAACGAATTTAACATATTTAAATGGAATTTCCGCGCGCGTTATTCATTCCAGTGCAGTGAAACTTGGGACGGTAAATATTTATAAAATATTCAATCTGCTGGCATCTAATTTAATTAAATTGTATTTATAAACTGAAGATAGTGGCTGTGCGAAATTTTAAAAAGTAGTATTCTAGTTCATGTGTCCTAATCATGCAATCGAAATGAAAGTTTGAATAATAAACGTACGCAATAATCTTCATCTAATGGTGCATAACTCTATAGCCATACATATAGATCAATCCATCATGGCGACCATCCAAAATGTGTCGACGGTTATCAATATTTACGAATCTATTACAGCAATCATACTGAAATGTTGTATGTTGATGGATGCTAAAGCACGAGATTACTTATGGGACTTTCATGAACATAGTGAGCAGAAAACCAACATGGCGTCCATACTGTTCCGTCCGGGAGCTGGGGGAGGGACGAACAAAGCGTGTGAAGGTATAATTTTAGGGGTGCTTTCCAAAAGATGCAAGTTTCCCGTAAATGGGGGAAACCGCGAGTGTGAGTGTTTGTTAAAGGATGTGGGGGAAATGGGGGTTAGCTCTAAGGAGGTGCAATCTTCCTTAAGGGTTGCTTGATGGAGAGGGAGCGATTAACTATGCGGAGCGAACAAGTGTGATTGTAATGAACCTACCTGCTGAGCTTGCGGTAATACTGAGTGGCTTGAGCTATTCAAGGTTAGCACATTAGAAGTTCTTATCGAGCACTTATGTAATGGCTTGTTATAGGTAAAGGGAGATGTCAGGTGGGGAGTTAGGACGTAAAGGCGAGTGTAAATGCAGTCAATGAGAACAAATGTGTCGAGTTACTGATCAAGTATTTATTTGATCAGCGTGGTAAGTGAGATGTCCCTTGTTAGGGCTCGTGTAACACAATGTAATAATTTGACAAGTATAACTGTGGGTTTGAAGTGACAGGAGTACAATAATGTGTTTAAGGATATCTGAGCACACTCTTTCTTCCCTTGGTGATGACCTGGACCCAATCCGGCGTAGCCACGGGCGGCGATAGACTCTGAGTTCAAGTTGGCCCTCCTTCTTATTTGTTTCTCGTTGCTCGGTCAGCATTCCCCAGTGCTTGGTGTGCTGGATTCTTCCAAGTGTGCTTGTGTGTAATTAGGGCAAGGTATTGGCTAACCGCTTATGCTAGGCGGCCGCCTCTTGCTGTGTTATAAAAGATGTGTTGGTTTTGCTGTATTTCCCAGCTTGGGATAGTTTCTGGGGTTAGAAGAGGGTGTGGGATGTTGTGGCAGAAGTGTGGTACTCGTAGAGTAGTGGATTGGTTTTAGATGTGTTTGTGGATGTCCCACTTGTGGGTGTATGTGGGTTCAGTGGCGTAAACCACCTCTCCCTTTTGGGGTGCATGTCCTGAGGGTGTAATCCCTCCGGGCATGACAGCACCCTGTCGTGTTTTAGTTTCTGTCCTCAGAAACTGGTATCAGTGTAAGGGTGGCTGTGTTGATGTCTTCCTTCTTATTCTTCTTTGTCTTCTTCGTCTCGTGCGGTGTAAATGTAGGTGTAGTTGCGGGTCCATCAGTTCCTTGGTGGTGTGAAGGTAGAGTGTGCTCTCAGAGGGGTGGGTGTTAGGGTTGGAACATATTTTATACATAATATGTGGAATATACATAAAATTGACGAATTATGGATATAAAACTAATGTGACGTCAGCGTTGTTTGTTGTTCCATGTCGGAAGAAAAAAAACATAGTTCGACGGGTGATTGTGCCGTCGGTGTGCTAGCTGGAAACATTTTCTTCCTGCATGTACATTATATAAATTTGGAAAACATTCATAGTTAACAAAATATATCTATCGGGCTTAACCTGTTCAGTGTAATTGTTGTGATAATACAAATTCATGATTGTCCTTCGGAATCCTCGTAGAGAGGAAAAAACATCATTCGGATATTCATTTGCGTTGTTAGTACCGCTAGATGAAAAAAGTGCTCTCTATGTGCATCCGGTGTGTTTACAATTTATAAGTATATAAAAAAATGGAAGGTGAAAGGAAAAACAGGTGTCCTGAGGTGTAAACTTAAGGGTATGTGTTAAATGCGTTTATTGTTGTGGGAAAAAAAGACACCTTTACAAATGGTCGTTAGTAGAAGGAAAGGAAAAAAAAGTGCTTATGTATAAGTGTATGAAGTTCATAATGTGTCAGTGTTTGCTGATGTGCCAATGGTACAATTTTTCTTTTCAATGGTGACATAGTACAGGGAATACAAATAATACAAAGAATACATATAATAGTGCTAACGCTAAACTTCGTTGCTCACGAGCTTTTTCTTATTGCATAACCATACCGTAGCGCTCTCATTTGGCCATTTATTTTGTACCTCCGTATGTAGCTACTCTCCGCGGTATGCCTATATACCATGCGGCTGTTGTTTGAGTGGTCATGCTACTAGTCCATTTTCCACCTGTTGTGTATCCTGATGGTCCTCCTGCCGTGAGTAGGAATCCCATCTTGATGATGAGGTACGGCACTTATAAAAGCCGTGCCGTCCCTGATCACCGTGTGTTGCTCTTTATTTGAGCGTTGTGTGTTAGGGTCAACAGCTTTCAGCATGTCACGGCTGCTGATTGCCATTGCCTGCCGTCATCATCACCTTTAAGGGTGTGACTACAATCGACGCGCAATGTTTTTGTGTGTGTGTGGAGGACGGAGACAGTGTGCTGTGTCTGTGTGAGAAATTGTTATATACAAAGGGTATATGCAATACAATTTCTGTCATCTGCAAATAAATATGTTGAAATGTGGATTATTTTGCAGCTGGACTTTAGTCGGTAATCTGGAAGAGAACGCATGGTTATTAATGCATACATGGTATTTCTGCGTGCATAATATTTTATTACTCTCCTTATTCTAAAATATCTTCGCCTATCTTATTGTAAGCCGGCTGTATCCTACCATGCTTCTTATGTCTTAGCATGCCATTCTTGTTTATGTGTAGATGTGTGTCTCCTCAGTGTATACCAGTGTATGAGTATATGTGTGGTTGGTGGTCCATCTTACCTTGTACCATGATCATTTTTGTCGTTGTCACGTTGCTGGAGTGTTGGAGCTCTTATCTCTGAAAAAATACATGGTTAGAAATAATGCCCTTGGCCAAATATATATATGTTGCGCACATATCGCGCAGAGCTTTTTAAGGGTCGGCTTCGGTGCTGCCGCCCTAGAGACCTCTTCGGACGTCTCGTTGAGCCTTTGGAACCTCTAGGGGTCACTACCCTTTATTTAATTTTGGCTTTATTATTGTCCATCTGGTCTTAGTGCCTGGAAATTTATTTATCTCGTTTCATCGCGGCATGCTCCCTCGCGGAATACGCTTTATTGAGCCTTTTCTCAACGGCCGAGTGCCGAACATTTAAATCTCTAGGGATCGCTATACCTATTTAAATTAGGCTATAATATTACTCATCTGGCTTTATTGCCAGGAAATATATTTGTTCTGTACGTAACGTCGCGGGATGTCCCCTCGCGAGTAATTAATTTAATGTACTGTCGGCGCTAGTCGCCGCTTTGTCGGTGCGTTGTCGACGCCTTTTCTGCCCTTTTATCGGACTTTTGCGCAATCTAGTGGGTTTGCGACACCGAACTTGCTCCTTGTATCTGTGTAACTTAATCTAATTATGTGCTAATCTATATCTAGAAAAATTGTCGAGATGTGTCCTTATTCCAATGTCGAGATAATGCTTTTAATTCACTGTTATGAAATAGCGACTTACTAAGTTTGCTTATGTGTAAACTACCTCTGTAATAGGTAGCTAAATTTCTTATACACTAAATTTTGACCTGGGCGATCGCCTAGGATAGTTCCTCCCCTAGGGCACCACACGCGCGTATTCTGTGGACACCGGTTGCCTCCAGAACCGCCAGACCGAAGTCCTTTTGTATTCCGCCCCCTTATGTACTAAACTGTCGACTTCCCCTCTTATAACTAAATGTGTTTGTGTGTGAAGGCCTGTGTATGTGCGCTGCTAAAACAGCAAGCACTTCGCGTGGATCCCTGGCTAGTGGTGTGTTTGTGAGAGTTCTGGCCCCTCCTCCTCCTCACAAAATGGCGGCAGCCCGATATCTCTCGAACGCATGGTCGGAAACTGACAAATGAGGTGTCATTGAACTCGGGCTAACACCCCCTTTCCAATGGACAACATATTTCAACCCCAAAAGTAAAACCTACCCCTACTTGGGGTGAAATTGTAATTTTTTAGAGAATCTCTCTTTCCAATTGCAACATGTGAGAGTTTGAATGCTAATATGGAATGAAACGTTGTTCTACATAATGTGTATGTGTTCGGTGGAAAGCCAATATGAATTTACATGCTAGTTTTTTTGTTTTTACACATATCCACTCATAGGTTTGGTAAGAGGGTGGGCTTTTTAAAAGATGGTGGCTGTAGTGTAACCTAACCCAACTTAACGGGTCCTTGTGGACAAGTCATTGTTGACAAGTCATTGTGGGCGGGTCCTTGTGGACGAGTCCTTGTGGACAGGTCCCTGTGGACGAGTCCTTGTGGATGAGTCCCTTTGGACTGATCCCTTTGGACCGGCCCCTTTGGCCTGATCCCTATGGACTGACCCATGTATTTATTCAAATTATGTCAAAGGGCCTAACTACATTTGTGTGTGTTGAACTGACGTTGTTCACCAGTCCCCCACTAGTATAATGTGATAACGATATGAAAGGAAAGTGACGAAATACATGTGAATATACAAGGGATCTAACTTGGTGGATGGATGTGTTCTAACGAGTCATTTGTAGTTGAAAGAGAATAATACATGTTCTTAAGATGTTAAAACTGAGGAGATGGTACGTGCAGTAAACCGACTTGTTACTTCCTGTGTCATATTACAGACATGACAGAGAGCGCGCAGATCTGTTGCTATGACTAACGCAGCAGTAATTTGAAACCGCAAGCGTTCATTAAGACAATGGATGATGATCATGCAAAGTTAGCAGTTATTGGATATTACACAGGTGTTCCTTCCGGTGTCATGTTGCTGACATGGCAGGGAGTGCTCACTGCTGTTGCTATGACTGACGCTGCAGTAATTTGAAACCCCATATGTTGATTAAGACAATGGGTGATGATCATGCAAAGTCAGCAGTCATTGGATACCACACAGGTGTTCCTAGTGTACTTTGGACTCTCAACTGTATTGGGAAAGGAATTGCAATGATCTGCAAAAAACTGCTGACACGAGCGATGAGAGTTGATATAAGAGGGGTGTCATATATCTCCCTACTGTCAGTCTTTATTACTCGCTTTGAGTGAACAGTGCTCTATTACTGCTCAAGAGTTGTAAAAAAGCCGTTTTGGTAGAAAATCATTAAATTATTTTGCAAGGTAAGTACTTATTATTAATGGATTGTAGTCATTTATTACTAATTGCTGTTGAAGTTATTGATTGGAATGTATTTATTGATTGATTGATTGATTGATATGTTTACAGATAATTGGGTACCTGTAGGTTACCAGATTCCTACAACCTGTTCATTCAGTGACAGCAGTTGATAAATTATAAAAAGGTAAGTGCCCCCTCTAATAACTTTTAAACAGTTAGAGTGATATTTTCCAATGTTCACCCCTACATGTTAGTGGAAATGGTATATTTGGCAGTCAAAAGATGGAACTACTTGACCATGGTGTGTAAAGCTAATTTTGTAGGTTAGATTTTGAATACCGCTCTATTAAGTCTGAATGTTAATTGCTAGGTGTCAGTGACAGAGGGAATATTTAAAGACTTAACCTCAGTTCACCTAACATAACCTAACTTTACCTAACTTAACCTTATCATGTGACATGTTTTACAATTTTAAACTTGTTTTAAGACTGGCTATGACGTTACACTTAGCTCACTTAACTGGCGATCGCTGGTTTCTATCACGTGACCTGTTCTACAAGTTTAGACATGTTTTAAGACTGGCTATGACGTCACACTTAGCTCACTTAACTGGCGATCGCTGGTTTCTACCACGCTATCAAGTTCCAATGTTCACCGCTAGGTGTCAGTGACAGTGGTATATAGTAACCCCCAGTTAGAACTACATGAAGTTAGACTTGCTAGGAGTTCACAGATGATCGATTTAAATACCCTGCTATAACCATTGACTGGAATGTAATTAAATTATTTATATTGTACTTTGCTTTATCATTTATTAACATTTTTGATTTCTTTCTTTTATAGGTAATTTCGAAAGTGATCATCATGTTCAAGTGTGGTGAATGTAAGAAACAGTTCTCAAGACCTGACAACCTTCAACGACATGCAAATGCTAAACATGACATTAAAATGTTTGTGTGCAGTCATTGTGCTACCACATTTAACAGACAAGATAATCTTGCACGTCATGTAAATTTAATGCATGTTAGTTCAGCACCATTTTCGTGTTCAGTTTGCGAACTTGGTTTTTCTGCTGTAAAGCGATATCAATCCCACATGGTTGAAGTGCATTGAGAACAACAGGAATTGAAATCTGTAAAACCATTAACTAGCACGGAACCTTTAAATGAATGTGATGCTCAAAAGCGTAAACGTTCTCAAGATTGTGAAAATAGTTGTGCATCAAAAAGAAAGAAGAATGGTGAACCTTCAATAACACATTGTGATGTATGTAATATTGATATACCTTCTTCAATCATTCATGGACATTTACGCAGTATTCAACATAAAAATAACACTTGCCATGAAAGAAATTCTGGAAATGTTCAACAAATTGGTAGTGCATTTAAAAGTCGAATTGCTAGTTATAGACTTCATAGTGAAGAAAAAACTCAAAGTATTGAATCATTTTAAAAAAATGTTCAACCTACTGTGTTTGGCTTGGTAGGTAATGTTTTATTAGAGCATAAAACATTTAAAATGAATTTTGAACTTTTTGGCCTCTATGTAAAAACTAGGAGCGAAGGTGAATTTACGGATATCAAATTTTTAATACAAAAAACGTAATTGTTAGTGAATCAACTAATATTAGTGATATATATCAAAATATTTCAAGTGCTATCATCGTGGAGAGTGAAGAGTTCCAGGAAAGGGAGTCGGGCTGGGCATTGGTTGAAGTACTTTATTTAGAAACCAACATGAAAAATATAATTCCCTTCGAGCATCATCATACATTGATTTGCCAGCATGGATCAAAGGTAAGAAAGCTGTTGTGAACGTTATGAATAATGATGACGCATGCTTTGCATGGGTTGTAACCTCAGCTCTCCATCCAGCTGTGGGACATGTGGAGAGAACATCATCATATCCTCACTATTCCTCAGTGTTAGATTTAAAAGAAATGGAATTTCCTATGGCGATAGAAGACATTCAACGGTTTGAAGAGCTGAACAATGTAAGTATTAATGTTTATGAAATTGAAAATAAGAGTATAGTTGGTCCTCTATATTATACTCAGGAAAACAAGGATGCTCATGTAAATTTACTTTACATAACCGAAGGTGAAAATGCCCACTATTGTTGGATAAAACATTTAAGTAGACTTGTCAGTAATCAGGTTTCAAAACACAATGGTAAAAAGTGGTTGTGTGATGGTTGTTTGCTACATTTCCAGAAAGAGGACCAACTAATTCAACACCAAAAATGGGGGTGTAATCATGTTTGTACGGTATTACCTACTCCTAAAAATAACATTCTAAAATTTAAGGATTATGAGAAACAGCTTCGAGTACCATTTGTTATATATGCTGACTTCGAGGCTTTGCTAAAACCATTTAATACATGTTCATCGAATCCAGCCCAACCTTTTACCAACACTACTCACATTCATGAATCTTTTAGCTTTGCATATTATATTAAATGTAGTTACGATGACTCTTTAAATAAGTTTCAGCTCTATAGAGGACCTGATGCACCTAAAGTTTTTATGGAAAGGCTTGAAAAAGATGCCATCCGTATATCCTCTATTTTAAATACGATCATTCCAATGGAGCCACTAACTTCATCAGAGCATATGAATTTTGAAACTGAAACTAATTGTTTTATATGTGGTTAATGTTTATGTACAGACAGGGTTCGCGATCATGATCATTTAACAGGAAAATATCGTGGTGCTGCTCACCAAGAATGTCATTTAAATTATAGAGTAAGTAAATTCATTCCGGTCATTCTACATAACGGTAGCAAATACGATAACCACATTATCGTTAAAGAATTTGGAGCTTCAGATGTGAAAATTGATGTTATTGCAAATAATAAGGAACAATACATATCGTTCACAAAATACATCAAAACTAGCAAAAAAAACCATTAAACTGCGATTTTTAGATTCATTCCGCTTTATGCCGAGTAGTCTTGATAAGCTGACTAGTAATTTAAAATCAGATCAGTTTCATGAAATTCAACGTGTCTTTCCTAAAGAAGATGATTTTAATTTGATTCCTCAAAAGGGTATATTCCCTTACGAATATATTAACTGTGTGGAACGTCTTGATGAGTGTTCTTTACCACTGAAATATGCATTTTACAGTTCCTTAAACACAAGTCATATCAGTGATCAGGAATATTTACATGCACAACGTGTATGGGCACAGTTTGACATTCAAACTTTAGGAGAATTTTCAGACATATATTTGAAGACAGATGTGTTGTTATTAGCAGATGTTTTTGAAAATTTTCGGAATGTATGTATGAAAACTTATGACCTTGATCCTTGTCAGTATTTCACAGCTCCTGGGTTAAGTTTCAGTTCAATGTTGAAAAAAACGAAAGTAAATTTAGAATTAAAGACTGATATAGACATGATCAATTTTATAAAATCATCAATTCGAGGTGGATTAAGTCAATGTAGTGGACGGTACTCTAAAGCGAATAATAAATACATGCCTAGCTACAACCCTTGTGAAGAGTCAAAGTATATTGTCTACCTCGATGCAAATAACCAATATGGTTGGGCTATGAGTCAATATCTACCACTGAAAGATTTTCGCTGGCTGACACAACCTGAAATTGATGTCTTACATGTTGACACTCTTAATGATAACGATGATAAAGGATATATTTTAGAGGTAAATCTTGAGTACCCTAAAGAGTTACATGATGATCATAATGATTTACCATTTTGTCCTGAGAATATGAAATCTCCATACATCACATCACGAACAAAAATGTTAATTGCTAATGTAAATAATAAATGTAAATATGTAATACATTATCGAAACTTGAAACAGTGTCTACAGCATGGATTGAAATTAACTAAAATTCATCGCGTATTGCAATTTCATCAGTCAGCATGGCCTGATCCCTATGGACTGGCCCATGCATTTTATCCAAATTATGCCAAAGGGACCCGCCCACAGGGACCCGTCAACAAGGACCCGTCAACAGAGACTGGTTCGCTAGATATTAACAAAAGTGCACTTAGACCCTTTGTCAAAATTTCAAAAATAGATTAAAAAGGGGGCGTTAGCGAGATTCAAATAGGGGGGCATTTTTTCACCCACTTTTGTACCTACCTTTGCACCCACTATTGCATTCACTTATGCACCCACTTTTTCACCCACTTATGCACCCACATTTGCACCCACTTATGCACCCACTTTTTCACCCACTTATGCACCCACATTTTCACCCACTTATGCACCCACTTTTGCACCCACTTTAAACTATTATTTATAGTATTGAGTGAACTTTGCTAGAGATTAGTTCATGCTTGACAATTGATATGGAAGTATCATTTTCATTTCTCTTTATTTGTTACTCTATTTACCCTTTGGATGTTTATCATTCTCTTTTAATACACCAATTCAAACGCTTATAAAGAAAAGAAAAAAGCAAGTCCAAGAAAAAAATACTGTGGCTCATGACAGTGCATTGTTTACTGAGCAAAGTCTAACTCCTGTTGATGTAAAAGTTATGTTTAATCCATCTTTCACGTCTCAAGAGCCATCAACATCGCAGATTATGCAAGAGGTAGTGTTGTTGTTTTAAGGGTGGAACTAGAAGGTTATCTGTCATCGATATGCAGATAGTTTTACCAAAGAAGAATTATTGGTGCTCTCCAAGTTGTTCATTTATTATGTGACAGTCAATGCCGTGAAAGAAATCTGGCAACTTATACCAAAATCATGGACTCAAGATCCTGGATAGTCTTACCAAAGATGAATTATTGGTGCTCTCCAAGTTTTCATTTAGTGACAGTCAATGCCGTGAAAGAAATCTTGCAACATGTACCAAACTCATGGACTCAAGACCCTGTGTTAAGTAAATACCTATTATTTCTTTGGATTAAGCATGTAAAGAACACGACCTTTCTTATCGTCATAGTCATTATGCTTTAATACGTCTGGTGGATAAAGTATCGTTGAAAAGCAACGTTTGACATCCTATAATGGCTCAGTGGGGGAGAGGTTGGCAGCCCTCATTGTGATTGCTGCTATAAAAGGGAAGTTAATGATGAGTGGACATGAACATTGAAAAGGATTGAGGAAATGGTATTTCTTTGTATTCTATTTTGTAAAGCCATATATGTTGTGAAATAAAAAAAAGGTTTACAAGATCACAATGTCTTTTAATTTTAAAATGGTGATAGCCATTTCTTTATTTTCATTTTTTCACATATGAATATTTACAATTTCCACTTTTCATTTTTTTACATTCTTCTTGTTTAGTTTACACATTCTGTACATTTTTGTTGTTGTGAAATAAAAACAAGGTTTACCAGATCACAATGTCTTTTAATTTTAAAATAGTGATAACTATTTCACTTTTTCACACATGGATATTTACAATTTTCCACTTTACATTTTTACATTTCCCTTGTTTAGTTCACACATTCTGTACATTTTTTTTTTCGTAATATACAAAAGCAAACATTTTACACTAAAATGTATTACTTATCTTATTTTTACTAAACTACAGTAGCCTAAATTATACATTCTACTTACAGTTTTTTACAAAAAAATATTACAATATAAAACACACTACAAATATTACAATATAGTGATCATTAGACTTAAGTAAAGTAATAGTCGTCAATGCGACTGTTTCCCCAAGCAAAAGTATCAAATGTGTTGGGTATAATGAATCGTTTGTTGTCTTCCTTACTTAAAGCAACTTTGTTCAGCAAATTGGTATGTAGCTGATGATTTTTACTTCTAAATACACTCATTTTCTTATATAATACAGGTGGGTTACTAACTATACAGTTTTTATAATCACTTATATCTAACTCTTTACTAACAACATTCTTTTTCACTCCTTTTAATTTTTTTACTACTACATCATCAATTGTCATATAGCTGTATGATTTAGATTTTGTGCCTACAAAGGTATCTATAATAACACCAGCACATTCATCCTTAAATTTCCCAAGAACCTTTTTGTTTACTAGAGGTAAATGGTAAATATTATCCTCGGGATAGTCACTTGTATCAAACCTATTTAGCTCAGTTTTGATATCCTCATAAAAATCATCACTTTTGAACTCATAAATAAAAGAATCTGTGTCTGTGTAGAGTAATTTAGCATTATCAAGATAGTTTTTCTTTACATAATCATAGTGAAATTCATACATAAGTGTTTTTGATAATTCCAGAATGGTGTAACCCACATATATGGGTTTGTTGTAAGTTACTTTAAGACGATTCATTTGTATTACAACTAAATCCTCATGAATAATTGAACAGCTATGAAAGTTAGGCTTGCATATTAAGTTGCTCGCACCATACCTTTTACCATCATTCTCCCACTTTGTTATCAGCTTTACATCAACTCGTTTATCAACATTCTCCATAGTCTTTCCAAAAACACTATTATTCATGAGTTTATAAAAATCTTTTTCAAACGCGTTTGTTGACTGTGTTCTTAAATTATTGTTTAGATCAATGTACGGTTTGAGCCATGCTGACTGATGAAATTGCAATACGCGATGAATTTTAGTTAATTTCAATCCATGCTGCAGACACTGTTTCAAGTTTCGATAATGTATTACATATTTATATTTATTATTTACATTAGCAATTAAGGCCTCCGTGGCTTAGGCGGCAGCACGCCGGCCTCTCACCGCTGGGTCCGTGGTTCAAATCCCGGGCACTCCATGTGAGATCTGTGCTGGACAAAACGGAGACAGACAGGTTTTTCTCCGGGTACTCCGGTTTTCCCTGTCAACATTTCATTCCAGCAACACTCTCCACTATCATTTCATTTCATCTGTCATTCATTTAATCATTGCCCCAGAGGAGTGCGTCAGGCCTCGGCAGCCGGCACAGTTCATATCCTCGCCGCTAGTTGGGGGCTTCATTCATTCCATTCCTGACCCGGTCGGAGACAGGAAGCAGGCTGTGGATTTTCATTTTATTTACTTTAGCAATTAACATTTTTGTTCGTGATGTGATGTATGGAGATTTCATATTCTCAGGACAAAATGGTAAATCATTATGATCACCATGTAACTCTTTAGGGTACTCAAGATTTACCTCTAAAATATATCCTTTATCATCGTTATCATTAAGAGTGTCAACATGTAAGACATCAATTTCAGGTTGTGTCAGCCAGCGAAAATCTTTCAGTGGTAGATATTGACTCATAGCCCAACCATATTGGTTATTTGCATCGAGGTAGACAATATACTTTGACTCTTCACATTGGTTGTAGCTAGGCATGTATTTATTATTCGCTTTAGAGTACCGTCCACTACATTGACTTAATCCACCTCGAATTGATGATTTTATAAAGTTGATCATGTCTATATCAGTCATTAATTCTAAATTTACTTTCGTTTTTTTCAACATTGAACTGAAACTTAACCCAGGAGCTGTGAAATACTGACAAGGATCAAGGTCATAAGTTTTCATACATACATTCCGAAAATTTTCTAAAACATCTGCTAATAACAACACATCTGTCTTCAAATATATGTTTGAAAATTCTCCTAAAGTTTGAATGTCAAACTGTGCCCATACACGTTGTGCATGTAAATATTCCTGATCTCTGATATGACTTGTGTTTAAGGAACTGTAAAATGCATCTTTCGGTGGTAAAGAACACTCCTCAAGACGTTCCACACAGTTAATATATTCATAAGGGAATATACCCTTTTGACGAATCAAATTAAAATCATCTTCTTTAGGAAAGACACGTTGAATTTCATGAAACTGATCTGATTTTAAATTACTAGTCAGCTTATCAAGACTACTCGGCATAAAGCGGAATGAATCTAAAAATCGCAGTTTAATGTTTTTTTTGCTAGTTTTGATGTATTTTGTGAACGATATGTATTGTTCCTTATTATTTGCAATAACATCAATTTTCACATCTGAAGCTCCAAATTCTTTAACGATAAAGTGGTTATCGTATTTGCTACCGTTATGTAGAATGACCGGAATGAATTTACTTACTCTATAATTTAAATGACATTCTTGGTGAGCAGCACCACGATATTTTCCTGTTAAATGATCATGATCGCGAACCCTGTCTGTACATAAACATTAACCACATATAAAACAATTAGTTTCAGTTTCAAAATTCATATGCTCTGATGAAGTTAGTGGCTCCATTGGAATGATCGTATTTAAAATAGAGGATATACGGATGGCATCTTTTTCAAGCCTTTCCATAAAAACGTTAGGTGCATCAGGTCCTCTATAGAGCTGAAACTTATTTAAAGAGTCATCGTAACTACATTTAATATAATATGCAAAGCTAAAAGGTTCATGAATGTGAGTAGTGTTGGTAAAAGGTTGGGCTGGATTCGATGAACATGTATTAAATGGTTTTAGCAAAGCCTCGAAGTCAGCATATATAACATATGGTACTCGAAACTGTTTCTCATAATCCTTAAATTTTAGAATGTTATTTTTAGGAGTAGGTAATACCGTACAAACATGATTACACCCCCATTTTTGGTGTTGAATTAGTTGGTCCTCTTTCTGGAAATGTAGCAAACAACCATCACACAACCACTTTTTACCATTGTGTTTTGAAACCTGATTACTGACAAGTCTACTTAAATGTTTTATCCAACAATAGTGGGCATTTTCACCTTCGGTTATGTAAAGTAAATTTACATGAGCATCCTTTTTTTCCTGAGTATAATATAGAGGACCAACTATACTCTTATTTTCAATTTCATAAACATTAATACTTACATTGTTCAGCTCTTCAAAACGTTGAATGTCTTTTATCGCCATAGGAAATTCCATTTCTTTTAAATCTAACACTGAGGAATAGTGAGGATATGATGATGTTCTCTCCACATGTCCCACAGCTGGATGGAGAGCTGAGGTTACAGCCCATGCAAAGCATGCGTCATCATTATTCATAACGTTCACAACAGCTTTCTTACGTTTGATCCATGCTGGCAATTCAATGTATGATGATGCTCGAAGGGGATTATATTTATTCATGTTGGATTCTAAATAAAGCACTTCAACCAATGCCCAGCCCGACTCCCTTTCCTGGAACTCTTCACTCTTCACGATGATAGCACTTGAAATATTTTGATATATATCACTAATATTAGTTGATTCACTAACAATTACGTTTTTTGTATTAAAAGATTTGATATCCGTAATTTCACCTTCGCTCCCAGTTTTTACATAGAGGCCAAAAAGTTCAAAATTCATTTTAAATGTTTTATGCTCTAATAAAACATTACCTACCAAGCCAAACACAGTAGGTTGAACATTTTTTAAAAATGATTCAATACTTTAATTTTTTTCTTCACTATGAAGTCTATAACTAGCAATTCGACTTTTAAATGCACTACCAATTTGTTGAACATTTCCAGAATTTCTTTCATGGCAAGTGTTATTTTTATGTTGAATACTGCTTAAATGTCCATGAATGATTGAAGAAGGTATATCAATATTACATACATCACAATGTGTTATTGAAGGTTCTCCATTCTTCTTTCTTTTTGACGCACAACTATTTTCACAATCTTGAGAACGTTTACGCTTTTGAGCATCACATTCATTTAAAGGTTCCGTGCTAGTTAATGGTTTTACAGATTTCAATTCCTGTTGTTCTCCATGCACTTCAACCATGTGGGATTGATATCGCTTTACAGCAGAAAAACCAAGTTCGCAAACTGAACACGAAAATGGTGCTGAACTAACATGCATTAAATTTACATGACGTGCAAGATTATCTTGTCTGTTAAATGTGGTAGCACAATGACTGCACACAAACATTTTAATGTCATGTTTAGCATTTGCATGTCGTTGAAGGTTGTCAGGTCTTGAGAACTGTTTCTTACATTCACCACACATGAACATGATGATCACTTTCGAAATTACCTATAAAAGAAAGAAATCAAAAATGTTAATAAATGATAAAGCAAAGTACAATATAAATAGTTTAATTACATTCCAGTCAATGGTTATAGCAGGGTATTTAGATCGATCATCTGTGAACTCCTAGCAAGTCTAACTTCATGTAGTTCTAACTGGGGGTTACTATATACCACTGTCACTGACACCTAGCGGTGAACATTGGAACTTGATAGCGTGGTAGAAACCAGCGATCGCCAGTTAAGTGAGCTAAGTGTGATGTCATAGCCAGTCTTAAAACAAGACTAAACTTGTAGAACATGTCACGTGATAGAAACCAGCGATCGCCAGTTATGTGAGCTAAGTGTAACGTCATAGCCAGTCTTAAAACAAGTTTAAAATTGTAAAACATGTCACATGATGAGGTTAAGTTAGGTAAAGTTAGGTTATGTTAGGTGAACTGAGGTTAAGTCTTTAAATATTCCCTCTGTCACTGACACCTAGCAATTAACATTCAGACTTAATAGAGCGGTAATCAAAATCTAACCAACAAAATTAGCTTTACACACCATGGTCAAGTAGTTCCATCTTTTGACTGCCAAATATACCATTTTCACTAACATGTAGGGGTGAACATTGGAAAATATCACTCTAACTGTTTAAAAGTTATTAGAGGGGGCACTTACCTTTTTATAATTTATCAACTGCTGTCACTGAATGAACAGGTTGTAGGAATCTGGTAACCTACAGGTACCCAATTATCTGTAAACAAATCAATCAATCAATAAATACATTCCAATCAATAACTTCAACATCAATTAGTAATAAAAGACTACAATCCATTAATAATAAGTACTTACCTTGCAAAATAATTTAATGATTTTCTACCAAAACGGCTTTTTTTACAACTCTTGAGCAGTAATAGAGCACTGTTCACTCAAAGCGAGTAATAAAGACTGACAGTAGGGAGATATATGACAACCCTCTTATATAAACTCTCATCGCTCGTGTCAGCAGTTTTTTGCAGATCTTTGCAATTCCTTTCCCAATACAGTTGAGAGTCCAAAGTACACTAGGAACACCTGTGTGGTATCCAATGACTGCTGACTTTGCATGATCATCACCCATTGTCTTAATCAACATATGGGGTTTCAAATTACTGCAGCGTCAGTCATAGCAACAGCAGTGTGCACTCCCTGCCATGTCAGCCACATGACACCGGAAGGAACACCTGTGTAATATCCAATAACTGCTAACTTTGCATGATCATCATCCATTGTCTTCTTGAACGCTTGCGGTTTCAAATTACTGCTGCGTTAGTCATAGCAACAGATCTGCGCGCTCTCTGTCATGTCTGTAATATGACACAGGAAGTAACAAGTCGGTTTACTGCACGTACCATCTCCTCAGTTTTAACATCTTAAGAACATGTATTATTCTCTTTCAACTACAAATGACTCGTTAGAACACATCCATCCACCAAGTTAGATCCCTTGTATATTCACATGTATTTCGTCACGTTCCTTTCATATCGTTATCACATTATACTAGTGGGGGACTGGTGAACAACGTCAGTTCAACACACACAAATGTAGTTAGGCCCTTTGACATAATTTGAATAAATACATGGGTCAGTCCATAGGGATCAGGCCAAAGGGACCGGTCCAAAGGGATCAGTCCAAAGGGACTCATCCACAAGGACTCGTCCACAGGGACCTGTCCACAAGGACTCGTCCACAAGGACCCGCCCACAATGACTTGTCAACAATGACCTGTCCACAAGGACCTGTTAGGTTGGGTTAGGTTACACTACAGCCACCATCTTTTAAAAAGCCCGCCCTCTTACCAAACCTATGAGTGGACATGTGTAAAAACAAAAAAACTAGCATGTAAATTCATATTGGCTTTCCACCGAACACATTCACATTATGTAGAACAACGTTTCATTCCATATTAGCATTCAAACTCTCACATGTTGCAATTGGAAAGAGAGATTCTCTAAAAAATTACAATTTCACCCCTAGTAGGGGTAGGTTTTACTTTTGGGGTTGAAATATGTTGTTCATTGGAAAGGGGGTGTTAGCCCGAGTTCAATGACACCTCATTTGTCAGTTTCCGACCATGCGTTCGAGAGATATCGGGCTGCCGCCATTTTGTGAGGAGGGTGAGGAGGAGAAGGGGCCAGAACTCTCACAAACACACTACTCTGGCTTCATAGCCGTTTTATGGTCAATTGTGAGACCTGTATTGGGTGGCCCAAACCCCTGTGGGGGTCGTACCCTCCATTTATCTCTCTGGGGGTCGCCACCCTCAATTTACTCGGGCTCGGAACAAAATTGTAGGCCGCGATATTCAACGCTCTTGGCTGGTTGGATATATCCAAATTCACGCTCTTGGCGGATGGGATTTTGCCATGTTCACCTTGGCGGATGGGCATTCACTGATCGACTTATGCATTCATTATTCATTATTTATTATTGTTCAAGAATCTTCACCCCACATCTGGATGAGGACTTTCGTGGA
This sequence comes from Meconema thalassinum, assembly GCA_946902985.2. Lineage (NCBI taxonomy): Eukaryota > Metazoa > Arthropoda > Insecta > Orthoptera > Tettigoniidae > Meconema > Meconema thalassinum. The sequence goes on along the minus strand of OX336388.2, from coordinate 211,671,969 downwards.
CCTGGGAGTAGTTCCGTTAACCCCAGGCGCACTTCTTCACTTCCATTCGATTGGAAGGCTCATCCCCCGCCATAGGGACGCTACTTAGCATACAGGCTAACTAGGAGTCTAGTCAAATTTGTCGTCCTTAGGTAGATTTTCTATCATGTCCGACGCTGAGTGAGCTATTTCTCCCGTCAGACAGACAAGTTCCCACCTGCAGGTCTGGCTTCGCTGACAGTAGTGCATAATGGGTGTAACCTTCTCCGACACGGCAGCAGGCTAGGCGTACCGAGATCTCGATGTTTGCCCGCACTACTCATCGTCGCTTCGACCTTCCGTCTTTGTGTCAGATCTATCACTGCCTTCTTTGGCTTTGCCTTCCTGTGGCCCTTTTTATCGTCAATTATGTTATCACCTGGTGTACACTCAGATCCTTGATTATCCGTGTATAGATATTTCTGTGGGGGTGTAATTTTAGTGTGCAATGTATATTTTAATGTAATGTGCAATTGTAGTGTATTTTGTATTTAGCCTACTTTTCACATTTTGCAAAAATGAGGAAAATGTAGACTTATGAGATCGGGCAAATGTGTGTCTGTCTGTCTGTCCTTCTCTCTGTCTGTCTGGCTGTGTGTGTGTGTCCCCCCCTATCAACTCCTAAACGGCTGCAGCAATCGAAACAAAATTTGTTAGGAGTAAAGATCTATACCTGAATATCTTACGGCCATATTTGAAAATGATGTCAGTGCCACCAACTGCTGAAAAATCGCAATTGGAATTTGTGCTCCATGTTGGATATCATGGAAGGTATGAATGTGAGCAATTTCAAAATTGGCACACGTTTAGATAATAATATTGCAGTTTAATTTCCAGGAGGTCATACAAGGCAGTGTTGCCAAAATGATTATATGCCTGCTGATCGGTCCAATATTTAAATGCATATAACTTCTACACTATCACTTGGATTTCAACCCAATTTCGTATGTGCTATGTGTACATAAACAGATATGACTGAGCGTATTCTTAAGAGCCACCAGGGATGCCAACTGTTAATAAATGCTCTCAATATTTTATCCAATTACCCATATATCAGAAAGTATGCAAGCCGACAGCTTTAAACTATGCACACATATATTACCTGATATTCTATATTAATTTGGAGTAACTTATATACGTCAGTGCTACCAACATGATTCCAAGCCTGCTGAGAAGTCCAAATTTAAATACATGTAACTTCTATACTATCATTTGGATTTCAACCAAATTTCGTATGTGCTATGTGTACCATAACAGATATGACTATTCAGATTCTGAAGAGTAACCAGGGCTGCCAACTGTTAATAAATACTGTCACTATTTTTGTTACCCTAATAACAATATATCAGAAAGTATGCAAGCCAATAGCTCTAAACTTTGCACACGTATAGGGCCTGGCATTCTAGATTAATTTGTAGTAATTAATATAGACCTACGCTAGTGCTGCCAACATGATTCTAAGCCTGCTGATAGGTCCAATTTTAAAATGCATGTAACTTCCATACTAACTAATGGATTTCATTCAAAATTGACACATTAATAGATCATATTATTTCAGATTATTTCTGACCAATACATGTATGTCATTGTTGCCAAAATGATGTTACGCGCGCTGTTAGATCCAATGTTTAACTGCATGTAACGTCCATGCTATCCGTTGGACTTCAACCAAATTTTGTATTCTGTACCTTAAGAGATGGAACTAAGAATATATTCAGTCACCAGGGCTGCCAACTGTAGTTCTCTATTAGGCTACATTATGCCAATTATACAGTATTTCAAACTAATTAGAAATTTCGATATTACCAACTTCATTTCGTCATTATTCTAGATAGATAGATAGATAGATCATTGGCATGAATCTTAAATTTTAAGACAAGTAGGCTCTTTAGTTCGTCACGGAATTTCTTTTTTTTTGTGTTCTTGAGTGGTAGATCATTTGAATCGCATTGCCTGCTTTAGTCCTTCTTGCTTATTCGGATCTCTTGTGCTGATGTCTAAGTATATCTCTAGATATGTTAATAGGGTTGTGGATGTAAGGTTTTGTTATCAAGGTCCGCTCAGGTGTCATTTGTTGAGATGGGTTTTATACGTGGGTTTGGGATGGTGTAGCAGCTTTGGACTCTGTAATTATGGTGGCCGAGAGTCGGTAATACTGTAGGGATGTCTTTACTCTTAAAGGATGTTGTGGGTTTTCCCCAGGTGTTTAAAATTCAAACTATGTCATGCTGGTGTGATAAAAAATACGAGCCCTGGTGTTTGGGTGTGATGTCCCATAAATGTGGATGGATTTGAGCGCATGTCTGCCACTCAAGTGAGGAAAAGGGGTGTGTTTAAGTGTGATATGTTTATATTTTGCATGCGGGCGTACTAAGTGAAATGTTTGTTAGTACATTGTTATGGCCTTTCATCTATGCGAATTGATGTACATTCAGCGCTTAATATTGGCGTCCGACCTCCTTTAGTATTCAGGTGGAAGCAGTATGTTACAGGGTGCAGTCAACCCTCTCTGTAAGAGCATGAATGTCTACCAACCCCTTTGTATAATTGTGGTGTAGTGTGTCTTTGTTTATGTATGTGATTTGTATGTGAATTTTGTGGGAATTTTAGGAAGGTGTTGGGAGTTGGGTGCTTGGATCTCTGCCTGTATATCTGTTTTACGTGAAACTGTATGTTACCATTCTGTGCCTTGTATTATGTGATCGTTTTACCTTGGTCACATTTTGCTCTCTTCCACTCTCTGTCGGTGTTTAAATGTGCGCTAGCTTGGCGTCTACATGTCGTGTAGATATCTCATTGCGCCTAGTGCTTAATAAAATTCCTTTCTTACTGTCGTTCTGGGATTATCATCCCTTATCCCTCTTAAAATACACGTATATCCCTGGGTAACGCCTTTGGGCTTTCCCAATTTTTGCTGTATACCGAGTGGGTTTTATCGTTCACGGCTCTTCACTTTTTAATTGATAATGCCATTGGGGTGTATTTAGTACCCTGTAGAAACATATCTACCCTTACAAGTGTGTAAAATACGTGCGCTGAGCACTTTGTAGCCTGCCTACGTACTTTACGTGCGGCCTTGAAGTTTATGTTTGTATTCTCTATAACCTCTATTTATAGGTGTAATTTTATAAGTCCACCCTATTGTGGGGGTCAATTTACTACTTTGCCCGTGTATTAGGGTCTTGGTCAGCTCTTTAATTGCTGTGGAACCTCCCTATTTTGTATACTATAACCTCCTCAAAAAATGGGGTTTGTGCCATGTGTGTTATCTCTACGTCGGCTACAATATCTATGTGCCTTTTCATAATTGCCGGTGTGCCCTTTAAAGAATTGGGGGGGGGGATTATTCCTCTTTGGACTCTGTGTTTACCCGCTCTTATGTCTAATTGTCTGTGTTTGTGTTGAATTGTGTTGTCTGCCCTATGCGGTTATCGCATGTGGCAGGGGGCGTACATGGCTCAGCGTGCGCTGCAACTTTGGCGCGCTGGCTTGTCAGGCGGCACGTCGCTTATGCGTGTCCTGATATGTGAGTCACCTTGTTCTCGGCGCGTGTTGCCGCTCTGTATACAGTGTCATTACCTACTTCCGTAGCTGTGTTCAGCCTGTTGTCCCGATTAATCAAGTGGGCGGCTTTAAGTGGCAATACCCATTGTGTTTTAATGTGGCCTTGCATTCTCTGTACCAAGTGTCCAATGTTCTAGTGGAAATACTCCATTGGTAATGATGCTGGCTCTTATAATTGTGCAAGCATGCACTGTTGCGATCGCTGGGCCCCCGTGACCCTGTTGCTTGCAATTCAGCAATTGCGTGTTATGTTTGTGTTTGTGTGTGTGTAATCCTTCCTGGTATGTGTCAACCATGGCTGGTAAAGAATTCGAGGTATGTATGTCGCGATTACTTTTGTTTTGATTGCTAAATGTGTCTGTGGCGTACAAACGTTGTTGGGTAATGAAAACAATATTTTCTTCTGTATAATTGCTGGCGTTTTGCCATGTGTTTGCTTAAAAATGTGTCAGCCTGCTGAAATTTACTGCTAGGCCTCTTTCGGAATTCGCCTTTCCTATTATTTCTGTCCTACGCCGATTTACCTACTATATATTCCTCCAGAGTCTATCTCGGGCCTATTTCTGGGGTAATTCTACTGTCCCGTGTTAAATGTTCGCAAATTTTGGCCTTTGCGATGTGGTATTCCCATGTGGCATCTAGTGTGTTCTTCGTAACTGGGTGCCGTTGACTAGCTTTTTTCCCAGTTACGTCCTGTTCCGTGTATGAATGTGTCTGTGTCCCCTATATTGTGTTTTACACCCTGTATGCCATTCTGCGCGTGTTTAGGAATCCCTGTCCGTGGTGTTTTTGTTTTCCGGCAATGCGGGCTATACGCGCCTGGCAGGAGTATTGTGTGGCCTTAGTGGAGCCTGGTGTATCTGATATGTCCTGCTGTGGGTAACTTGGGGTCGCTAATGCCCTAATTAGTTATTATAGCGAGTGTTGTAAAACTGGCATGCGTGTGTTTAAGTATAGGTACCCTATATGTAGTGTTTGTGGAAATTTTGGCTGCCCCTGGTTTTGAGTTGAGGGCGTTGTGGGGTTTTGAACTTGCCATGAATGAGTTCGTACCAGTATAATGTATTTGTGAGCGCACGTTCGCGTGCTGGTGGCTCGCTGTTTCTACAGTATCGTCTCTAAGTTGTCGCTGACTTATCAATGGTGTCCCGTTACGATGCGATAATAGCAGGCTTGACTGTGTAGGTGCTTATTCGCCGCGTCTTGACATCGTCGAGTGTAAGCTCTCATGTCCGTAATCCTGTCTGAGTGATGGTGACAACTTGTCTACCAGTCCTTGTGATAAAAAAGCTTGTTGCCCCGTGTACTTGTTTGTGCTCCATCCTTTGTCGTGGCTACATTATGACGCCACGTATTGTTAGAGTTATGTGTTTTCTGTGCCCCCTCTATTGTTTTATGTCTGCCCGTATGGCATCTAGTGTTATGTTTCGTGGTAGGTGTCGGTGCCGATTTTGTTTTTGTGAATCCCCTGTGATTGGCTCAGGTACCCGTGGTTAGTGTTCTATGCTTTGAGTTTCTTACCCTTTCTACGAATGGGGCCGTTTTCTTTTCTCTTTGTGGCTTTTCCGCCCTTTCTAGCTGGTGCCATTGCCTTCATCCGCCGAATGTGAATAGTGTCATTTATAAGCTTGTGCCCATGTCGTATCCTAACTACATAGTTCAGGTCGGATATCTTTCTAGAAACTTTGAAGGGACCTGTCCAGTGCGGTATCAAGAATTCGGACACGTTACTTTTGCGGACTGGACTCTATATCATGACTAATTGCCCTGGTGTATACTCCTCGTGTTTGTGCTTTTTATCATATCGCTCTTTTTGTTTTTGTAGTGTTTTGCCTATATTTTGCCTCGCGTCCATGCGCGCTACTTGCAAGTGTTCTAGCCGGCCCGCATTATCTGTGAGGGTGTCTTGGGGAATGTATACATTATCTGTGGGGCTTCTGGGTGTATAACCATGTAGCAAATAGTGTGGAGTGTCGTTTGTGGCTGTGGACACCGATGTATTGTAACTGAATGTTATGGGCTGTAGGTAATTATCCCAATTTCTTCCTGTGTCCTCTGTGAATTTCGCCAGGGCCTTCCCTATTATTTTGTTCATGGCTTCCGTTAATCCATTTGTCTGGGGTGAGAAGCTTGTTGTCGTGTACGCCCTTTTCCTTAGTACCTCCAGAAACTGTTAGAGTACCCTCGAGGTGAAAATAGTACCTCTATCGGACAAAAGCGTTTGGAATAGACCATGGCGTGTGATGATTTCAAATAGGAATTCCGCTATGCTATTTGTATCTGCCTTGGGCACGGCTTTGGTGATCATGTACCGGGTAAGATACTCCGTGGCAACGAGTATGTATTTATTACCCTTCTCAGATGTGGTGATAGGGCCTTTAACATCTATCCCTATCCTGTAGAATAGTTCTCCTACCGGCACAGGTTATAGGAGCCCCTGCGGCTTGCCAGGTCTAGCTTTAAATCGTTGGCAGGTGTGTCATGTTTTGACAAAGTTTTCTATGTCAGTTTTCATGTTTACCCAGTAGTACTTGGCCCGTATTCTGTGGTAAGTCTTATGCGCGCCTAAATGAGCTCGTGCAAGGGGTGAATTGTGGTTCCCGGTCATGATATTTTCTTTCAATGCTTCCGGTACCGCTATGGGCGCAGTGTAGTGCAGGGCTGTGGGCGTAACTTTCAGGACACCGTCTTTGTCTAGGAAAAATCGTTCTGACAGCCTTGGAATCCACCTTGTCCAAGTTTTCTAACGCCGTGAGGATCTGTTTCAAGTGTGGATCGTGTTTCTGTTCCTGTTTTATGCCTACGAGTGTTATCGTGAAAGTCGGCATAGTATCCCATTCGTGGTCTTTACCCTCATCTGGGGGTCTGCCACTGGCAATCTGGATAGCCCTTCTGCATCCAGGTGTGTAGCGCCCTCCTTGTGTTTGACCAGGAAATTATAATCGTAAAGGCGAAAGATAAACCTATTGAGGCGCGAATTTGGGGTTTTGAACTTATCCCAGAAAAGCAGACTGGCGTGGTCAGTTATCACTGTGAAATCGATACCATAGAGGTATACTCTGAAATAGTTTACTCCCCATGAGAAAGCTAACATTTCGCGTTCTGTGGCGGAGTATCTATTTTCGACAGCCGTTAATTTTCTGCTGGCGTAAGCCACTGGCCGTTAGCGTCCTTCAGTGTCTTCCTGTAATAGAGCGGCTCATAGCCCATATTGAATTGCGTCAACGTGCAGAAATGTGGGCCTATCGCTCTGAAAGTGTTGTAGTAATGGCGGGGTGGTCAATAATTGTTTAAGTGTGTTAAATGCATCTACTTGTTCTTATGTAATATGGAAGGGCGACTTTTCGTGTGTTAGCTCCGTTAGGGGATGGGCGATGTGTGCGAATCTATAGATATACTTGCGATAATAGGAAGCCAATCCCAAAAAGATGCGCAATTGTTTCAAATTTGCGGGCATCCGAATACCCGTTATTGCGTCTGTCTTCGCTGAGTCGGGGATTATCCCTTCTCTGTTTACAATATGCCCCAGGATATTAATTTGCTGTCGGGCAAATTGACATTTCGCAGGTTTAAGCCTAAATTTGGCTTCCCAAATCCGTGCGAAGGCTTCCTCTATGTGCGCGAGGTGTTCTTCGAATGTTTGGGAGAAAACTGTGATGTCGTCAATATATACGAGTACTGACCGCCATTTTAGGCCTGAGAATGCCTTGTCCACCAATTTCTGAAATGTCTGGCTGGCGTTACGGAGCCCCATGGGTAACACCCTGTATGCACAGAGGCCGTTCTCCGTAACGAATGCTAGTTTGTGTCTATCCGGCTCATAAATAGGGATTGAATAAAACCCTGAAAAACAATCCATTGAACTGTACCAGTTGGCCCCACTGAGAGCATCCAAATAAGTGTCTGCACGTGGCAGTGGATAGCTGTCTTTCTCAATTAATGTGTTGAGCCTACGATAGTCGGTACAAAAACGGTGGGAACCATCCCGTTTCCTGGTCAGCAAGACCGGAACACTATAATTTGAAATAGTAGGCTCTATGATCCCCGTTTCGAGCATCTCCTGAATTTGAGTGTCGATAGCATATCTTTCCTTCTGGCTCACCCTGAAGGGGAGCTGGTGGACTGGCCGGTCACTGGTGAGTGTGACATGGTGTTCGATAAGGTCGGTGACTGCGAGATCTCTGAGCGAGTTGGCGAAGATTTCTCTATTGTTTTCTAGGAGTTCTGTGAGCTTGCTATTTTGCTCTGGTGTCATTTCCTGTGTGGGAGTGTTACAAGGTGGCGTTTCTGTGTTTGCGTCCGTGTGTATGTTAATTGTGGTCAATGTAGAGGCCTGGTGATCGCGGGTTTCTCGCTCCGCTCGAGCACCATCTACGTTTCTGGCATATACAATGAGGTGTGTGGTGATCCTTTGATTGTTCATTAGGTGGATCTTACCGCTAGCGAAACTTACTTTCGCATCGTACTTTGCGAGTCAGTCCCAATTATCGCTGACGCAGAAAGGTGTCCTATTACGAACATAGGGTGTGTTGCCGTAAAGCTGCCCATCTTAATGTGATTGTATGCTACTCCTGAGGTTTCTAGTGTTTGCGAATTGGCCGCTACAAGCCGAATGCCATCAGGCACCCTGTGTATCTGCCCTTCCGCGACATATTTGCTATTGATGCAACTGACGGCCGCGCCCGTATCAATAAGCACTTGTATTCTGTGCCCATTTATGTTAGCGTGCATCGTTAATGCCGCTATATTGTTCCCTTCCCATTGTATAGACGTGTTATTGAGTGTGTGGGTGGTAAGCGTTGTTGTTGCTGCTTCAGTGTCTTCGAATTTGTGTACGCCCTTGTCTACTCCCGGCTTTGTGACTCGGTGTTTTCTCTGTCTAGCATTTCCGCTGACAAGCCGTGTTGCTTGTCGCAATTCGCGCCTGATGCGCTTGGCCGTGTGACTCATTTCCTGCCTCAGCCTTTCTGCTTCGCTTAGCGGAATATACTCCCGACCTGCATTGTACGCTCTCTTCATCGTGTTTCCTGATGTGATATTTGTTTCCTGTCTTTTCCTTGCCGTGGGTTTGGATCATATGCATAGTGTAGATGCCGTGGTATTCCCTGTCCTGGTGTTGTGCGTCGAGATTTTCATGTTTGCGAATTCCCGTGACAGTTGTTCAAGCTCGTCTGTAAGTTGTGCTTGCACCCTAGGAATGAATTCGCGAGTAATATTGTGCTTTTCCCCCTCTGCGTAACGGCGCCATAAGCCAGCGTCTTCCTCAGTAAGCTCTATGGCTTGGTTACTTACCCATGTGTTTCTGGACCACACCCTGATGTGCTCCTTGTCCTTAACCTGGCCTGGTAAAATGCCTGTTTTTCTTGTCCAGTTAGTGTGGGTTCGATCCCTAACTTAAGGTCGCCTTGAACACAAGACACTTGCACCATAACAAAAGGTCGCCATGAACACTAGATACGTATAACCTAACCTAAGGACGCAATGAACACTAGACACTTGCACCCTAACTTATGGTTGCCATGAATACTTGATACTTATAATCTAACTTAAGGTCGCCATGAACACAAGACACATTCACCCTAACTTAAGGTTGTCATGAACACTAGACACTTGTACACTAACTTCAGGTCGCCATGAACAATAGAAACTTGTACACTAACGTAGGTCGCCATGAATACTTGGCACCTTCACCCTAACCTAAGGACGCCATGACCACTAGACACTTGCACCCTAACATACGTTTGCCATGAACACTGGACACTTGTACACTACATTAAGGCTGCCATAACACTAGACATGTGTACCCTAACATAAGGTCACCATGAACACCAGACACTTGTATCGTAACTTAAGGCCGCCATGGACACTAGATATTTGTACACCAATATAAGGCCGCCATGAAAACTAGACACTTGTTCACTAACTTAAAGTCACCATGAATGCTAGGCTCGTTCACCCTAACTTAAGGTCACCGTGAACACAAGACAATTGCTCCCTAACTTAAGGTCGCCATGAACACTAGGCACTTATACCCTAACTTAAGGTCGCCATGAACACTAGAAAATTGTACACTAACATAAGGCCGCCATGAACACATGATACTTGCACCCCAACTTAAGGTTGGCGTGATTACTAGACAATTGCACCCTAACTTAGGTCGCTATAAAAACTAGACACTTGCACCCTATCTTAAGGACTCCATGAACACTAGACATTTTCACACTAACATAAGTTCGCCATGGACACTAGACACTTGCAAACTAACTTAAGTTCCCCATGAAGTCAACACACATGTACCCTAACATAAAGTCGCCATGAACACTGGGCACTTTTACCCTAAATTAAGGTCGCCCTGAACACTAGACACTTGCACCCTAACTAAAGGTCGCGATGAAAACTAGGCACTTGCAACCGAACTTAAGGTCGCCATGATCACTAGGGACTTGTATCCTAAGTTAAGGTCGCCATGAACACTGGGCACGTGCACCCTAACTTAAGGTCGCCATGATCAATAGACACTTGCACCCAAACTTAAAGTCGTCATGAACACTAGACACTTGTACCCTAGCTTAAGATCGCCAAGAACATAAGACACTTGTACCCAATCTTAAGGTCGTCATGAACACTAGACACTTGTTCCCTAACTTAAGGTCGCCATGAACACTAGGCACTTGCACATTAACTTAAGTTCACCATGAACAATAGCCACATGTACACTAACTAAAGGTCGCCATGAACACTAGTCTCTTGCACACTAATTCAAGGTCACCATGAACACAAGACACTTGTACACTATCTTAAGGTCGCCAAGAACACTTGGCACTTGCACTCTAACTTAAGGTCACCATGAACACTATGCACTTGTACCCTAAGTTAAGGTCGCCGTGATCACTAGGCACTTCCACCCCATCTTAAGGTTGCAATGAATACTAGGACTTGTACCCTAACTTAAGGTCGTCATGAACTCTACACTCTTGTACCCTAGCTTAAGGTCACCATGAACACAAGACACTTATACCCTACCTTGAGGTCGCAATGAACACTAGAAACGTTCACCCTAACGTATGGCTGCCATAAACACTAGGAACTTTCTCCCTAACTTAAGGTCGCCATGAACACTAGACACTTGCACCTTAACTTATGGTCGCCATGAACATTAGGAACTTGCCCACTAACTTAAGGTCGCCATTACACTAGACACTTGTACCTTAACTTAATTCGCCTTGAACCCTAGCCACTTACACTCTAACTTAATGTCTCCTTGAACACTAGAGACTTGTACCCTAAATTAAGGTTGCCATGAACACTAGGCGCTTGCACCCTAACGTATGGTTGCCATGAACACTAAACACTTTCACCCTAACATAAGGTCGCCATGAACACTCGACACTTGCACCCTAATTTAAGGTTGCCATAAACACTGGATAATTGTACCCTAACAAAGGGTCGCCATGAACACTAGACACTCGTACCCCAACTTAAGTTCGCCATGAACACTTGACACATGCACCCTTAATTAAGTTCACCATGAACACTAGACATTTGTACCCTAACCTAAGGTCGCTATGAACACTGGACTCTTGTACCCTAACTTAGGGTCGCCATGGACACTAGACCTTGTACCCCAAATTAAGTTTCCATGTACATTTGACACTTGCACCCTAACTTAAGTTCGCCATGAACACTAGACACTTGCACCCTAACTTAAGGTCGGCATGAACACGAGACATTTGTACCATAACTTAGGGTCGCCATGAACACTAGATACCTTCAACCTAACTAAAGGTCGCCATGAACACAAGACACTTGCACCCCAACTTAAGGTCGCCATGAACACTAGACATTTGTACCCTAACTTAAGGTCGCCATGAACACTGCACACTTGCACCCTTACTTAAAGTCGCCATGAACACTAGGCACTTGTACCCTAACTTAGGCCGCCATGAACACAATACACTTGTACACTAATTTAAGGTCGCCATGAACACTAGACACTAATACGCTAACGTAAGGTCGCCATGAGCACTAGACACTTGTACACTAGTTTAAGGCCCCCATGAACACTAGTCACTTGCATCTTAACTTAAGATCGCCATTAACACTAGACACTTGCACCCTAACTTATGGTCGCCATAAACACTAGATACTTGCAACCTAACTTAAGGTCGCCATGAACACAATCACTTTCACCCTAACTGAAGGTCGTCATGAACACTAGACACTTGTACACTAACTTAAGGTTGCTGTAAACACTAGACACTTGTACACTAACTTAAGGTTGCCATAAACACTAGACACTTTTACTTTAACTTAAGGTCGCCATGAATACAAGACACTTGCACCCTAAATTTATGTCGTCATGAACCTTAAACACTTGCACCCTAACCTAAAGTCGCCATTATCACAAGACACTTGCACCCTAACATTAGGTCGCCATGAACACTAGACACTTGCACCCTAACTTACGGTTGCCATGAACACTAGACACTTGCACACTAACTTAAGGACGCCATAAACACTAGACACGTGTATTCTAACTTAGGTCGCCATGAACATTAGGCACTTGTACCCTAACTTAAGGTTGCCATGAACAATAGGCACTTGCACCATAACTTTAGGTTGCCATAAACACTAGACACTTGTACACTAACTTAAGGCCACTATAAACACTAGACACTTGCCCTCTAACTTAAGGTTGCCATGAACACTAGACACTTGTACTCTAACTTAAGGCCGTCATAAACACTAGACACTTGTACACTAACTTAAGGTTGCCATGAAAACTAGACTCTCGTACCCTAACTCAAGCCGCCATAACACTAGACTCTTGTACAGTAATTTATGGCCGCCATGAACACTAGATACCTGTACACTAACTTAAGGTCGCCATAAATACTAGGCACATTCACCTTAACTTATGGTCGCCATGAACACAAGATACTTGTACCGTAACTTAGGGCCGCAGTGAAAGCCGGGCACTTGTACCTTAAGTTAAGGTCGCCATGAACATTAAGCACTTGCACCCTGACTTAAGTACGCCATGAACACTAGACACTTGCACCCTAACTTAAGGTTGCCATGAACACTAGACAGTTGCACCCTAATTTAAGGTTGCCATGAACACTAGACATGTGCACCCTAACTAAAGGTCGCCACGAACACTAGGCACTTTCACCCTAACTTGGGGTCGCCATGAACACTAGACACTTTGTACCCTATCTTAAAGCTGACATGAACACTAGACACTTGTGCATTAATTTAAGGCCTCCATGAACACTAGACACTTTTACACTATTTTAAGGCCGCCCTGAATACTAGACACTTGTACCCTAACTTAAGGTCGCTATGAACACTGGGCTCTTGCATCTCAACGTAGGGTCGCAATGAGCACTACACACCTGCACCCTAACTTAAGGTTGCCATGAACACTAGACACTTGTACACTAACTTTAGGCCGGCATAAGCAGTAGAAACGTGTATCCTAACTTAAGGTCGCCATGAACACTAGACACTTGTACACTAAATTATGTCGCCATGAACACTAGACATTTACCCTAAATTAAGGTCGCCATGATCACTAGGCACTTGTATCCTAAGTTAAGGTCGCCATGAACACTAGGCCCTTGCACCCTAACTTTAGGTCGCCATGATCAATAGACACTTGTACCCAAACTTAAGGTCGTCATGAACACTAGACACTTGTACCCCAGCTTAAGGTCGCCAAGAACATAAGACCCTTGTACCCAAACTTAAGGTCGTCTTGAACACTAGACACTTGTTCCCTAACTTATGGTCGCCATGAACACTAGGCACTTGCATCTTAACTTAAGGTCACCATGAACAATAGACACATGTACCCTTACTAATGGTCGCCATGAACACTAGACACTTGTACACTAATTTAAGGCCGGCATAAACACTAGACACTTGTATCCTAACTTAAGGTCGCCATGAACACTAGACACTTGTATACTAACTTATGTCGCCATGAACACTAGACATTTGTACCTTAACTTAAGGTCGCCATGAGCACTAGACATTTGTTTCCTAACTCAAGGACGCCATGAACACTAGGCACTTGCACCCTAACTTAAATTTGCCATGAACACCAGGCACTTGTACACTAACTTAAAGGCGCCATGAACCCTAGGCACTTGCACCCTAACTTTAGGTTGCCATAAACACTAGACAATTGTACACTAACTTAAGGGCGCCATAACCACTAGACACTTGTACACTAGCTTAAGGTCGCCATGAACATTAGACACTCGTACCCTAACTCAAGCCGCCATCACACTAGACACTTGTACAGTAATTTAATGCCGCCATGAACAATAGGTTCCTGAGGAGGATAAAAAGGCCGGTTCTGGCGCAGGGACTAATGGGCAAGATGGCCGCCTTGCGCAACCAGCCCTATGTTATTCTTATAGAGGGGTCAGAGCTGGCGCAGTGGCTAAAGGGCAAGATGGCCGCCACGCCCTGAGGCCGTGGGTGACGTCACGGGAGAGGCCGACCATTTAGTTGCTAAATGGAATATACTTTATTATTATTATTATTAGGTAATTATTAATTGATCATGTGCAATCCAGACCAGCTTTATATTGTCAACCACTTGGTGTAGTGGCTAGAATTCTTGGCTGTTACTGCGAAGGCCCGGGTTCGATTCCTGGGTTTGCCAAGAAATTTAATTTCTGGTCTCGGGAGTGGAACGGGGTACACTCAGCCTTGTGAGGTACAACTGACAAGAGTTGGAGTTGTGATTTATACCTCAGCCATTCTGCCTAACCAAACTTCACCTAACCTAACCAAACCTAACCTAGCCTAAGCTAACCTAACCTAACCTAACCTAACTTAACCTAACCTAATCTAAAAGTGCGAGCAAAATAAAGTGAGTGAAAAAAGTGGGAGCAAAAAGTGAGAGCAAAAAGTGGGAGCAAAAAGTGAGAGCAAAATGGTGGGAGCAAAATATGGGAGCAAAAATGTGAGAGCAAAAAAAAGTGGGAGCAAAAAGTGAGAGTAAAAAGGTGGGAGCAAAATGTGGGAGCAAAAAAGTGAGAGCAAAAAAAGTGGGAGCAAATAGTCAGAGTAAAAAGTAAGAGCAAATGAGAGAGCACAAATAATAAACTTAGTTATAACCTAACCTAACCCACAGAAACCTGTGTTAAAGATTTTAGATTTTACATATTAACATTTTACATTTCAACATTTTAGATTTTTAATTTTTTTGTTTTACATTTTTTAGATTTTACAATTAACATTTTTGATTTTTTTGTATTTTAGTTTTAGTTTTTTTTAGATTTTACATTTTAATTTTAAGATTTTTCTGATTTTAGATTTTACATTTTCGAAAAGAGTCAACACCAAGGTCACATACCTAACTTCTCCAAACCTAACTTCACCAAACCTAACTTAAGCTAATCCAAAGGCTAATGCACATACACAAAGTATATAAGGGCACATGCAACTATCCTTATGCTTGTCTTATAGGCTACTGTAGAACATAATCACTACCCCAACCGGGTATTTTTTTTTTCATTTTGTTGTTTACACATTTGTCAATTTTCAAATTTCCCATTTTCAGTTTTTTTTTAATGTCCGTTAAGTTTTTTAATTTCATAATATGGAAACATGGATTTTGCATTTTGTTGTTGACACATTTGTCAATTTTTCAATTTCCCATTTTCAGTTTTTTAAAGTCATTTTTAAGTTTTTCAATTTCATGATATAGAAACATGGATTTCCAATTTTTTGTTTACACATTTGTCAATTTACCAAATTGCCATTTACAGTTTTAAAAATTTCAGTTTAATGTTTTTTCTATTTTGTCAATATGGAAACATGGATTTTCCAATTTGTGTTTTACATGTTCATTTTGCATTAGGAGTGGGGAGAGGTGGGTAGTAATTAAAAATGTAAAAGCAGTGTCCATACAATATTTTTTTAATTTTAAATACATGTACACTATTTACAAATAATACATTTATATATATATATATTCTTTTCTTTGTTATAAATTGCACAGTTGTTTTTACTTTGTTTTCTATTTTATTTATTTTTGATTATGAATACCATTTTTTTGTTTTTGTTTTTTGTTTATTTTTGTAGTGCTATTGCTTTTTTCCTAAATTGTTTTGTTTTATGTATTTGCTAGTTGCAGGCAGAAGATTTTGATATTCATAACTTAACTCTTTAAGCATGGTTAATGATTGAGTAATGACCATAGGCATGTGTACCTATTCCATCAGCATCAATCACTCTTTTATCATCATCAGGACACAAAGCAATTTTGTTAAGTCTTATAGATGATATGTCATGTTGTTTAGAAGCGATAATGTTCATTGGTATTCTTTTTACATTGTTTTTCATGACACAATCCTTATAGTCTTGAAAGCTTATACAATTTTTGACAACACCTCTGTTAATACCTTTAATCTTTTGATTTCTTTACCATTTATGTCTATAGCGTACATTTTAACTCTAAGTCCAACAAATGCTTTTATAATTTGTCCACAAGCCGCGTCTTTAAATTTCCCCAACGTTTTCTTGTTTGATGTAGAGTAACATATGTGATTAGTAGGATAATCTGATGTGTCCAGGTGTTCTAGGAAATCCAACTTGTCTTGATATACATCTGGGTGTTAACCAAATAAATGAACGAGTTGGTATCCATATGTAAAACACAAATTGGAAAATCCATGTTTCCATATTGAAAAAATAGAAAAAACATTAAACTGAAATTTTTAAAACTGTAAATGGGAATTTGGTAAATTGACAAATGTGTAAACAAAAAATTGGAAAATCCAAGTTTCTATATCATGATATTGAAAAACTTTAAACTGACATTAAAAAAACTGAACATGGGAAATTGGAAAATTGACAAATGTGTAAACAACAAAATGCAAAATCCATGTTTCCATATGATGAAATTTAAAAACTTAAAACTGACATTAAAAAAACTGAAAATGGGAAATTGGAAAATTGTCAAATGTGTAAACAACAAAATGAAAAAAAATACCCGGTTGGGGTAGTGATTATGTTGTACAGTAGCCCATAAGACTAACATAAGGATAGTTGCATGTGCCTTATATACTTTGTGTATGTGCATTAGCCTTTGGATTAGCTTAAGTTAGGTTTGGCAAAGTTAGGTTTGGTGAGGTTAGGTATGTGACCTTGTAGTTTACTCTTTTCGAAAATGTAAAATGTAAAATCATAAATCAAAAAAATCTTAAATTTAAAATGTAAAATCTGAAAAATAACTAAAACCTAAAATACAAAATAATCAAAAATGTAAAACGCATATCTAAAAAATGTAAAATAAAAAAATAAAAAATGTAAAATGTTAAAATGTAAAATGTTAAAATGTAAAATCTAAAATCTTTAAATGAGGTTTCTGTGGGTTAGGTTAGGTTAGGATATAACTGAGTTTATTATTTGTGCTCTCTCATTTGCTCTTACGTTTTTGCTCTGACTATTTGCTCCCACTTTTTTGCTCCCATTTTTTTTGCTCTCACTTTGTTGCTCCCACATTTTAGTCCCAACTTTTTGCTCTTACTTTTTGCTCCCAATTTTTTGCTCCCACTTTTAGCTCCCCCTTTTTGCTCCCACTACTTTTTGCTCCCTCATTTTGCTCCCACCGTTTTGCTCTCACTTTTTGCTCCCACTTTTTTGCTCCCACTTTTTGCTCCCTCTTTTTGCTCCCACTTTTTTGCTCCCACTTTTTTGCTCCCACTTTTTGCTCTCACTTTTTTGCTCTCACTTTTGGCTCTCACTTTTTGCTCCCACTTTTTATGCTCCCACTTTTTGCTCTCACTTTTTGCTCCCAATTTTTGCTCCCATATTTGCTCCCACTTTAAAGTTAGGTTATGTTAGGTTAGATTAGGTTAGGTTAGGTAAAGTAAGGTTAGGTTAGGTGTGGTGAGGTTATAACTAAGTTTATTACTTGTGCTCTCACATTTGCTCTCACTTTTTTTTGCTCGCACTTTTAGGTTAGGTTAGGCTAGGTTAAGTTAGGTTAGCTTAGGCTAGGTTTGGTTAGGTTAGGTGAAGTTTGGTTAGGCAGAATGGCTGAGGTATGAATCAAAACTCAAGCTCATGTCAGTTTTACCTCACAAAGCTGAGTGTACCACGTTCCACGCCCGAGACCAGAAATTAAATTTCTTGGCAGAGCCAGGAATCGAACCCGGGCCTTCACAGTAACAGCCAATAATGCTAGCCACTACACCAAGTGGTTGACAATATAAAACTGGTCTGGATTGCACATGATCAATTAATAATTACCTAATAATAATAATAATAAATATTCCATTTAGCAACTAAAGGGTCGGCCTCTCCCTGTGACGTCACCCACGGTCTCAGGGCGTGGCGGCCGTCTTGCCCATTAGCCACTGCGCCAGCTCTGACTGACCCCTCTATAAGAATAACATAGGGCTGATTGCGCGCGGCGGCCATCTTGCCCATTAGCCCCTGCGCCAGAACCGGCCTTTTTGTCCTACTCACCTGTACACTAACTTAAGGTCACCATAAATACTAGGCACATTCACCTTAAATTAAGGTCGCCATAAACACTATACACTTGCACCCTAACTTAAGGTCGCCATAAACACTATACACTTGCACCCTAACTTAAGGTCGCCATAAACACTATACACTTGCACCCTAACTTAAGGTCGCCATAAACACTATACACTTGCACCCTAACTTAAGGTCGCCATGAACATTAGACACTTGTACCCTGTCTTAAAACTGCCATCAACACTAGACACTTGTACATTAATTTAAGGCCGCCATGAACATTAGACACTTGTACACTATTTAATGGCCGCCATGAACACTAGACACTTGCACCCTAACTTAAGGTCGCCATGAGCACTAGAATCTTGTACACTATTTTATGTTCGCCATGAACACTAGACATTTGAACACTAACTTAAAGTCGCCATGAACACTAGACACTTTCACACTAACTGTAGGTCGCCATAAACTATGGGCACTTGCACAATAACTTAGCGTCGCCATGAACACTGCACACTTGCAACCTAAGAAAAGGTCGCCATGTACACTAGCACTTGAACCCTAACGTAAGGTCGCAATGGACACTAGACACTTGTACCCTAACATAAGGCCGCCATGAACACTACACACTTGTACCCTAACTTAAGGTCGCCATGAACACTACTACTTGTACCCTAACATAAGGTCGCCATGAACACTAGACACTTGTACCCTAACGTAAGGCCGCCATGAACAATAGACAATTGTACCCTAACTTAAGGTCGCCATGAACACTACTACTTGTACCCTAACTTAAGGTCGCCATGAACACTAGACACTTGCAACCTAACTTATGGTCGCCATGAACACAAGATACTTGTACGCTAACTTAAATTCGCCAAGAACACAAGCCACTTGCACTCCAACTTAAGGTCGCCATGAACTCTAGACACGTGTACCCTAATTACTTCGCCATGAACACTAGGGACTTGCACTCTAACTTAAGGTCTCCATGAACACTAGACACTTGTACGCTAACTTATGGTCGCCATGACCACTAGACATTTGTATCCTAACTTAAGGTCGCCATGAACACTATACTCTTGTACACAAACTGAAGGCCGCTATGAACACTACTGTCGGGGAAATAAGTATAGATACTCGAGTTTAGAGGCCAATAAAACCTTTACCCTTAGTCTTACATAAGAACAACCTACACCAAAAGTTTCCTTGTTTTATTTGTCGTTTAACGATATAGAGTAAATATTTGCATTGTACCTCGTTAAAATTTTATAGCAGATTGAACAAAAAAAGTACCGGTTTTTCTTACCAAGTTCACGGAGCGCTCATTTAGAAGGATCATTACGTTAAAAGTATTGATCGGATCGTAACGAAAATCTAATACGTCTTAAAGGAGCTTATTGTTAACGCGTATATGAAGTTTTAATCTGATCTGATGTTTCTTTAAGTAGTTGTTGTGAATTTTGTAAAACATCTTTTTCTCGGGCCTGGGTGGTCATAGCAGTATGAAATATGGCTTGTTATGAGGCTCGTAGCAATGCAAGGCTTAACGTAAAACTACATTTTATCTACTTTTGATAATTGCTTTTATATCGATTGATATTTAATCGGGTGGTTATGTGAGAAGAATGTATCGTAGCAAGCGACGGGAATAATGCGCTCGGTCGAGGAAACTCTTGCGACGTTGCCCTGTGAAACATAATACGCGCGCGTTCCAAGCCGTAAGGTCTGTGAATTTCTGTTGTTTTATTGTAATTTGTGTTAGGCCGGTACTACACTGCTAAAGAAATGTGTCAAATAAATGTTATCAAATATTTTATAAAACTGAACTTTTATCAAAGTTATACAAAGCAATTATCACACCATTACACTACATCAAATATTTTATCATAATTCAGCAAAATGGATGAAGGACAGTTCCGTGTTCACTTAACTATATTATGGTAGTTGAAATTCTGTGGTGGCAATACCGGTATATAAAAGAAACAGAAAGATAAAGTGAATGTCTATGGGTTAAACCATGGGTCGCTCACGTGACAAGGAAGATATTATTTTATACGAGTAAAATCTTTGTGAAGGAGCTGCAGTACGAGGACTTGAAAAATTACATTAATTAAAATAAATTAAAAACCATACGTGAAATTGACGAATTATAATTTTAAAAAATATAATATATATTCGCCTCCGTAGTGTAGTGGTCAGAGTGCTTAGCTGCCACCCCGGAGGTCCGTGGTTCGATTCCCGGCTCTGCCACGAAATTTGAAAATTGGTATGAGGATTGGAACGGGGTCAACTCAGCCTCGGGTGCTCCAAATGAGTAGACGGGGGTTCGATTCCCACCTCAGCCATCCTTGAAGTGGTTTACGTGGTTTCCCACTTCGTCTTCAGGCAAATGCCGGGATGATACATAACGTAAGGCCACGGCCGCCTCATTCCCTCTTCCTTGCCTATCCCTCCCAATCTTGCCATCCCTCATAAGGTCCCTGTTCGCTTTGCAGGTGAGGCCGCCTGGGCGAAGTGCTGGTTACACACCCCAGTTTTATACCCGATCCCGAAGTTTCAAAATGGAGGCGGTAAATGTGGGATCCATCGCTGAGTCCGAGGGAATAGCCAACCCTGGAGGGTAATACGATTGAGAAAAAAAAATACACTATCATTCACGTCTATTTAATTTAACTATTTAATTCTTCTTTATATCCTGAAATATGCGTCCCTTATGTACAGCGCTAATAGCCTCTGTGCTAATTTTTCCTACGAGTTATAGAAACGTGTCTTATATTTCACTTCCGCAAGAAGTTAAACATTTTCCAACACCTTTTTTAATGAGGGCTTTGGACTTCGATTGGCAGGTTTAAAAATGGTGTGTCAGCTGAAAATCTATTATTATAACATTAATTGTTTGAAGTAATTTACACTTTGAGATTATAAGATTATAAAACTGCTCCCTTATTGACTGTCTGAAAAATCACTGCCCGATGAATAAGATGAACTGTCATTTAAGTTTATAACAAGTGGCTCAACAACGGGGACGTCTTCTGTTAGCCAATCCTTTTCCCAGTAATGTTTCTCTATTTTTTTTTTTTTTTTTTGTGTGTTCGATGCATTTTTTCCATAGCTCCGGTGTTACAGACCTCAAGGCTTCTTTGCAGAGATCTCGCATCACCTCCATTGAACTTCCTCTCTCCGCCTGGTTACTCATATTCACTTTAGCTATTTTATTTTTCACGTAGGACCAAACCAGCTCTATAGGGTTGAGCTCACAATGAGCAACTGGCAACCAGACGAGTTCGACGACAGGACGACCATTCTTGATTATCTGTTCCAGCTTCTTTTTAGGTGCCCTGAAGTGAGGTTTGGCGTGAACAATTAGCTCTGCTTTCGTCATACTTTCATACTTTTGGATTCTGGGAGGAAGAGGAATATCTTTAATTGCAGCGGCACATCTCTTCACCGTGGCTATCGACCTTCCAATACACTTGGTTACTACAGTATTTGCTAAGCCCTCTTATCATTATTGCTTTCTCTCTCGCATCTAAAAAACATATTGCACTTATAATCATGGCAAATTCTCCCTCCGTTAACTGTGGATTAGCTGGCATCTTGATCGATGTGCAAACAATAGATAATACAGACAGTGATAGTTGCTGCTTGTTGCTAATGACTCAACGAAGAACAAAGGTCAGAGTTTGGTGTGCGTAGGAACGAGCGCGCAGCAACTGGCAACATTGCCAGGCTGCTGCGGTACTATCGCCACCCTCAATGGTCCGATTAAATATCAATCCATATAAAATCGATAATCACATGTAGATAAAATGTAGTTTTACGTTAAGCCTTGCATTGCTATGAGCCTCATAACAAGCCATATTTCATACTGCTATGACCACCCAGGCCCGAGAAAAAGTTGTTTTACAAAATTCACAACAACTGTTTTAAGAAACGTCAGATCAGATTAAAACTTCATATACGCGTTAACAATAAGTTCCTTTAAGAGGTATTAAAGTTTCGTTACGATCAGATAAATACTTTTAACGTAATGATCCTTCTAAGTGAGCGCTCCGTAAACTTGGTAAGAAAAACCAGTACTTTTTTTGTTCAATCTGCTATAAAATTTTAACGAGGTACAATGCAAATATTTATTCAATATCGTTAAACAACAAATAAAACAAGGAATATGTTGGTGTAGGTTGTTCTTATGTAAGACTAAGGGTAAAGGTTTTATTGACCTCTAAACTCGAGTATCTATACTTATTTCCCCGACAGTAGACACTTGCACCCTAACTTATGGTTGTCTTGAACACTAGACACTTGCACCCTAACTTAGGGTCGCCATGAACACTAGATACGTATACCCTTACCTAAGGTCGCCGTGAGCAGTAAACACTTGTACATTAACTTAAGGTCGCCATGAACTCTAAAGATTTGCACTCTAGCCCAAGATCGCCTTGAACACTAGACACTTGCACCGTAACGTAACTAGACACTTGTAACCTAACTTAACGTCGCCATGAACAATAGACACTTTCACCCTAAGTTATGGTCGCCATGAACACTAGAAAGTAGTAACCTAACTTAAGGTCCCCATGTACACAAGACACTTGCACCCTTACTTAAGGTTGTCATGAAGACTAGACACTAGTACACTAACTTCAGGTCGCCATAAGCACTAGACACTTCTACTCTAACTTCAGGTCGCCATGAATACTACACTTGTACACTTACTTCAGGTCGCCATGAACACTAGACACTTGTACTCTAACATACGTCGCCATGAACTCTATACACTTGTACTCTAACTTCAGGTCGCCATGAATACTACACTTGTACACTTACTTCAGGTCGCCATGAACACTAGGCACTTGCACCATAACTTAAGGTCGCCCTGAACACTTGACACTTGTACCCTAAACTGAGGTCTTTATGAACACAAGACACTTTCACCCTAACTTAAGGTCACCATGAACACTAGAAAATTGCACCCTAACTTATGGTCGCCATGAACACTAGACACTTGTAATCTAACTTAAGGTTGCCATGAACACAAGACACTTGCACCATAACGTATGGTCGCCATGAACACTAGACACTTGTAACCTAACTTAAGGTCGCCATGAACACTAGACACTTGCACCCTAACTTTAGGTTGCCATGAACACTAGACACTTGTAACCTAACTTAAGTTAGCCATGAACTCAAGACACTTGCACCCTAACTTATGGTCGCCATGAACACTAGACACTTGTAACCTAAATTAAGGTCGCTTGAACACTAGACACTTGCACCGTAACTTAAGGTCGCCATGAACACTAGACGCTTGTAACCTAACTTAAGTTAGCCATGAACTCAAGACACTTGCGCCCTAACCTAAGTTCGCCATGAACACTATACACTTGCACCCTAACTTCAGGTCGCCATGAAAACTAGACACTTTTACACTAACTTAGGTCGCTATGAATACTACGCACTTTCACTTTAACCTAAGGACGCTATGACCATTAGACACTTGCACCCTAACAGAAGTTTGCGATGAACACATGTCAGTTGTACACTAACTTATGTCGCCATGAATACTAGGCACGTTCACCCTAACTTAAGGTCGCCATGAACTCAAGACACTTGTAACCTTAATTAAGGTCGCCTTACCACTAGACACTTGCACCGTAACTTAAGGTCGCCATGAACACTAGGCTCTTGCACCCTAATGTAAGGTCGCCATGAACACTAGACACTTGCACACAAACTATAGGTCGCTATTAACACTCGGCACTTCACCCTAACTTAGGGTCAGCATTAACACTAGACACTTGCAACCTTACTTTAGATCGCCATGAACACTGCACACTTGCACCCTAACTTAAGGTCGCCATGAAAACTAGACACTTGCACCCTAACTTATGGTCGCCATGAACACTAGACACTTGTAACCTTAATTAAGGTCGCCTTACCACTAGACACTTGCACCATAACTTATGGTCGCCATGAAAACTAGGCACTTGCCACCTAACTTCAGGTCGCCATGGACACTAGACACTTGTTACACTAACGTCAGGTCGCCATGATCACTTGGCACTTCCACCCTAACTTAAGGTCGCCATGAACACTAGATACTTGCACCCTAACATAAGGTCGCCATGAACACTAGGCACTTGCAACCTAAATTCAGGTTGCCATGAACACCAGACACTTGCACCATAACTTATGGTCGCCATGAAAACTATGCACTTGCACCCTGACTTAAGGTCGCCATGAAAACTAGGCTCTTGCTACCTAACTTCAGGTTGCCATGAACACCAGACACTTGCACCCTAACTTATGGTCGCCATGAACACTAGACACTTGTAACCTTAATTAAGGTCGCCTTACCACTAGACACTTGCACCGTAACTTAAGGTCGCCATGAACACTAGGCTCTTGCACCCTAATGTAAGGTCGCCATGAACACTAGACACTTGCACACAAACTATAGGTCGCTATTAACACTCGGCACTTCACCCTAACTTAGGGTCAGCATTAACACTAGACACTTGCAACCTTACTTTAGATCGCCATGAACACTGCACACTTGCACCCTAACTTAAGGTCGCCATGAAAACTAGACACTTGCACCCTAACTTATGGTCGCCATGAACACTAGACACTTGTAACCTTAATTAAGGTCGCCTTACCACTAGACACTTGCACCATAACTTATGGTCGCCATGAAAACTAGGCACTTGCCACCTAACTTCAGGTCGCCATGGACACTAGACACTTGTTACACTAACGTCAGGTCGCCATGATCGCTTGGCACTTCCACCCTAACTTAAGGTCGCCATGAACACTAGATACTTGCACCCTAACATAAGGTCGCCATGAACACTAGGCACTTGCAACCTAAATTCAGGTTGCCATGAACACCAGACACTTGCACCATAACTTATGGTCGCCATGAAAACTATGCACTTGCACCCTGACTTAAGGTCGCCATGAAAACTAGGCTCTTGCTACCTAACTTCAGGTTGCCATGAACACCAGACACTTGCACCCTAACTTATGGTCGCCATGAACACTAGACACTTGTAACCTTAATTAAGGTCGCCTTACCACTAGACACTTGCACCATAACTTATGGTCGCCATGAAAACTAGGCACTTGCCACCTAACTTCAGGTCGCCATGGACACTAGACACTTGTTACACTAACTTCAGGTCGCCATGATCACTTGGCACTTCCACCCTAACTTAAGGTCGCCATGAACACTAGATACTTGCACCCTAACATAAGGTCGCCATGAACACTAGGCACTTGCAACCTAAATTCAGGTTGCCATGAACACCAGACACTTGCACCATAACTTATGGTCGCCATGAAAACTAGGCACTTGCACCCTGACTTAAGGTCGCCATGAAAACTAGGCTCTTGCTACCTAACTTCAGGTTGCCATGAACACCAGACACTTGCACCATAACTTATGGTCGCCATGAACACTAGACACTTGTAACCTAACTTAAGGTCGCCATGAACACAAGACACTTGTACACTAATTAAAGCCGCCATGAACACTGGGCACACGTACCCTAACTTAAGGTCGCCATGAACACTTGACACTTGCACCCTAACTTTAAGTCGCCATGAACACTAGACACTTGTTCCTTAATTAATTCGCCATGAACACTAGGGACTTGCACTCTAACTTAAGGTCTCCATGTACACTAGGCACTTGTACCCAAACTTAAGGTCGCCATGACCATTAGACACTTGCACCCTAACTTTAGGTTTCCATGAACACTAGACACTTGTACACTAATTTAAGGCCGCCATAAACACTAGGCATTTTCATACTCACTTATGGTCGCCATGAACACTAGACACTTGTACTCTAACTTAGCGCGCCATGAACACTAGACACTTGGAGCCTAACTTTCCCACCTTGAATACTAGACACTTGAACCCTAACTTAAGATCGCCATGAACACTAGATACGTATACCTTTACCTAAGTTTGCCATGAGCAGTAGACACTTGCACTCTAACTTACGGTCTCCATGAACACTAGATACTTGCACCCTAACGTAAGGTCGCCATGAACACTAGACACTTGTAACCTAGCTTAAGGTTGCCATGAACACAAGACACTTGCCCCCTTACTTATGGTCGCCATGAACACTAGACACTTGTAACCTAAATTAAGGTCGCCTTGAACACTAGACACTTGCACCGTAACTTAAGGTCGCCATGAACACTAGACGCTTGTAACCTAACTTATGGTCGCCATGAACACTAGGCATTTGTACCATTATTTATGGTCGCCATGAACACTACACACTTGTAACCTAGCTTAAGGTTGCCATGAACACAAGACACTTGCCCCTTTACTTATGGTCGCCATGAACACTAGACACTTGTAACCTAAATTAAGGTCGCCTTGAACACTAGACACTTGCACCGTAACTTAAGGTCGCCATGAACACTAGACACTTGCACCCTATCTTAAGGTCGCCATGAACACAAAACGCTTGCACCCTAACTTAAGTTTGTCATGAACACTAGACACTTGTACACTAACTTTAGGTCGCCACGAACACTATACAGTTGCACACTAACTTAGGTCGCCATGAATTCTACGCACTTTCACCCTAACCTAAGGACGCCATGATCACTAGACACTTGCACCCTAATAGAGTTTGCGATGAACACATGACAGTTGTACACTAACATATGTCGCCATGAATACTAGGCACGTTCACCCGAACTTAAGGGCGCTATAAACACTAGACATTTGTACCCTATCTTAAGATCGCCATGAACACTAGACACTCGTATCGTAAGTTAAGGCCGCCAAGAACATTAGACACTTTTACACTAATTGAATGCCGCCGTGATTACTAGACAATTGCACCCTAACTTCGGTCGCTATAAAAACTAGACACTTGCACCCTATATTAAGGATGCCTTGAACACTAGACATTTACACACTAACTTAAGGTCGCCATGAACACTAGACACTTGCAACCTAACTTAAGTTCGCCATGAACACAATACACTTGTACCCTAACATAAGGTCGCCATGAACACTGGGCACTGTTACCCTAACTTATGGTCGTCACGAACACTAGGCACTTGCATCCTTACTTTAGGTCGCCCAGAACTCTAGACACTTGCACCCTAACTAAAGGTCGCGATGAACACTACACCCTTGCAACCTAACTTAAGGTCGCAATGAACTCAAGACACTTGTACCCTATCTTAATGTCGCCATGAACACAAGGCTCTTGCGCCTTAATTTAGGTTTGCCATAAACACTAGACACTTGCACCCTAACTTAAGGTCGCCATGTACACTAGGCATTTGCACTCTAACTTAATGTCTCCTTGAACACCAGAGATTTGTACCCTACGTAAGGTCGCTATGAACACTGGCCACTCGCACCCTGACTTATGGACGCCATGAACACTAGACACTTGTAACCTAACTTAAGGTCGCCATGTACACCAGACACTTGCACCCTTACTTAAGTTTGTCATGAACCCTAGACACTAGTACATTAAATTCAGGTCGCCATAACCACTAGACACTTGTACTCTAACTTAGCTCGCCATGAACACTAGACACATGTACTCTAACAAAGATCGCCATTAACACTAGACACTTGTACTCTAACTTCAGGTCGCCAAACACTAGACACATGTACACTAACTTCAGTTCGCCAAGAAAATTAGGCACTTCCACCCTAATTTAAGGTCGCCATGAACACTAGACACTTGTACCCTAAATTAAGGTCGCCATGAACACAAGACAATTGCACCCTAACTTAAGGTCGCCATGAACACTAGACACTTCTACCGTAACTTAGGGTCGCCATGAACACAAGGCACTTGCACCTTAAATTAGGTTTGCCATAAACACTAGACACTTGCACCCTAACTTAAGGTCGCCATGTACACTAGGCACTAGCACTCTAACTTAATGTCTCCTTGAACACCAGAGATTTGTACCCTACCTAAAGGTCGCTATGAACACTGGCCACTCGCACCCTAACTTATGGACGCCATGAACACTAGACACTTGTAACCTAAATTATAGTCGCCTTGAACACTAGACACTTGCACCCTAACTTATGGACGCCATGAACACTAGACACTTGTAACCTAACTTAAGGTCGCCATGTACACAAGACACTTGCACCCTTACTTAAGATTGTCATGAACCCTAGACACTTGTACATTAACTTCAAGTCGCCATGAACACTAGACACTTGTACTCTTAACTTAGCTCGCCATGAACACTAGACACTTGTACTCTAACATAGATCGCCATTAACACTAGACACTTGTACTCTAACTTCAGGTCGCCAAACACTAGACACTTGTACACTAACTTCAGTTCGCCATGAAAATTAGGCACTTCCGCCCTAATTTAAGGTAGCCATGAACACTACACACTTGTACCCTAAATTAAGGTCGCCATGAACACGAGACACTTGCACCCTAACTTAAGGTCGCCATGAACACTAGACACTTGTACCGTAACTTAAGGTCGCCATGAACACAAGGCACTTGCACCTTAATTTAGGTTTGCCATAAACACTAGACACTTGCACCCTAACTTATGGTCGCCATGTACACTAGGCACTTGCACTCTAACTTAATGTCTCCTTGAACACCAGAGATTTGTACCCTACCTAAAGGTCGCTATGAACACTGGCCACTCGCACCCTAACTTATGGACGCCATGAACACTAGACACTTGTAGATTAAATTAAGGTCGCCTTGAACACTAGACACTTGCACCGTAACTTAAGGTCGCCATGAATACTAGACGCTTGTAACCTAACTTGAGGTCGCCATGAACACTAGGCACTTGTACCCTAATTTATGGTCGCCATGAACACTAGACACTTGCACCCTAACCTAAATTCGCCATGAACACTTGCACCCTAACTTATGGTCGCCATGAACACTAGACACTTGTAACCTATCTTAAGGTCGCCATGAACACAAAACACTTGCACCCTAACTTAAGATTGTCATGAACACTAGACACATGTACACTAACTTCAGGTCGCCATGAACACTACTGTCGGGGAAATAGGTATAGATACTCGAGTTTAGAGGTCAATAAAACCTTTACCCTTAGTCTTACATAAGAACAACCTATACCAACATTTTCCTTGTTTTATTTGTCGTTTAACGATATAGCGTTTATATTTGCATGGTATCTCGTTAAAATTTTATAGCAGATCGAACAAAAAAGTACCGGATTTTCTTACCAAGTTTACGGAGCGCTCACTTAGAAAGATCATTACGTTAAAAGTATTGATCTGATCGTAACGAAACTTTAATACGTCTTAAAGGAACTTAATGTTAACGCGTATATGAAGTTTTAATCTGATCTGACGTTTCTTAAAATAGTTGTTGTGAATTTTGTAAAACAACTTTTTCTCGGGCCTGGGTGGTCATAGCAGTATGAAATATGGCTTGTTATGAGGCTCATAGCAATGCAAGGCTTAACGTAATACTACATTTTATCTACATGTGATTATCGATTTTATATGGATTGATATTTAATCGGACCATTGAGGGCGGCGATAGTACCGCAGCAGCCTGGCATTGTTGCCAGTTGCTATGCGTTCGTTCCTACGCACACCAAACTCTGACCTTTGTTCTTCGTTGAGTCATTAGCAACAAGCGGCAACTATCACTGTCTGCATTATCTATTGTTTGCACATCGATCAAGATGCCAGCTAATCTGCAGTTAACGGAGGGAGAATTTGCCATGATTATAAGTGCAATATGTTTTTTTTAGATGCGAGAGAGAAAATAATAATGATAAGAGGGTTTAGCAAATAGTATCCAAGTGTATTGGAAGGTCGATAGCCACGGTGAAGAGATGTGCCGCTGCAATTAAAAATATTCCTCTTCCTCCCAGAATCCAAAAGTATGAAAGTATGACGAAAGCCAAACCTCACTTCAGGGCACCTAAAAAGAAGCTGGAACAGATAATCAAGAATGTTCGTCCCGACGTCGAACTCGTCTGGTTGCCAGTTGTTCATTGTGAGCTCAACCCCATAGAGCTGGTTTGGTCCTACATGAAAAATAAAATAGCTAAAGTGAATATGAGTAACCAGGCGGAGAGAGGAAGATCAATGGAGGTGATGCGAGATCTCTGTAAAGAAGCCTTGAGGTCTGTAACACCGGAGCTATGGAAAAAATGCATCGAACACACACAAAAAAAAATAGTGAAACATTACTGGGAAAAGGATTGGCTAACAGAAGACGTCCCCGTTGTTGAGCCACTTGTTATAAACTTAAATGACAGTTCATCTGATTCATCGGGCAGTGATTTTTCAGACAGTTAATAAGGGAGCAGTTTTATAATCTTATAATCTCAAAGTGTAAATTACTTCAAACAATTAATGTTATAATAATAGATTTTCAGCTGACACACCATTTTTAAACCTGCCAATGGAGGTCCAAAGCCCTCATTAAAAAAGGTGTTGGGAAATGTTTAACTTCTTGCGGAAATGAAATATAAGACACGTTTCTATAACTTGTAGGCAAAATTAGCACAGAGGCTATTAGCGCTCTACATAAGGGACGCATATTTCAGGATATAAAGAAGAATTAAATAGTTAAGTTAAATAGACGTGAATGATAGTGTATTTTTTTTCTCAATCGTACTACCCTCCAGGGTTGGCTATTCCCTCGGACTCAGCGATGGATCCCACATTTACCGCCTCCATTTTGAAACTTCGGGATCGGGTATACAACTGGGGTGTGTAACCAGCACTTCGCCCAGGTTGCCTCACCTGCAAAGCGATCAGGAACCTTATGAGGGATGGGATAATTGGGAGGGATAGGCAAGGAAGAGGGAATGAGGCGGCCGTGGCCTTACGTTTGGTATTGTACCCGATTGTCATCATGTGGACCATGTGTTCGTATCCCAACTAACTCACGGTTTTCGAGGTATGGGACGTTCCTGCCCACTATACGACCACATGCTCAGGATTTGAGTCTACCAGGTAAGTACTCTACAGGAAATACACAACATTTTCCTAAAGATAACACATTTACTGGTCTAAAATCATGGCTATACAACAAATACAAATAAAGGACAAATAAAATTTAATTCCCACAAATAAAAATAGGGTAATTCTGTGAGCTTTCTCCTTAAAATAGTGCTACACTGCACTCAAATCTAATTCTAGCATCCTGTCAATTATATTTTCAGACTTCCATGGGTTTCCATAGTGTTCATCAACTGACACAATTTTAGTGAATGGGAGTATCATAACACAAAATTACATATAACATAAAATGATACTAATAAAACATTATTCCATTTCTTAGGGCATTTACCTTGATTAGCATGAATTCATTATTTTCTGCAATCATTAACAAATATTTGTTGTGTTGTGTGAATCATCTTCCTTCTTTCCATCCATATGAACGCTTTAAGAAACGTGGTACTTATCCCTTCCAAAATAAACATGGATAGAATATATTATAGTTTCACCATATAACGATTTCCTGGGTCTTGTCGGGCTTATCATCGTTACAAATGTGTCATGTTCTGGGAAAACACATACCCGTCTGCATAAATTAGCAGTAACTGGCAAAATGCACTCTAAAGAAGATGCCTACATTATTTTGGTTCAGCTTTCCTCCTCAGAGAATAACTGAGCCTAATATTATCTGATTTCTATGATCCAACAACGTATGTGAGTTGCAACCCACCGTTCAATTCAATTGGCATCATCATAATACTCAAATCTTAATTGCATATTGAAATATCGGGATTCCTCAGTGTCCTATTGTGACTCTAACTTACAAGGGACCGGTCGAACGACCTTCCTTCCCCCTCAGCAGGCAATAAAATTCGTTCCAGCTGGCTATCCAAGATGGCCGCCGCAAAAGTGGTCGACAATCCCCCCTCTCTCTCTGCTGTCAAGATCAAGGTCAGGTTTGTTTACAAAATGCAGTACTGGAGTAACGCTAAGTGTGGCTCCTAAATAATTGAGTCATTTAAATATTTAACACCTATCCTTATAGTGTCTTGGGCTCAACTGGCTCCTTAATTAACATTCATGGCTGGGGTGGAATTCTAGTGGTAGCCTTGCCGTTCTATGGTGACTACTAGTGGCTTTTAGACGCGCATCATAGTGAAAATCCACGACTTTCACCAGCAGCTGTCAATAAAATATAAGGAAATCTGCGTTCCTAAACGCCGAATATGATCCTTACCTCACAGGGTAGGTCATTAATACACACATGCTCACAGCGTCTCGACGGCCGTCATTAGTGGCATAATTCAAGCAAGCGTTGGATACAGACAGGCTCTGTCCAATTCGCTGCGAAATAATACAGTATGCTCAAGGGCGATACTACTCGTAGATTTAGCCAACTTCTCACCTAATGTGCAAGCTATACTAGTTTGTCCCCGCAATATTTATTACGTAAATCACTGGATTCTACGTTAATTCTGCACGCTTACATGCGGCTCAAACAATACTTCACATATATGACTCCATTATTAAGGCACCCGCGTTCTCTCTGCCATACCACTTAAGCCAAAGCTTTACATAGCTCCTAACAAATGTAATAAAATTACTGGCTTACTTTACTTTAATGGTCCTCAAACATAATCCTAAGGATTGACCATATCAAATATTCATTCATATTTCATTGACACTGAAAAAGCTCTCGTATTTCTCTATATTTCACGTTATACTCTTACTGTTTATCAAATACAGTATCTTTACATTAGACATGACACTATTTGAACATTATTTAGGCCAAAAATGCTTATTACTTTACTGTTGCCGACCCATAATATTACTATTATTAGCATTTAACGTTACCGTTACATCCATCACTATTTTTGCCTGAATGGCCTTAAACAAATCACCTTCCAAGCCATATTTTATTCAAGACGAGTGGTGAAAACTCGTTCAGTAAGTGACTATTACATCTTATTCTCAAAGTGACAAATCGTTACATGGTGAACTATTTAGTTATAACGACATTATAAAAATGGGTACTCACTTTTTCCTCTTTGCTGGATAGTACCAGCGCTTCAGCTTTAGCGCTACCATGACGCTTGACTTAAGCCATCATGTTATCCTTTACACAACACTTAGATTCATACACTTTCCACATGATACACATATTTTTATCAGTGGCCTTTACCGCTGCTATACACTGCATATTAATCACTATACACATGAACACTATAAATCACTATTTCACAATTTATATACATTTATCCACTACTTCACATGTTGATCCTTAAATTGGACTTCCCTACGCCTGATCTCAGAGATGCGATGCAATTATGACAACCACTGGTCTCCGTGACAATCTAACAGCGTTTTACGGACGTTCGATCCTCGTTCCCTGCAATCTTGTTCAGCTCACTATCCAGATTAGGTGGGAATGATTTCCAAGCTCCCATCATTGTAGTGTTTCTGGTGATGATGTCATATAATTCTGACAATACCTCCCGGTATAAGAACTGTTCAAAAACATTATAAGTTCCTTTTCGCTGTGGCGAATTTATATTGGCCTCAGATAATAGGTAAATATCTGTTATAATTTACTTTGGACGCACTTCATGATTACTTATGAAGCTTTATAACTTGCTTCTTTTGTTCTCCAACGGCGACGCGTTAATACTTTAACATTTGGCGCGCTACTAGCAGCGTCTTAGTTACGTGTATACTGTAGAATAACTCTAGGCGAACTGGTGAAGACTGGAAAACAACTGTAGAGCAACTGGCTTGGCTTGCCTTGCTCCTCCAATATAAAGGTTTCTCGTACAAAATAGTCCACTGGACACATGAGAGCGACTCCTTTCTTGAAATAATACCTCTTCAGCCGAAATGACATCTACATCTTGTTTATTTATGTGTGGAGGTTTCAAAAACATTCGCGTGCCGGCAATCGCTTCGGCCAATTAATTACAATTAATTGCCTTAGTTCAGCGCGTGGGTACGCCATCGTGGTACTTCCCCGTTGACTGGTCACAAAGTCACTGCTCTTGAGCGTAGATTAGGTTGTAATTCGTTCATTTGGAGATATAGGCCTTAATTTAGGTGAAAAACCACTCCTAAATTACCTCTCCGTGAATATATTCACCTGGGTGTATATTTCAATGCATTTCAATGCTCCACTTGGCTGTAATTAATTAATTTCCATGAGCCATCATCCCTACTCTAAGTTTCACCGTTGTCAAGCGGTGGATACCCGGGTCATTAATTTTGAGCTGTCTTTCAGCTCCAGACGTAAATAGTTCGGTCGGCGCCTAGGCTCTCCGCCCACTTGCTAAGGGTCATTTGTAAAACTTCAAACTGGCCTCCTCTCATTTTCGTATGCTCTGAAAATGTATATTTCCTTGCATTTGGCTACAGTTCTTCCCTTAAATTGCTATGATATTCACCTATAGATCGTGAAATCACGCTACATTCTTATATGTCAGTATACCTCTCATTGCTCTTTGGGTTCCCGGTAATCGCTCCCCCGCAGAGATCAATGGTTCGACTCTAGGCATAACCATGTGCCTGGTCTTTTCTGATGAGACCTGAGTTCGATGCCAGACTGCCGTGACCGATTGGGCACATCTTTCCCCTGCTAAGCTCGGAAAATTCATTTCATAAGTGAATTTTTCGGGCCTTTCAGATGGCATCGACTCCATGCAATATTTACTTTAAGCGGTCAGTGCTCTCGGCAATGGGCTCTCTCGTTCCCCATTCCATTCTGTCTGCTTTCTCGTAGACTCTCGTTCTGCCTTCGCAATTGTTCATTCATCCCCTCTAGCTCCGCAGCGGCTTCCCTCAACTGGTCATAAAGTTCCTGCAGTTGACAGCTGCATTCTCCCTTCGTATCCGTTAGGTCTGCGAGCTGGTCGCTTCGCTCCGTCCCTTCCTGAGACTGCAAGCTTTTCTCAAGATTCTTTCCGTGCATACGTAATGATTCCCCGTCCACTTGGGTGTGCAATGCTTGCTCCTCTCTTGTATTATAGTCTTCTGGTGGACTCTATAACTTCAAATTCGCTGCATTTACAACAACTTCTCTACCTGTTGCTTCGTCTTTGATCCGATATGCATTATTTTGCAGATCCCTTATAATCAGGTAGGGTCCGTGATAAGCATGCTGAAATTTCTTATATTTCCTGCTCTCTGGATCTGAACTGGCGGGTTTCTTCAATAATACGTATTCCCCTACGAGTAACGGTATGTGATAGCGTTTCCTCCTGTTTCTCCGCTGCCGTCTATCTGCTTGTTTCTTGAGATACTCGAACGTTCTCTGGATCCTCAACTCACGTCCAGGTTGTGCATCGATGGGTGTCCGAATGACAATATTCCATGGCCTCTCTGGTCTTCTATCGAGATGTAGGCTCACTGGCACCTCTCCTGTCGCTTCGTGTACGGTATTGTTAATACAATATTCAATAATCTCAAGTACGTCAATCCATTTCCAGTTCTCAGTAGAGCAATATATCTTCATGTACTTTTGCAGTTCCCTCATAACTCTTTCTGCGGAATTCGACTCCGGGTGTCGAACTGTGGACAAAATCTGTCTTATGCCCAGATTCTCCAACGCCCTGCGAAATTCTATGCTGGTAAAACAACTCCCATGATCCGATAAGATGTTCTCTGGCTGTCCTAACATAGGAATGATTCTTTCCTTCAGCCTCTTAAGTACCTGTTTTGTACTGGTTTTCTGAATTGGACACAGGACTACCATTTTGGAAAACACGTCTAGTGCAACTAGGATGTGTCTATTTCCTCTTCTAGCTCTAGGAAGCGGCCCAAAGTTGTCCAGTGCCAGAAGCTGACATGGCTTCTCTGGTAAGAGTGGTATAGGTTTCTGCCTCATTAAATACGAGTTAGGCTTTACTCGTTGGCACATATCACATGTCCTGATAGTATTCCTGACAGTCTCTCTAAGTTTTGGCCAAATAAATGCTACTTTAAGCAGGGCAACAGTCTTATCCACACCGGAGTGTCCAAAAGCTCGGTGTGCTAACCATACTAGCTTTCTCTGCAATGCTGGTGGTACGACTATCCTGGGTTTGGTGTGGTCTGAGTCGCTCCATTTATGTAACATCTGGTTAAACCATAGATATTCCGTTGATAATGCTTCAGCTTCCACATACATCGGAGTTCCTCTATCCAGCTTTCCCTCGAAGTAATTAATCATCAACCGTATCCAGGGATCTTCACGTAGTAAAACGGTGATGTTCCTCAGATCATCTAAGGTCTTCTGATCTCTATCTTCTATCCCGATAGCTAGAACTTCCTCTTCATCAGCTATAGGGTATCTGCTCAGCAAGTCAGGTATGATATTGTCCTTCCCCGGGCAATACTCTATTTCCACTTGAAATTGCTGTATGTACAGGGACCACCTTGTCAGTCTTTGACTCGACAAGTCAGTTTTCAGCAGGAACGTTAGTGCTTTATGGTCTGTTCTCAATATAATTCTAAAACCATAAACTAGCTTTCGCCAATACTGTAAGGCATACAGTATCGCGAGTAATTCGATCTCCGTGACCGTATAATTCTTTTCATTAGGCTTCAACCTTCTGCTGATAAATGCAATGTAAGTTTTCTCCTCTGGCCTGTCCACATTCTCCTGATATAACATAGCTCCGATCCCTATAAATGATGCGTCAGTCTGGATAATAAATTTCTGAGTGTAGTCAGGATATCCCAATTTCACATAATCTAACAACATCTGTTTAGATTTCACGAAGGCTTCCTCGCATTGTTCCGTCCAGCGCCATCTTCCTCCCTTCTTAAGTAAGTCTTGGAGTGGTGCTACGGTCTCGGTATACTTTGGACAATGGTTTGAAAAGAATCCAATAACGCCTAGATATTGCCTGACGTTCTTTACCTTCGTTGGTCTCGGGAAATGTTTAATGACTTCCAATTTTCCCGGATTAGGTCTGACTCCTTGTGCATCTATTACGTGGCCTAGAAATTTAACTTCTCTCTGAGCAAAGTTAGACTTCTTTATATTGACCTTAAAGTTAGCCTGACTTAGGTCATATAACAACTTGCGTAGATTTCTGACATGCTCTTCGACAGTTTCAGATGTCAGTAGTATATCATCTACGTAACATATGGTTGTAGCTTTTACTTCTTCGGATAGGTTCCGATCTAGCGCTCGTATCAATGCTGAACCTGCTGTTTTTAATCCAAATGGAAGACGCACGTATGAATATGTGTGCTGGTCAAATAAAAATCCAGTTAGCAAGCTTGTTTTCTCTTCCAGAGTAAGATGGTGAAAACTTGCCGTCAGGTCAAGATTTGAGAACACAGTCTTTCCTTTGAATCTTCTGAGTACCTCCTTAATGGGCGGCACTTTATCAAATTCCGGTATGACCTTGGAATTCAAATTTCGTAGGTCCAGGCATATCCTCACACTTCCGTCCTGTTTAGGTACAACTACCAGTGGGCTGACATAGGGTGTGGCTGTCTTTACAATGACGCCTGCTTCTAGCATTTCCTGTATCGCTTCTTTAATCTTTAAATAATGTTTCTCAGCTACAGGATACGGCTTCTGTTTAAAT
Source organism: Meconema thalassinum (assembly GCA_946902985.2). Taxonomy (NCBI): domain Eukaryota; kingdom Metazoa; phylum Arthropoda; class Insecta; order Orthoptera; family Tettigoniidae; genus Meconema; species Meconema thalassinum. Next base: position 211,634,329 of record OX336388.2, on the reverse strand, counting down.
GGTGTCCAATCGCTGACTTGGAACGCATACTGGAAATTCTTGATCCTGCCAGGTCTCGAATCGAAGACTCCTTTATACTCAAACTAGCAGAAGTACCCATTCTTCGAACGGTCGTCGGTATTAATAACCAGACGTAATCAATTGAGCTACTGTTGCAATGGTTAGGGGCTTGGAACCTGTTTGTCGACAAAGATAAATGATTAGTTGAAATATGCTCTGAAACTAATTTACCTAACGTGTACTTCCTGACGTGAAAGTACAATTGAAAACCTCGTAGACGAAATGCAAATCACGTCACATAAAAACTGACCCACACTGTTGTGTCAAGTGCGCATCCAGAGGAAGACCCCTTTAATAAATTATAAAGGCTTGTGGTGCATGAAAATTCAGGTTTTTTAGCCTCCAATGGCCCAAATCCCTAAAAGCAAAAAAATAAAATAAAAAATAAACTATTTCAATTCAGGAATTTTTGAAAATAATGTTGCTGTTTGAAGATATAATAGACCTTCTGTACGACACATCGCACGTTTAAGTCTTGTGAAAAAATCCAGGTTACCTCTTGACCCCATTAAGCGCATTGATGAATTTTACAGTTTTTGTTGGTTCCGTGATAACCTTATAGCCATTTGCAAACTTTCACAGAAAAATAATAAATGGAGTGGCATTACTTCTTGCAGAAATAGATGGAAAGTTGGATGTACGTTTTTGAGACACTGTTGTCATGGTTACTGGCTTGCATTCCTACATTAGTTTATTAAATGAAATTAGTTTTCTGGGAATATCTCAGAAACTCTTGGTTTTAGAGCATTAAAATGTAGTTTCCGGGGACCCTTTACGACTGTTTAGGGGCCCCGAGTTTTTTTTCTGACACCAAGGGGCTGAAAATGAGCTTTGTCTCGTCGTTGTAGGCCGTAGTATCATCATCATCATCCTCTTGCACAGTTTCCAGCCGTTGGCCGGGTCTGTTTGGAACACAGGCCACTCCAACGTCTTCTGTCTTCCCACCATCTCTCAGCTTCCACCCCTGTCCAGTCTTCTCCTCTCTTCTTCACGCTTTTTTCCATCCCTTTCAGCCACCTGTCTCTCGGTCTTCCTCTCGGTGTTCCTCTCGGTGTTCCTCTCTGTCTTCCTCTCGGTCTTCCTCTCGGTCTCTTTCCTTCCCACTTCGTCTCGTGTATCCTCCTGAGTATCCTCTTATCCTCCATTCGTTTTACATGTCCATGCCATCTAAGTCTAGATCTCTCTATACCATCCCGTAATGGTTCCTCCTTTATTAATTCTCTGGTCCTCTCATTTCTTATTCTGTCCATCTTTGTAGCTCCAATACTGCTTCTCAAGAACCTCATCTCACTGGCCTGTATTTTTCTCTTCTCCCTTCCTTTCATAGCCCATGTCTCCGAGGCATACTTCAGGATAGGGGCATAGTACGTCCGATATATGATCTTTTTTCTGTTCTGAGGGACATCCTTGCTCCATAACATGCTTCTCACACTCCTCCGGAATGCTTCTGCCTGTCTCCCCCGCTCATTTTTCTCTATAGTTTCTTCCAATATCTTGTATCAGGCTTCCCAGATACTTGAAACTCTCCACTTTCTTCAGCTGTTCCCCACCAATTGTTATTCCCGTTGTGGTTCTTTCCTTCTTCCTTGTTGTGATCACCATCTCACTCTTATTTATGCTAAATTTCATCCCATATCCTTGTATTATTCCTTCCCACACGTCCAACTGTTCCTGTACCTCCTCCTTCTCCTCCTTGTTTCCCCAAATCATTAAATCATCCGCTAACACCATTGCTTTCATCTTTCCTTCCCCAATTACTTTTGCCACTCGGGTCATTATGTCATCCATGACCACAATGAAAAGTAACGGTGCCAGTGCACTTCCTTGTTTCAGGCCGTTTCTCTGTTCCACCCAGTCCGATCTCTCTCCTCCTACTTTCACACAGCTCACGCTTCCCTTGTACATCTCCTTTATCCTCCTTATAGTCCATTTTTCTACTCCTCTATCCTCCAGGGACTTCCATACTTTGTTTCTGCATACACTGTCATATGCTTTCTCAATGTCCAGGAAGGCCATCAGTAGATCTGTTCCATACTCACAGTGCTGTTCTTGTAACTAACTGCCTTACAGCAAAAATCAAATCCACTGTGGACTTTCCTGCTCTGAAGCCATGTTGTTTTTCCCTCATCCCTCCTTCTATCCTTGTCCTAATTCTCCTTTCCAAAACTTTCTCAAACATCTTTGCACAATGACTCATCAGTTTTATTCCCCAATAGTTTCTGCATTCTGTTCTACTACCTTTCTTGAAGATCGGGACAATTATTCCCTTTTTCCAGTCCTCTGGGGTTTCCTTTCCGTAGTGTAATAATAATATTAATTATAATAATAATATAACAATAGAGGGATAGGGATATAATAGACCTACCGTAGCACACCAGCACGTGTAAATCGCGTGAAAAAATTCTAGAGTACCCCTTGACCCCCTTAAGCGCATTATATGTATTGATGAATTTTTCAGCTTAGTTTGGTTCCGTTATAACCTTCTAGCCGTTTGCAAACTATCTCAGTAATGTAATAAATGGAATTGTATTGCGTCTTATATTATGGCAATAGATGGACCTGTGAATTTCTGTTGCCATGGTTACCGGCTAGCTTCCTTTCATTATTGTATTAAATGAAATTAATTTTCTGGGAATATCTCAAAAACTATTAGTTTTAGGGCCTTAAAATGTGGTTTTCGGGGTCCCTTTAGGGCCCCCGAGTTTCGTTTCTCTCATTGAGGGGCTGAAAATGAGCTTTGTCTCGCCCTTCTACGCCTATTTCAGCATGTATTTTAAGGGGGTAGGCCCCCTTTTATGAGAGGTACAGAGAAGAAATACATCAATGATTGGTGTCGTGCCTCTGAAGGATATCTGTACCAAATTTTACGTTGATCCACTCAGCCGTTCTCGAGTTATAAGGACACAAAAAATTGTCCACAGACAAACAAACAGACAGACAGACAGACAAAAATTTCATTTTCGCGCGCATCCGTCATAAAACAGTCTAAAACGCGTAAATAACGCAAATTTCCGTAGAAATTCAGAAAAAACAGACAAACTTTCATTCTTATATATATAGAGATAGCAGTTCCCTTAGCATTTACTAATATTCTGGACCAAATTTAGCTTCCTCAATCTTCTCTTCCAGGCATTCTTCAAATTTTGGTTCGAGATCCTTTTCAATGTCTGCGGCCAGTGTTGCCAACTCTTCCTCGATGTCTTCTGTTGTCGACACTGCATCCCCACTCATATCTCCGTATGTATGCCATACGTATTCTTCTGGTCTCGTTTCATTCTGCTTTAATGAGAGTTCTAACTCTTCCTTTCCCTCACTTGCGCGAAACATCACAATGTCTTGCGAGAGATCTATAATAACTTTATACTCTCTTATGAAATCCATCCCAACAATGATATTAAAAGGCAGCTTATTTACAAGTAGGAAGCTCTGAGAGAATGTAGAGTTCCCTATATGCAAATCTAAAAATACTTGGTATTTGCATATCATAACTTTATCTGGTATGACACCTTTTATTTTCACGCTTGAAATAGATATTTTCAATACGTGAATTTTACTCTGGATTTCACTGTATAATGCCTGGGTTATCACACACACTGTTGACCCTGTATCCTTATCTTCATACCCGCAATGTTTACAATAATAATGGGTAGTTCCCTTCTTACATTGACCGTCCTTTCGTCTAGGTCTTCGATAAGCTCCTCAGGTTTGGCAATCCAGTTAACAACATTCACTGTATTCCATCCTGAACTTATCTCTCTTTGGTCATTTAAATTTGGTGTTTTTTTTCAATTGCTCCATTCTTTGTGGAGTTCCTCTGTCTGTCTTCATTCTGCTGAAGTTCCAGACTCTTGGCACCGTCATCATTTTTATATATGTCGGGTGACCTTCTATTCCTAATCGCTTCATCCCAATGAACTCGCGATTGTCTTGGATCATCTCCGCGCTCTTCCATGTATCTTAAAAATGCGTGATAACGTTCTTCCGCCTCTTCATCGAATCCGCGACTCTGCTCTTGGGATCTCCATCCTTGGTTGTTCCCATTTCGGCCGTAACTCCTTCTGTGATCAAGCTGCTGGTCTCTGGTACCACGCTGATTCCAGTTTTTCCTTCCTCGGTTACCACGGTTCGATCCTCCTCGATATGCTGGCCTCCAATTTTGGTTTTCACGTCCTTCGCGTTGCCAGTCGGATTTTTCTGTTTCGGTGCTTGTAGATTTGCTTTTTGTCTGCACCTTGGTTGGCTCAATCGGTGTAGTCGTCATGTTAACTTGTTCCGCATTTCGACTTTGTCTTGTGTGCTGCACTGTGGTTAGATCAAGTTGTCTCAGCACCTCCTCCATATCGATTGCAGTTTTGGCGTTTGCCGAGATTAGCAGACGTTGTACTTCATACGGTAGCTGCTTGGCTATTGCTATGCACAAGTCTGACTCTCTAAGCCCTTCATCAAGCTCTCGGAAACGGCACAATTGATTCACAAAGAATTCCCCGTACTTAGTCGGATTACTAGTACTGTAACGCCTGGAATACAAGTCCAATCTGAGGTTCTGTTGTACGCTCGCGTTCCAGTATCTGCTTAAAAATGCTTGGCGAAATTCTTCAACGGTGTCGAACGTGTACCGAAAACTCCTAAACCATAGGGCACACTCCCCCTCGGTTAGTTTTTCAATCGCTCTCAACCTGCGCTCTGGCGGTACTTTCGCGTCATTCAAGTACTCGGAAACTTCTTTAAGCCAGTACTTGGGTGTCATGTTAGAATTACTCCCAGAGTATTTCTTTGGTTTCTCATCACTAGCCCTTATAACTGTGACTATTTGACTTTGAACAGCATTTTCATGCGGTGTTGACATGGCAATTGGCATACCAGGTGTGGTATACGGACTGTCACTTGGCATGGCTGCATTCTTTGGAGTGGGCTGTATTTCTATCTCTGCCCATTTATTTCTCCTATTCTCGTCTATACTTCCTTCGCTAGACCTAGGATTCCGCAACATAGATTCCTCCTGCGCGATCATTCTAGTCTCGATTTGACTGTGTCTATTTTCTGCCCTTTCCAAACGAGCTAATACCTCTCGTTCTATTTTCTCTAGGCGATCTCGGTTTCTTTCTGCCATAGAAAATGCCTTTTCCTTATCATCCTTAAGGTTTTCCTTCAGGTGGATAATTTCCCCTGCTAGACTCTCTCTTGCTTCAGCAAGAGTCTTATCGCTGGCTTCAGTCTTTAAGCCTTCTCGAAGTTCTAATTCTTCTCGTAAGCCTGTGACTTCCTTTTGAATGTGACCTTGTATATGAGAGATTTCAGTCCTTATTTTCGTGATTTCTCCCTGGTCCTCGTCCTGTCTTTTATGGATAACTGCTAAGTCGTTCTGAGTTTGTTCCAACTCTTTCTGTACTTTCCCGACTTGTCTCTTCATATTTGACATTATCTCCTTATTCTCTTGATCAGAAGTTTTTATTTCTTGAATTTCCTTGCATTGGTCAAGGATATTCTGATCCTGTTTTCTTAAGGCTTCGTCTACCGCCTTGGCGTAACCTGCCATTCGCGTATTCAATTTTATATCGCTATCCTCGAATCTTTGATCCACGGTCTGAGTGAACGTATTAAACTGCTCTAATTGACGTTTAGTATTAGCTTCATTCTGACTCTGAATGTCTTTAAGCTCCATGGACATACTGCTTAAATTATCGTTATTTTCACGCTGTGACTCTCTGCACGCTTGCAGATTATTCTCTAGTTTTAATTCTATAGACTCAAAGCGTTTATCGTTATCATCTTGCATTTCTGAGACCACGCTAACAATATTCTTAGTTACCTCACGCTGGACAGACTCTTTAACGTCATCCATTTTCTTATTAACCTCTATTAGGTTTGACTCTAATTGCGTGTTTATTATAACTTGATTAGCCTCTAATTGAGTATTGACTGTAGCCAACATCTGGCTTACCTCAGTTTGACTAGCCTCTAATCTAGTATTTATTTCGGCTTGATTGGCATCCAATCTACCCGCTATTTCATCTTTAAATTCTCTAATTTCTTCCTTTCTCTTAGCATTAGTCTCATCAAAATGTTCCCTTAACTCAGCAATACACCTGAGTACGTCTTCAGTTCCAGCCATCCTGTACTTCTTAATTTGAGATTCAGGTAGGCCGCAGCTGAATATGCTGGCGCGTTCTATTGGAAAGGAATGGATTCCGATCCCACGACAACAACAACAACATATTATAAAATGTCAAAACTAACTATGGAATGGGTATAGACCCTCGTACCCGTCTGACAAGAGTGTCTGACGTCTGAATATCATCTAGAAAGACTCACAATCGCTCAAACAAATTTTGAGGGAAAATATTATTTTTATGGTTTTCCCCATGAAAACCATGCTATTATTATGGGGTTTTCTGAATCCCATAAGCCATCCACGTACTGGGCGCATGATAATTATTATCATCATTCTCATTCTGGTCCTATTGTAAGACATCGGCCATATTCTGAATTATTAATAAAACTGTCCAAGGAGTGGTTTATTGCTGAATGCCCCACGTATGGGCCGTCATGATAATGAAGAGGGTAATGACATGCTTTGTGGTAGTTGCCCTGGCCAGTTTGCGCAATGCCAAGATCGCTCATATTGCACAGATGCAGGCGGTTCCATAATGAATTAATACCGTCCTACATTGCTTGGGCCATGATAATTAAAGGGGTTTGTGTGTAAGTTACATTTACATTTAAGCATGTTTTATGGAGGATTATCAACAATTTATTTTACGTGATGGCTTATTAACAAATGGGACGCGGCCTTTCCTATTCTGTCCTAATTTCTATGCTGTATTTGCTTCTACCATTAATATCTTGGCCGACTTTAGCAGTACCTGTGACTCAATCCTAGTACAGAGACATCTCCTCCATGTACCCGATTTTCATCATGTGGACCATGTGTTCGTATCCCAACTAACTCACGGTCTTTCGAGGTATGGGACGTTCCTGTCCACTATACGACCACATGCTCAGGATTTGAGTCTACCAGGTAACTACTCTACAGGAAATACACAACATTTCCCTAAAGATAACACATTTACTGGTCTAAAATCATGGCTATACAACAAATACAAATAAAGGACAAATAAAATTTAATTCCCACAAATAAAAATAGGGTAATTCTGTGAGCTTTCTCCTTAAAATAGTGCTACACTGCACTCAAATCTAATTCTAGCATCCTGTCAATGATATTTTCAGACTTCCATGGGTTTCCACAGTGTTCATCAACTGACACAATTTTAGTGAATGGGAGTATCATAACACAAAATTACATATCACATAAAATGATACTAATAAAACATTATTCCATTTCTTAGGGCATTTACCTTGATTAGCATGAATTCATTATTTTCTGCAATCATTAACAAATATTTGTTGTGTTGTGTGAATCATCTTCCTTCTTTCCATCCATATGAACGCTTTAAGAAAAGTGGTACTTATCCCTTCCAAAATAAACATGGATAGAATATATTATAGTTTCACCATATAACGATTTCCTGGGTCTTGTCGGGCTTATCATCGTTACAAATGTGTCATGTTCTGGGAAAACACATACCCGTCTGCATAAATTAGCAGTAACTGGCAAAATGCACTCTAAAGAAGATGCCTACAATATTTTGGTTCAGCTTTCCTCCTCAGAGAATAACTGAGCCTAATATTATCTGATTTCTATGATCCAACAACGTATGTGAGTTGCAACCCACCGTTCAATTCAATTGGCATCATCATAATACTCAAATCTTAATTGCATATTGAAATATCGAGATTCCTCAGTGTCCTATTGTGACTCTAACTTACAAGGGACCGGTCGAACGACCTTCCTTCCCCCTCAGCAGGTATAAAATTCGTTCCAGCTGGCTATCCAAGATGGCCGCCGCAAAAGTGGTCGACAATCCCCCCTCTCTCTCTGCTGTCAAGATCAAGGTCAGGTTTGTTTACAAAATGCAGTACTGGAGTAACGCTAAGTGTGGCTCCTAAATAATTGAGTCATTTAAATATTTAACACCTATCCTTATAGTGTCTTGGGCTCAACTGGCTCCTTAATTAACATTCATGGCTGGGGTGGAATTCTAGTGATAGCCTTGCCGTTCTATGGTGACTACTAGTGGCTTTTAGACGCGCATCATAGTGAAAATCCACGACTTTCACCAGCAGCTGTCAATAAAATATAAGGAAATCTGTGTTCCTAAACGCCGAATATGATCCTTACCTCACAGGGTAGGTCATTAATACACACATGCTCACAGCGTCTCGACGGCCGTCATTAGTGGCATAATTCAAGCAAGCGTTGGATACAGACAGGCTCTGTCCAATTCGCTGCGAAATAATACAGTATGCTCAAGGGCGATACTACTCGTAGATTTAGCCAACTTCTCACCTAACGTGCAAGCTATACTAGTTTGTCCCCGCAATATTTATTACGTAAATCACTGGATTCTACGTTAATTCTGCACGCTTACATGCGGCTCAAACAATACTTCACATATATGACTCCATTATTAAGGCACCCGCGTTCTCTCTGCCATACCACTTAAGCCAAAGCTTTACATAGCTCCTAACAAATGTAATAAAATTACTGGCTTACTTTACTTTAATGGTCCTCAAACATAATCCTAAGGATTGACCATATCAAATATTCATTCATATTTCATTGACACTGAAAAAGCTCTCGTATTTCTCTATATTTCACGTTTTACTCTTACTGTTTATCAAATACAGTATCTTTACATTAGACATGACACTATTTGAACATTATTTAGGCCAAAAATGCCTATTACTTTACTGTTGCCGACCCATAATATTACTATTATTAGCATTTAACGTTACCGTTACATCCATCACTATTTTTGCCTGAATGGCCTTAAACAAATCACCTTCCAAGCCATATTTTATTCAAGAGGAGTGGTGAAAACTCGTTCAGTAAGTGACTATTACATCTTATTCTCAAAGTGACAAATCGTTACATGGTGAACTATTTAGTTATAACGACATTATAAAAATGGGTACTCACTTTTTCCTCTTTGCTGGATAGTACCAGCGCTTCAGCTTTAGCGCTACCATGACGCTTGACTTAAGCCATCATGTTATCCTTTACACAACACTTAGATTCATACACTTTCCACATGATACACATATTTTTATCAGTGGCCTTTACCGCTGCTATACACTGCATATTAATCACTATACACATGAACACTTTAAATCACTATTTCACAATTTATACACATTTATCCACTACTTCACATGTTGATCCTTAAATTGGACTTCCCTACGCCTGATCTCAGAGATGCGATGCAATTATGACAACCGCTGGTCTCCGTGACAATCTAACAGCGTTTTACGGACGTTCGATCCTCGTTCCCTGCAATCTTGTTCAGCTCACTATCCAGATTAGGTGGCAATGATTTCCAAGCTCCCATCATTGTAGTGTTTCTGGTGATGATGTCATATAATTCTGACAATACCTCCCGGTATAAGAACTGTTCAAAAACATAAGTTCCTTTTCGCTGTGGCGAATTTATATTGGCCTCAGATAATAGGTAAATATCTGTAATAATTCACTTTCGACGCACTTCATGATTACTTATGAAGCTTTATAACTTGCTTCTATTGTTCTCCAACGGCGACGCGTTAATACTTTAACATTTGGCGCGCTACTAGCAGCGTCTTAGTTACGTGTATACTGTAGAATAACTCTAGGCGAACTGGTGAAGACTGGAAAACAACTGTAGAGCAACTGGCTTGGCTTGCCTTGCTCCTCCAATATAAAGGTTTCTCGTACAAAATAGTCCACTGGACACATGAGAGCGACTCCTTTCTTGAAATAATACCTCTTCAGCCAAAATGACATCTACATCTTGTTTATTTATGTGTGGAGGTTTCAAAAACATTCGCGTGCCGGCAATCGCTTCGGCCAATTAATTACAATTAATTGCCTTAGTTCAGCGCGTGGGTACGCCATCGTGGTACTTCCCCGTTGACTGGTCACAAAGTCACTGCTCTTGAGCGTAGACTAGGTTGTAATTCGTTCATTTGGAGATATAGGCCTTAATTTAGGTGAAAAACCACTCCTAAATTACCTCTCCGTGAATATATTCACCTGGGTGTATATTTCAATGCATTTCAATGCTCCACTTGGCTGTAATTAATTAATTTCCATGAGCCATCATCCCTACTCTAAGTTTCACCGTTGTCAAGCGGTGGATACCCCGGTCTTTAATTTTGAGATGTCTTTCAGCTCCAGACGTAAATAGTTCGGTCGGCGCCTAGGCTCTCCGCCCACTTGCTAAGGGTCATTTGTAAAACTTCAAACTGGCCTCCTCTCATTTTCGTATGCTCTGAAAATGTATATTTCCTTGCATTTGGCTACAGTTCTTCCCTTAAATTGCTATGATATTCACCTATAGATCGTGAAATCACGCTACATTCTTATATGTCAGTATACCTCTCATTGCTCTTTGGGTTCCCGGTAATCGCTCCCCCGCAGAGATCAATGGTTCGACTCTAGGCATAACCACGTGCCTGGTCTTTTCTGATGAGACCTGAGTTCGATGCCAGACTGCCGTGACCAATTGGGCACAGTATCATCCCGGCATTTGCCTGGAGACGAAGTGGGAACCCACGAAAACCACTTCAAGGATGGCTGAGGTGGGAATCGAACCCCCCTCTACTCATTTGGAGCACCCGAGGCTGAGTTGACCCCGTTCCAATCCTCATACCAATTTTGAAATTTCGTGGCAGAGCCGGGAATCGAACCACGGACCTCCTTGGTGGCAGCTAAGCACTCTGACCACTACACCATGGAGGCGAATATATATTATAATTTTTGTATTATAATTCGTCAATTTCACGTATGGTTTTTAATTTATTTTAATTAATGTAATTTTTCAAGTCCTCGTACTGCAGCTCCTTCACCAAGATTTTACACGTATAAAATAATATCTTCCTTGTCACGTGAGCGACCCATGGTTTAACCCATAGACATTCACTTTATCTTTCTGTTTCTTTTATATACCGGTATTGCCACCACAGAATTTCAACTACCATAATATAGTTAAGTGAACACGGAACTCTCCTTCATCCCTTTTGCTGAATTATGATAAAATATTTGATGTAGTGTAATGGTGTGATAATTGCTTTGTATAACTTTGATAAAAGTTCAGTTTTATAAAATATTTGATAACTTTTATTTGACACATTTCTTTAGCAGTGTAATACCGGCCTAACACAAATTACAATACAACAACAGAAATTCACAGACCTTACTGCTTGGAACGCGCGCGTATTATGTTTCACAGGGCAACGTCGCACGAGTTTCCTCGACCGAGCGCATCGTTCCCGTCGCTTGCTACGATACATTCTTCTCACATAACCACCCGATTAAATATCAATCGACATAAAAGCAATTATCAAAAGTATATAAAATGTAGTTTTACGTCAAGCCTTGCATTGCTATGAGCCTCATAACAAGCCATATTTCATACTGCTATGACCAGCCAGGCCCGAGAAAAAGATGTTTTACAAAATTCACAACAACTACTTAAAGAAACGTCAGATCAGATTAAAACTTCATATACGGGTTAACCATATTTACTTTAAGACGTATTAGAGTTTCGTTACGATCCGATTAATACTTTTAACATAATAATCCTTCTAAGTGAGCGCTCCGTGAACTTGGTAAGAAAAACCGGTACTTTTTTGTTCAATCTGCTATAAAATTTTAACGAGATACAATGTAAATATTTACTCTATATCGTTAAACGACAAATAAAACAAGGGAAGTTTCGGTGTAGGTTGTTCTTATGTAAGACTAAAGGTAAAGGATTTATTGACCTCTAAACTCGAGTATCTATACCTATTTCCCCGACAGTAGACACTTGTACACTAACTTAGGTCGCCATGAATACTACGCACTTTCACCCTAACCTAAGGACGCCATGACCACTAGACACTTGCACCCTAACATAAGTTTGCGATGAACACAAGACAGTTGTACACTAACATATGTAGCCATGAATACTAGGCACGTTCACCCGAACTTAAGGCCGCCATAAACACTAGACATGTGTACCCTAACTTAAGGTCGCCATGAACACTAGACACTCGTATCGTAACTTAAGGCCGCCAAGAACACTAGACCACTAGACACTTTTACACTAATTGAAGGCCGCCATGAAAACTAGACACTTGTACACTAACTCAAGGTCGCCATGAATACTAGGCACGTTCACCCTAACCTAAGGTCACCATGAACACTAGACAATTTCACCTTAACTTAAGGTCGCCATGAACACTAGAAAATTGTACACTAACATAAGGCCGCCATGAAAACTAGACACTTGCACCCTAAATAAAGTCGGTGTGATTACTAGTCACTTGCACCCTAACTTAAGGTCGGCGTGATTACTAGACACTTGCACCCTAACTTAAGGCCGGCGTGATTACTAGACACTTGCACCCTAACGTAAGGCTGGCGTGATTACTAGACACTTGCACCCTAAATAAAGTCGGTGTGATTACTAGCCACTTGCACCCTAACTGAAGGTCGGCGTGATTACTAGACACTTGCAACCTAACTTAAGGCCGGCGTGATTACTAGACACTTGCACCCTAACTTAAGGTCGGCGTGATTACTAGACACTTTCACCCTAACTTAAGGTCGCCACGATTACTACACAATTGCACCCTAACTCAAGGTCTCCGTGATTACTAGACACTTGCACCCTAACTCAAGGTCGCCGTGATTACTAGCCACTTGCACCCTTACTTAAGGTCGGCGTGATTACTAGACAATTGCACCCTAACTCCAGGTCGCCGTGATTACTAGACACTTACACCCTAACTTAAGGTTGCCGTGATTACTAGACCCTTGCACCCTAACTTTAGATCTGCGTGATTACTAGACACTTGCACCCTAACTTAGGGTCGCCGTGATTACTAGACACTTGCACCCTACCTTAAGGTCGGCGTGATTACTAGACACTGGCACCCTAACTCAAGGTAGCCGTGATTACTAGACACTTCCACCATAACTTAAGGTTGCCGTGATTACTAGACACTTGCACCCTAACTTACGGTCGCCGTGATTACTAGACTCTTGCACCCTAACTTAAGGTCGGCGTGATTACTAGACACTTGCACCCTAACTTAAGGTCGCCGTGATTACTACACCATTGCACCCTAACTCAAGGCCTCCATGATTACTAGACACTTGCACCCTAACTCAAGGTCGCCGGGATTACTAGACACTTGCACCCTATTTTAAGGTCGGCGTGATTACTAGACACTTGCACCCTTACTCAAGGTCGTCGTGATTATTAGACACTTGCACCTTAACTTAAGGTCGCCGTGATTACTAGACAATTGCACCCTAACTCAAGGTCGCTGTGATTACTAGACACTTCCACCCAAACTTAAGGTTGCCATGATTACTAGACCCTTGCACCCTAACTTTAGATCGGCGTGATTACTAGACACTTGCACCCTAACTTAGGGTCGCCGTGATTACTAGACACTTGCACACTAACTAAAGGTCGGCGTGATTAGTAGACACGTGCACCCTAACTTAAGGTCGCCGTGATTATTAGACAATTGCACCCTAACTTAGGTCGCTATAAAAACTAGACACTTGCACCCTATATTAAGGGCACCTTGAACACTGGACATTTGCACACTAACTTAAGTTCGCCATGAACACTAGACACTTGCAACCTAACTTAACTTTGCCATGAACACAATACACTTGTACACTAACATAAGGTCGCCATGAACACTGGGCACTTTTACCCTAACTTAAGGTCGTCACGAATACCAGGCACTTGCACCCTGACTTAAGGTCGCCCTGAACACTTGACACTTGCACCCTAACTAAAGGTCGCGATGAACACTAGACACTTGCAACCTATCTTAATGTCGCCATGATCACTAGGCACTTGTATCCTAAGTTGAGGTCATCACGAACACTAGGCACTTGTACCCTAACTTAAGGTCGCCATGAACACAAGACATTTGCACCCTAACATAAGGTCGCCATGAACACTAGACACTTGTACCTAAACTATAGGTCGCCATGAACACTTGGCATTTCACCCTAACTTAGGGTCAGCATTAACACTAGACACTTGCAACCTTACTTTAGGTCGCCTTGAACACTGCACACTTGCACCCTAACTTAAGGTCGCCATGAAAACTAGGCACTTGCAACCTAACTTCAGGTCGCCATGGACACTAGACACTTGTTACACTAACTTCAGGTCGCCATGATCACTTGGCACGTCCACCCTAACTTAAGGTCGCCATGAACACTTAACACTTGTACCCTAACTTTAAGGTCGCCATGAACACAAGACACTTGCACCCTAACTTAAGGTCGCCATGAACACTAGACACTTGCACCCTAACTTAAGGTCGCCATGAACACTAGACACTTGTAACCTAACTTAAGGTTGCCATGAACACCAGACACTTGCACCATAACTTATGGTCGCCATGAACACGAGACAGTTGTACACTAATTAAAGCCGCCATGAACACTGGGCACACGTACCCTAACTTAAGGTCGCCATGAACACTAGACACTTGCACCCTAACTTAAGGTCGCCATGCACACTAGACACTTGTACCTTAATTAATTCGCCATGAACACTAGGGACTTGCACTCTAACTTAAGGTCTCCATGTACACTAGGCACTTGTACCCAAACTTAAGGTCGCCATGACCATTAGACACTTGCACCCTAACTTTAGGTTTCCATGAACACTAGACACTTGTACACTAATTTAAGGCCGCCATAAACACTAGGCATTTTCATACTCACTTATGGTCGCCATGAACACTAGACACTTAAACTCTAACTTAGCTCGCCATGAACACTAGACACTTGGACCCTAACATAAGCCCGCCTTAAATACTAGACACTTAAACCCTAACTTAAGATCGCCATGAACACTAGATACGTATAACCTTACCTAAGGTTGCCATGAGCAGTAGACACTTGCACTCTAACTTACGGTCTCCATGAACACTAGATACTTTTACCCTAACGTAAGGTCGCCATGTACACTAGACACTTGTAACCTAGCTAAAGGTTGCCATGAACACAAGAAACTTGCCCCCTAACTTATGGTTGCCATGAACAATAGACACTTGTAACCTAAATTAAGGTCGCCTTGAACACTAGACACTTGCACCGTAACTTAAGGTCGCCATGAACACTAGACGCTTGTAACCTAACTTATGGTCGCCATGAACACTAGAAAATTGTACACTAACATAAGACCGCCATGAAAACTAGACACTTGCCCTCTAAATAAAGTCGGTGTGATTACTAGCCACTTGCACCCTAACTTAAGGTCGGCGTGATTACTAGACACTTGCACCCTAGCTTAAGGCCGGCGTGATTACTAGACACTTGCACCCAAACTTAAGGTCGCCGTGATTACTAGACAATTTCACCCTAACTTAGGTCGCCATAAAAACTAGACACTTGCACCCTATATTAAGAGCACCTTGAACATTGGACATTTTCACCGTAACTTAAGTTCGCCATGAACACTAGACACTTGCAACCTAACTTAACTTTGCCATGAACACAATACACTTGTACACTAACATAAGGTCGCCATGAACACTTGGCACTTGCACCCTAAATTAAGGTCGCCCTGAACACTAGACACTTGCACCCTAACTAAAGGTCGCGATGAACACTAGACACTTGCAACCTATCTTAATGTCGCCATGATCACTAGGCACTTGTATCCTAAGTTGAGGTCGTCACGAACACTAAGCACTTGTACCCTAACTTAAGGTCGCCATGAACACAAGACACTTGCACCCTTACTTAAGGTCGCCATGAACACTAGACACTAGTACCTAAACTATAGGTCGCCATGACCACTTGGCATTTCACCCTAACTTAGGGTCAGCATTAACACTAGACACTTGCAACCTTACTATAGGTCGCCATGATCACTGCACACTTGCACCCTAACTTAAGGTCGCCATGAAAACTAGGCACTTGCAACCTAACTTCAGGTCGCCATGGACACTAGACACTTGTTACACTAACTTCAGGTCGCCATGATCACTTGGCACGTACACCCTAACTTAAGGTCGCCACGAACACTTGACACTTGTACCCTAACTTTAAGGTCGCCATGAACACAAGACACTTGCACCCTAACTTAAGGTCGCCATGAACATTAGACACTTGCACCCTAACTTAAGGTCGCCATGAACACTAGACACTTGTACCTTAATTAATTCGCCATGAACACTAGGGACTTGCACTCTAACTTAAGGTCTCCATGTACACTAGGCACTTGTACCCAAACTTAAGGTCGCCATGACCATTAGACACTTGCACCCTAACTTTAGGTTTCCATGAACACTAGACACTTGTACACTAATTTAAGGCCGCCATAAACACTAGGCATTTTCATACTCACTTATGGTCGCCATGAACACTAGACACTTAAACTCTAACTTAGCTCGCCATGAACACTAGACACTTGGACCCTAACCTAAACCCGCCTTAAATACTAGACACTTGAACCCTAACTTAAGATCGCCATGAACACTAGATACGTATACCCTTACCTAAGGTTGCCATGAGCAGTAGGCACTTGCACTCTAACTTACGGTCTCCATGAACACTAGATACTTGCACCCTAACGTAAGGTCGCCATGAACACTAGACACTTGTAACCTAGCTTAAGGTTGCCATGAACACAAGAAACTTGCCCCCTAACTTATGGTTGCCATGAACAATAGACACTTGTAACCTAAATTAAGGTCGCCTTGAACACTAGACACTTGCACCGTAATTTAAGGTCGCCATGAACACTAGACAATTGCACCCTAACTTAAGGTCGCCATGAACACTAGAAAATTGTACACTAACATAAGGCCGCCATGAAAACTAGACACTTGCACCCTAAATAAAGTCGGTGTGATTACTAGCCACTTGCACCCTAACTTAAGGTCGGCGTGATTACTAGACACTTGCACCCTAGCTTAAGGCCGGCGTGATTACTAGACACTTGCACCCTAACTTAAGGTCGACCTGATTACTAGACACTTGCACCCTAAATTAAGGTCGCCAAGATTACTACACAATTGCACCCTAACTCAAGGTCTTCGTGATTACTAGACACTTGCACCCTAAATCAAGGTCGCCGTGATTACTAGACACTTGCACCCTAACTTAAGGTCGGCGTGATTACTAGACACTTGCACCCTAACTCAAGGTCGCCGTGATTACTAGACACTTGCTTCTTAACTTAAAGTCCCCGTGACTACTAGTCACTTGCACCCTAACTTAAGTTCGGCGTGATTACTAGACTCTTGCACCCTAACTTAAGGTCGGCGTGATTACTAGACACTTGCACCCTAACTTAAGGTCGCCGTGATTACTACACAATTGCACCCTAACTCAAGGTATCCGTGATTACTAGACACTTGCACCCTAACTCAAGGTCGTCGTGATTACTGGACACTTGCACCCTAACTTAAGGTTGCCGTGATTACTAGACACTTGCACCCTAACCTTAGATCGGCGTGATTACAAGACACTTGCACCCTAACTTAGGGTCGCCGTGATTACTAGACCCTTGCAGCCTACCTTAAGGTCGGCGTGATTACTAGACACTTGCACCCTAACTCATGGTCGCCCTGATTACTAGACACTTCCACCATAACTTAAGGTTGACGTGATTACTAGACACTTGCACCCTAACTTGAGGTCGGCGTGATTACTAGACTCTTGCACCCTAACTTAAGGTCGGCGTGATTACTAGACACTTGCACCCTAACTTAAGGTCGCCGTGATTACTACACAATTGCACCCTAACTCAAGGTCTCCGTGATTACTAGACACTTGCACCCTAACTCAAGGTCGCCGTGATTACTAGACACTTGCACCTTAACTTAAGGTCGCCGTGATTACTAGACAATTGCACCCTAACTCAAGGTCGCCGTGATTACTAGACACTTCCACCCTAACTTAAGGTTGCCGTGATTACTAGACCCTTGCACCCTAACTTTAGATCGGCGTGATTACTAGACACTTGCACCTAACTTAGGGTCGCCGTGATTACTAGACACTTGCACCCCAACTTAAGTTCGGCGTGATTACTAGACACTTGCACCCTGGAGAAGAATAAGTTCTGCCCTAAAACTTCCCCATACGGGAGAACGAAACGCATCAGGCGAAAGCCTGGACAAAATAGCTACTGTGGTCAAGAATATTAGACTGAAGCGGTGCGGGGTAGTGGGCATGAAATACGTGACTAGAAAACCAATATAAGGAGCAATACATTAACAATTTTTATTCCTATTAATAAATTTATAATGAATAAACAAATTGCACTTAAGTGCTTATCACAGAAATGAACAATTATAAATGTAGCAAAGTGTGAGGGCCTGATAACAGAAACCCGGATTAAAGAAAGGTCCATGAAACAAGCTTGCTTGATTGGAGAGAAGTTGAGCTTAACATATAAAAATTCACTTTATAAAAAGAGAGAACCATAAAACTGATTAAGAGTATAAAATAACTAGTATAATTTATTCTTCCTAAAATTGAACTTATCTTTGAAGAGCTCCTTAAGAAGTTCCAGCTAGCATAAATGTTGATTTAAAAGTCCTCACGGTTTTCTCGGAAGGAGGCTTGCATGGCCTAGAGATATGTGCACCATCGATAAATTGTCAACTCTCTCTTCTTTTCTTGCGCAGGAATGACATTTATAGTTTCCAAGAGATGATCCAGCAATATTTCGAAAGACGATTCCAAGCGTCCTCTCTAAGGTGAAGATGAAGAGTACAGCGGCTGGCAATTATTCTTGCCATCTTGAGCAATACGTCATGGTGCAGATCTCGTGACGTAACTGCTCGGTAGCGTAGATATCAGCGATGGTGTCATGAGATGCAGTAGCGGTGACCAGCAGGTTAAAGTGATCCAAAGTGATGATTGATCAGAAGTGGTGGATCAGAAGTGGTGAAGAATGCCAGCAAGCGGCGTCTTAAATAGGGACCATGGAACTCTCTCGAAGTTTGGAGATCGCCCGACCAGACAAAGACCTGCCATTGGTCGAACGAAAGTCAGGGTGACGTCAGTCGACACTACTCAGCGGACAGTGGATCAACCAGTAGAAGCCCTGTATGTCGGGAGTGAGGACGCCTGAGGTAGCGAGCGACTGTAACACTCGAGGTGAGAACTATAATATCTATGAATAAGTGATTGATAACAAGATTATGCATATGGTTTAAGCAATTAACATTTGTAAAGAAATAATTACCATTCGGGGATCTCGGTAACAATAAATAAAATTTGACCGACAAATGGGCCAAGCTAAACATTGAAAGTATCACAAAAGTGATCATGCTCCGAGAACTCCGAATGAAAACAAACAAAAGGATCAGTCAAAGCAAAACATGGATAACAGACGAGGAGAAACTAAGACTCGAAAGGCAAAACAGAAATAGCAGAGATGGGTCTAGTATAACGACCTTTACTAGTTAAAACATCAACAACTCTGACGCGTTTATCACGGCCAAAGTGGCAGTGAATAACTCTACCTAGGTTTCACACGAGAGGCGGAGATGGGTCCCGAAGAAGAACCATGTCCCCCACTCGTACATCTGGTTGAGGAAGCCGCCATTTCTCACGCCTATTTAGCAAGCTGAGATATTCTAACTTCCATCGGCGCCAAAAAGAACATCGCAAAGATTCTACTTTTCTCCAAAAGATAGGTAAGTTAGGATCACAGCGTTGAACCAGCAAAGGCGGAGTAGCAGCAAGCGAACAGCCAATCAGGAAGTGACTGGGTGTTAAAGGTAAAAGATCCTTAGGATCGTTTGAAAGAGGGGTCAGAGGTCTGGAATTTACAATACCTTCAATTTGAATAATTAAAGAGTTGAATTCCTCATAAGAAAGGATGGTAGGACCAAGAGTTTTCTTAAGCTGTCTTTTAGTAAGTTTGATGCAGGATTCCCAACGGCCCCCATGATGGGGAGCATAAGGCGGGGAGAAATGCCATTTGAAACCTTTAGAATAGGAAAAGTTGGAAATTTTTTCTTTAGCAGAAGGGGAGCTTAACACTTTTTTCCAGAGATCAGAAGCGCTTACAAAAATGTTTGCATTATCTGAAAAAACTTCAGATGGAACGCCCCTTCTAGCAGCAAATCTAGAAAAGGCGACCAAAAAGTAGGATACAGAAGCGTTCGTAACCAACTCAAGGTGGATAGCTCCCGTCGCCATACATACAAATAACGAGATGTAGAGTTTACCTAAGATTTTGCGCTTAGATGAAGAGGGATTGGTCTGATATACGTAAGGACCAGCGTAATCGATCCCAGTAAGAGCGAAGGGCTTACTAGGTTCTGAACGAAAGGGAGGTAAATTACCCATAATCTGCGTGGCGGGCCGTGGTTTAACCTTGAAGCAAGGTATACACTTTTTGACAACAGAAGAAACCTCATGAACGCCATTGATGATCCAGTAGAGTTCACGAATTATACAGAGCAAGGTGCGAGTGCCAGCATGAAGGTGTTTATAATGAAACTTTTTTATTATAAGGGTAGTGATAGAATGCTTTGAAGGAAGGATGATGGGATGCTTTTTCCCATCCTCATAACTAGACATAGCTAATCTTCCACCCACACGTATTATGCCGTCCTGGTCTAGAAAAGGAGTGAGTGGTGAAAGCCTGCTATACTTGGGTAAATCTTTACCACTTATAAGAGCTTGCTTTTCAGGAGCAAAGACTTCCTGCTGAACAAGTAACAAAATCTTGCAAGTAGCAAATTCTAACTCTACTCTAAAGGGTTGAGGCTTCAATGGTTGATCAATTACTAAATATTTCCATCGGAAGATATAAGACACTACACGAATCAATTTATCAAATGAAGAGTAACTATGAAAAAGTCTAGTAGAAGTAGAAGTAAGATGCGACGTGACAGGGTCATTACGGGCATCAGGTATTTCTTCTGCAAATTGATTAGCTAAGCGAGGCCAGCAAGATGATTCCTGACTTAGCCAAGGAGGACCATTCCAGTACAGGTCTGAAGAAATCAATTTTTTAGGCGTGCAACCACGTGATATTATATCCGCGGGGTTTTCACGGCTAGGAACATGTCTCCATTGTTCAGAATGAGAGACTTCGTGAATCTTAGAAACGCGATTTGCCACAAAGGTATTCCAATGAGAAGAAGGCTTGGAAATCCAAGCTAATACAATAGAAGAATCGCTCCAAAAAAATGTGCGGGAAAATTTTAACTTTAAACTGACATTTAGTTTAGTAGCTAATTCTGTTGCCATTAAAGCAGAGCATAATTCTAATCTCGGCAATGATACTGTTTTAAGTGGAGCAACCTTTGATTTAGCGCACACTAAATTAGAAAATCCAGGGAAAGTAGCTGAGGAACGTCCTACTATGTATGCACAACAGCCATAAGCCCGTTCTGAACTATCAGAAAATACATGCAGGTCATACTGCTGGTATAAGGGATTAGAAATTAAAGGGCGGGGTATAGAAACCTTGGAGAGATCCAGCAAACTGCTGCGATACTCTAACCATTCTTCTACAAGAGGAAGGGGGAGATTTTCATCCCAGTCTGATTTTAATGACCAAAGCTATTGCAAGAACATTTTTGCAACAATAACTATAGGAGCAATATATTGCAAAGGATCAAAGATCTTTGCGATTTCTGACAGAACTTGTCTCTTAGTTACAGGGGGAGATTCTGACAGATGTACCTGATAAGAGAAGGTATCAGAAGAAGGACACCAAAAAACACCCAATGCTTTTACGGCTGCTTCATCAGTAGGAATGGCAACAAATTCATCAACTGGGACCTCTGGTGAAAATTTTGATATAAATTCAGTGGAATTTGAAGTCCATTTATGGAGCGGAAAACCACCTCCTAGGAGTAGGGATTTCAAATCTTCGCACACAAGGAGCGCTTCAGAAATATTAGGGAAAGAGCACAAGAAATCGTCGACATAAAATGCCGTTTTTAATGACTCAGAGGCCTAAGGATGATACAGATGACCATCTTGCTCGGCTAACATGTGGAGAGACCGAATCGCAAGAAAGGCTGAAGGCTTCAGGCCATATGTCACAGTCTTCAATCTAAATATCTTTATGGGTTTGGAACTCTCATCGCGCCACAATATTCTTTGCAGATCTTGCTGCTCTGAATTTACGAGAATCTGCCGGTACATCTGCTTAATATCTGGGATTACAGCAATAGGAAACCTTCGAAAATTAAGCAAAACAGAGGTGAGATCTGTTTGAATCGCGGGACCACATTGCAAGGTATCATTTAAAGAGATTCCATTGGAATCTGGTGATGAGCCATTGAAAACTACTCTTATATTGTCTTGTGTTATGGAATTTTTCCATACCGGGTGATGATTTAGATAAACTATTTCATTTAAAGGATGGTCAATTTCTTCTGATTTAGAAATTACCTCCATGTGATTGGATGATTCGTATTCCTCCATAAAGGAGGCATATTGAGTTTTGACAGAAGCATCTTGTTTGAACCGATTTTCAATAGCAAATAGTGCCCTAAGTGCTCTGGAATGCGAGCCCGTAATGGCGGGAGGATTGGGAATACGTGGAAGAGTTACTATAAATCTGCCTTCAGCATTACGGACAGTGGTTTCCTTATATAACTTTTCACAAATTTCGTTAGAAGAAGAAGAAGTAGCCTGAACATTCTCAAGATCCCAGAACTTGGTTAGCTCTTGGCTCAAATCGGTACCAACAAAATAACAATTCGATACAGTTTGAATAGGATTACGGTATATTTGGCCAGTAGCAATCCAACCAAAATCAGTTTCGCGGAAGAAAACATTAGGAGCAATTTTTACTTTATTGGAATGAAGACATTGCCAAAATACGCTTGAGCTGAAAAGAAGCTCTACGGGCGAAGCTCTGTTAAAATGAGGGTCAGCTAGCTGGACAAAATTCGGGATATTCCAACTTTGAATAGGATAAGAAGTGCCAGGAATATTGTTGCCTATAGACTTGATAATCAAACAATCTAATTGCAACTGCGTACCAAGATTATTAGAGTCCTTCAGATCCACTTTAGCAAAGCTTAAGGATTGCGATTTAGAGCAGTTTATTCCTGTAACCTCTATTGAGGTAGGATGTTTTGGGAGGCCTAACTTTTGTACCAACGATTCATTAATAAAATTGTTGGTAGCGGCATTGTCCAATAATCCCCTGACAGATACCCATTTTCCGTGAGAATTTTTCAATAGAACCTGCACGGTAGATAATAAAACCTGGACTTTGCCAAGCGAGGTAGAACTTTGAGCATACCACTGCGCACTATTTTGAGAAGTCTCCGAATTAGACTTGGTATTGGAACTGCTTGGTCCTGATAACCGTGGTCTTTCATGCCTGTGCAAAAGTGAATGGTGTCTTGCCCTACAATGAAAGCATAAACGTTGTGAACGGCAATTGTTTAACATATGCGTTCCTGACAAACAGTTGAAACAATGTTTTTTGTTCGTAATGAGCTTTCGTCTTTCATCTACTGATAAAGATTTAAATTCATCACAATTGTATAAAGTATGCGATTGCTGACACAGACCGCACGTTTGCATTTGGTTAGGTGACCGAGCATCAACAGGAAGAGCCTGTGATCTTAAAATTCTTTGATTAGAACTGCTAACCTTATGTTTTGAGAAGGCTTTTGAATCTGAACTACTAGTTTTTTGTTTAGCTATGGCGGAAAAGACTTGGCTTCTGGCCTTCAAAAAGTTCATAATCGCCTCATAAGTGCATTGCAAATTCTGGGAAAGTTCTGTTTCCCAGGCTTTTAATGTATTTGCATCCAATCTTGCAGAAATGAGGTGAACTAGAAATAAATCCCAGTGATTTACAGGTTGGTTTAAATTGGACAATGCTCTGACGTGTAGCTCTGCAGTGTCAATCAACTTACGAAGTGATAAACTGTTATCTGCTTGCACGTTAGGTAACTCGAATAAGCTTTGTATATGGCGTTGAATAGATAAACGAATGTTCCCATATCTATCCTTAAGAAGATTCAGAGCAACTTCATAATTATCACTGGTCAAAGAAAGTGCTTGGATCAGGTTAAGTGCGTTGCCTTGAACTGCCAGACGCAAGTAGTGAAATTTTTGTATTACTGTTATAGAAGTATTCTCATGTACTAAAGAATTGAATAATTCAAAAAATGGTTCCCATTCTATGTCTTTACCAGTAAATTTGGGTATTTCTAATTTGGGTAATATAATGCGTGAAGAAGATGTAGAAGATGCTGCAGAAGTTTGATCTTCTTGTTTTTCTTTTAAAGTTAAAGCCCTAATAAGCTGTTTAGCTTCAGCAAATCCCTGATAGTATATTTTTTCAACTTCCAACCTATCACTTTGCTGGTCCGGATGCTGAGTTTCTATACTGCATTGTATCTCATCATATTTCTCAAAGGCTTGTTCATAATTCTTAAGCCTCTGCGAAATTATGTCAAGATTACGCTCTTGGGGTTCGAGCTCCGTTAAGAAAGTACGAAACCGTGTGAGCTTGCCCTTACAAGAGGCTCTGGCGTTGCTGAGTTTTTCATCAAGGTTAGGCATGTCAAAAGTTGTTTGTTGCTCACGTCAATATTGTGACTTCGAGTACTGGAAGTCAGAGGATGACAGCTTGCTAGGTAGTAAGGTTTAGTCTGATGCGGAAGAACCCGGCTTAGCTTACGTTCCTCTCTTCTGCTGAACATGCGCCTCAAGCTGAAACGTACAATGTGAATTAGTGTTGAAACACAATGAACAAAAATTGTTAATGTAAAATCCACAATATTAAACTTGTATAGGGATCCAGGGTGCAACAGATATGTTTCCCGGGGGTGAGGCACCTACAGATTGGAGAAGAATAAGTTCTGCCCTAAAACTTCCCCATACGGGAGAACGAAACGCATCAGGCGAAAGCCTGGACAAAATAGCTACTGTGGTCAAGAAAATTAGACTGAAGCGGTGCGGGGTAGTGGGCATGAAATACGTGACTAGAAAACCAATATAAGGAGCAATACATTAACAATTTTTATTCCTATTAATAAATTTATAATGAATAAACAAATTGCACTTAAGTGCTTATCACAGAAATGAACAATTATAAATGTAGCAAAGTGTGAGGGCCTGATAACAGAAACCCGGATTAAAGAAAGGTCCATGAAACAAGCTTGCTTGATTGGAGAGAAGTTGAGCTTAACATATAAAAATTCACTTTATAAAAAGAGAGAACCATAAAACTGATTAAGAGTATAAAATAACTAGTATAATTTATTCTTCCTAAAATTGAACTTATCTTTGAAGAGCTCCTTAAGAAGTTCCAGCTAGCATAAATGTTGATTTAAAAGTCCTCACGGTTTTCTCGGAAGGAGGCGTACATGGCCTAGAGATATGTGCACCATCGATAAAATGTCAACTCTCTCTTCTTTTCTTGCGCAGGAATGACATTTATAGTTTCCAAGAGATGATCCAGCAATATTTCGAAAGACGATTCCAAGCGTCCTCTCTAAGGTGAAGATGAAGAGTACAGCGGCTGGCAATTATTCTTGCCATCTTGAGCAATACGTCATGGTGCAGATCTCGTGACGTAACTGCTCGGTAGCGTAGATATCAGCGATGGTGTCATGAGATGCAGTAGCGGTGACCAGCAGGTTGAAGTGATCCAAAGTGATGATTGATCAGAAGTGGTGGATCAGAAGTGGTGAAGAACGCCAGCAAGCGGCGTCTTAAATAGGGACCATGGAACTCTCGAGTTTGGAGATCGCCCGACCAGACAAAGACCTGCCATTGGTCGAACGAAAGTCAGGGTGACGTCAGTCGACACTACTCAGCGGACAGTGGATCAACCAGTAGAAGCCCTGTATGTCGGGAGTGAGGACGCCTGAGGTAGCGAGCGACTGTAACACTCGAGGTGAGAACTATAATATCTATGAATAAGTGATTGATAACAAGATTATGCATATGGTTTAAGCAATTAACATTTGTAAAGAAATAATTACCATTCGGGGATCTCGGTAACAATAAATAAAATTTGACCGACAAATGGGCCAAGCTAAACATTGAAAGTATCACAAAAGTGATCACACCCTAACTTAAGGTCGCCGTGATTACTAGACAATTGCACCCTAACTTAGATCGCTATAAAAACTACACACTTACACCCTATATTAAGGGCACCTTGAACACTGGACATTTGCACACTAACTTAAGTTCGCCATGAACACTAGACACTTGCAACCTAACTTAACTTTGCCATGAACACAATACACTTGTACACTAACATAAGGTCGCCATGAACACTGGGCACTTTTACCCTAAATTAAGGTCGTCACGAATACTAGGCGCTTGCACACTAACTTAAGGTCGCCCTGAACACTAGACACTTGCACCCTAGCAAAAGGTTGCGATGAACACTGGACACTTGCAACCTATCTTAAGGTCGCCATGATCACTAGGCACTTGTATCCTAAGTTGAGGTCGTCACGAACACTAGGAACTTGTACCCTACCTTAAGGTCGCCATGAACACAAGACACTTGCACCCTAACTTAAGGTCGCCATGAACACGAGACACTTGTACCCAAATTATAGTTCGCCATGAACACTAGGCACTTCACCCTATTTTAGGGTCAGCACTAACACTAGACACTTGCAACCTTACTGTAGGTCACCATGTACACTGCACACTTGTACCCTAAATTAAGGTCGCCATGAACACAAGACACTTGCAACCTAACATAAGTTTGCGATGAACACAAGACAGTTGTACACTAGCATATGTCGCCATGAATACTAGGCACGTTCACCCGAACTTAAAGCCGCCATAAACACTAGACATGTGTACCCTAACTAGACACTCGTATCGTAACTTAAGGCCGCCAACAACACTAGACACTTTTACACTAATTGAAGGCCACCATGAAAGCTGGACACTTGTACACTAACTTAAGGTCGCCATGAATACTAGGCACGTTCACCCTAACCTAAGGTCACCATGAACACTAGACAATTGCACCCTAACTTAAGGTCGCCATGAACACTAGACACTTGCACCCTAACTAAAGGTCGCGATGAACACTACACACTTGCAACCTAACTTAAGGTCGCCATGAACACGAGACACTTGTACCCAAATTATAGTTCGCCATGAACACTAGGCACTTCACCCTATTTTAGGGTCAGCACTAACACTAGACACTTGCAACCTTACTGTAGGTCACCATGTACACTGCACACTTGTACCCTAAATTAAGGTCGCCATGAACACAAGACACTTGCAACCTAACATAAGTTTGCGATGAACACAAGACAGTTGTACACTAGCATATGTCGCCATGAATACTAGGCACGTTCACCCGAACCTAAAGCCGCCATAAACACTAGACATGTGTACCCTAACTAGACACTCGTATCGTAACTTAAGGCCGCCAAGAACGCTAGACACTTTTACACTAATTGAATGCCACCATGAAAACTGGACACTTGTACACTAACTTAAGGTCGCCATGAATACTAGGCACGTTCACCCTAACCTAAGGTTACCATGAACACTAGACAATTGCACCCTAACTTAAGGTCGCCATGAACACTAGAAAATTGTACACTAACATAAGGCCGCCATGAAAACTAGACACTTGCACCCTAAATAATGTCGGTGTGATTACTAGCCACTTGCACCCTAACTTAAGGTCGGCGTGATTACTAGACACTTGCACCCTAACTTAAGGTTGCCGTGATTACTAGACCCTTGCACCCTAACTTTAGATCGGCGTGATTACTAGAAACTTGCACCCTAACTTAGGCTCGCCGTGATTACTAGACACTTGCACCCTAACTTAAGGTCGGCGTGATTACTAAACACTTGCACCCTAACTGAAAGTCGCCGTGATTACTAGACAATTGCACCCTAACTTAGGTTGCTATAAAAAATAGACACTTGCACCCTATATTAAGGGCACCTTGAACACTGGACATTTGCACACTAACTTAAGTTCGCCATGAACACAAGACACTTGCAACCTAACTTAACTTTGCCATGAACACAATACACTTGTACACTAACATAAGGTCGCCATGAACACTGGGCACTTTTACCCTAACTTAGGATCGTCACGAATACAAGGCACTTGCACCCTAACTTAAGGTCGCCCTGAACACTAGACACTTGCACCCTAACTAAAGGTCGCGATGAACAATAGACACTTGCAACCTATCTTAACGTCGCCATGATCACTAGGCACTTGTACCCTAAGTTGAGGTCGTCACGATCACTAGGCACTTGCACCCTAACATAAGGTCGCCATAAGCAATAGACACTTGTTCCCTAACTTAAGGTCGCCATGAATACTAGGCACTTGCACCCTAACTTAAGGTCACCATGAAGAGTAGACACATGTACCGTAACTAAAGGTCGCCATGAACACTAGGCTCTTGCACCCTAACTTAAGGTCGCCATGAACAATAGACACTTGCACCCTAACTATAGGTCGCCATGAACACTAGGCACTTCACCCT
Source organism: Meconema thalassinum (assembly GCA_946902985.2). Lineage (NCBI taxonomy): Eukaryota > Metazoa > Arthropoda > Insecta > Orthoptera > Tettigoniidae > Meconema > Meconema thalassinum. The sequence continues at coordinate 211,605,688 of OX336388.2, read as the reverse complement.
AACTTAGGATCAGCATTAACACTAGACACTTGCAACCTTACTTTAGGTCGCCATGAAAACTGCACACTTGCGCCCTAACATAAGGTCGCCATGAAAACTAGGCACTTGCAACCTAACTTCAGGTCGCCATGAACACTAGACACTTGTTACACTAACTTCAGGTCGCCATGATCACTTGGCACTTCCACCCTAACATTAGGTCGCCATGAACACTAGACACTTGTACCCTAACTTAAGGTCGCCATGAACACTGGCCACTCACACCCTACCTTATGGACGCCATGAACACTAGACACTCGTAACCCAACATAAGGTCGCCATGTACACCAGACACTTGCACCCTTACTTAAGTTTGTCATGAACCTTAGATACTTGTACATTAACTTCAGGTCTCCATGAACACTAGACACTTGTACTGTAACTTAGCTCGCCATCAACACTAGACACTTGTACTCTAACATAGATCGCCATTAACACTAGACACTTTAAGTTCAGGTCGCCAAACACTAGACACTTGTACACTAACTTCAGTTCGCCATGAAAATTAGGCACTTCCACCCTAACTTAAGGTCGCCATGAACACTAGACACTTGTACCCTAAATTAAGGTCACCATGAACACAAGACACTTGCACCCTATCTTAAGGTCGCCATGAACTCTAGACACTTGTACCGTAACTTAAGGTCGCCATGAACACTAGACACTTGTACCCTAACTTACGGTCGCCAAGAACACTAGATACTTGCACCCTAACTTAAGGCCGCCATGAACACTAGACACTTGTAACCTAGCATAAGTTTGTCATGAACACAAAACACTTGCACCCTAACTTAAGATTGTCATGAAAACTAGACACATGTACACTAACTTCAGATCGCCATGAACACTAGACATTTGTACACTAACTTAGGTCGCCATGAATACTACGCACTTTCACCCTAACCTAAGGACGCCATGACCACTAGACACTTGCACCCTAACATAAGTTTGCGATGAACACAAGACAGTTGTACACTTACATATGTCGCCATGAATACTAGGTACGTTCACCCGAACTTAAGGCCGCCATAAACACTAGACATGTGTACCCTAACTTAAGGTCGCCATGAACACTAGACACTCGTATCGTAACTTAAGGCCGCCAAGAACACTAGACCCTTTTACACTAATTGAAGGCCGCCATGAAAACTAGACACTTGTACACTAACTTAAGGTCGCCATGGTTACTGGGCACGTTCACCCTAACCTAAGGTCACCATGAACACTAGACAATTGCACCCTAACTTAAGGTCGCCATGAACACTAGAAAATTGTACACTAACTTAAGGCCGCCATGAAAACTAGACACTTGCACCCTAAATAAAGTCGGTGTGATTACTAGCCACTTGCACCCTAACTTAAGGTCGGCGTGATTACTAGACACTTGCACCCTAACTTAAGGTCGCCGTGATTACTACACAATTGCACCCTAACTCAAGGTATCCGTGATTACTAGACACTTGCACCCTAACTCAAGGTCGTCGTGATTACTGGACACTTGCACCCTAACTTAAGGTTGCCGTGATTACTAGACACTTGCACCCTAACCTTAGATCGGCGTGATTACAAGACACTTGCACCCTAACTTAGGGTCGCCGTGATTACTAGACCCTTGCAGCCTACCTTAAGGTCGGCGTGATTACTAGACACTTGCACCCTAACTCATGGTCGCCCTGATTACTAGACACTTCCACCATAACTTAAGGTTGACGTGATTACTAGACACTTGCACCCTAACTTGAGGTCGGCGTGATTACTAGACTCTTGCACCCTAACTTAAGGTCGGCGTGATTACTAGACACTTGCACCCTAACTTAAGGTCGCCGTGATTACTAGGCACTTGCTCCCTAACTTTAGATCGGCGTGATTACTAGACACTTGCACCCTAACGCAGGCTCGCCGTGATTACTAGACACAAGACAGTTGTACACTAACATATGTCGCTATGAATACTAGGCACGTTCACCCGAACTTAAGGCCGTCATGAACACTAGACACTTGCACCCTAACTTAAGATCGCCATGAACACTAGACACTTGCACCCTAACTTAAAGTTGCCATGAACACTAGACATGTGTACCCTAACTTAAGGTCGCCATGAACAAGAGATACTCGTATCGTAACTTAAGGCCGCCAAGAACATTAGACACTTTTACACTAATTGAATGCCGCCGTGATTACTAGACAATTGCACGCTAACTTAGGTCGCTATAAAAACTAGACACTTGCACACTATATTAAGGACACCTTGAACACTAGACATTTACGCACTAACTTAAGGTCGCCATGAACACTAGACACTTGCAACCTAACTTAAGTTCGCCATGAACACAATACACTTGTACCCTAACATAAGGTCGCCATGAACAATGGGCACTTTTACCCTAACTTAAGGTCGTCACGAACACTGGGCACTTGCATCCTTACTTTAGGTCGCCCTGAACACTAGACACTTGCACCCTAACTAAAGGTCGCGATGAACACTACACACTTGCAACCTAACTTAAGGTCGCCATGAACTCAAGACACTTGTACCCTATCTTAATGTCGCCATGAACACCAGGCACTTGCACCTTAATTTAGGTTTGCCATAAACACAAGACACTTGCACCCTAACTTAAGGTCGCCATGTACACTAGGCATTTGCACTCTAACTTAATGTCTCCTTGAACACCTGAGATTTGTACCCTAACTAAAGGTTGCCATGAACACTGGCCACTCGCACCCTATCTTATGGACGCCATGGACACTAGACACTTGTAACCTAACTTAAGGTCGCCATGTACACCAGACACCTGCACCCTTACTTAAGTTTGTCATGAACCCTAGATACTTGTACATTAACTTCAGGTCGCCATGAAAACTAGACACTTGTACTCTAACTTAGCTCGCCATGAACACTAGACACTTCTACTCTAACATAGATCGCCATTAACACTAGACCCTTGTACTCTAACTTCAGGTCGCCAAACACTAGACACTTGTACACTAACTTCAGTTCCCCATGAAAATTAGGCACTTCCACCCTAACTTAAGGTCGCCATGAACACTAGGCACTTGTACCCTAAATTAAGGTCGCCATGAACACAAGACACTCGTACCCTAACTTAAGGTCGCCATGAACACTAGACACTTGTACCGTAACTTAAGGTCGCCGTGAACACTAGACACTTGTACCCTAACTTACGGTCGCCAAGAACACTAGATACTTGCACCCTAACTTAAGGCCGCCATGAACACTAGACACTTGTAACCTAGCATAAGGTTGTCAGGAACACAAAACACTTGCACCCTAACTTAAGATTGTCATGAACACTAGACACATGTACACTAACTTCAGATCGCCATGAACACTAGACACTTGTACACTAACTTAGGTCGCCATGAATACTACGCACTTTCACCCTAATCTAAGGACGCCATGACCACTAGACACTTGCACCCTAACATAAGTTTGCGATGAACACAAGACAGTTGTACACTTACATATGTCGCCATGAATACTAGGTACGTTCACCCGAACTTAAGGTCGCCATAAACACTAGACATGTGTACCCTAACTTAAGGTCGCCATGAACACTAGACACTCGTATCGTAACTTAAGGCCGCCAAGAACACTAGACACTTTTACACTAATTGAAGGCCGCCATGAAAACTAGACAATTGCACCCTAACTTAGGTCGCTATAAAAACTAGACACTTGCACCCTATATTAAGGACGCCTTGAACACTTGACATTTACACACTAACTTAAGGTCGACATTAACACTAGACACTTGCAACCTAACTTATGTTCGACATGAACACAATACACTTGTACCCTAACATAAGGTCGCCATGAACACTGGGCACTTTTATCCTAACTTAAGGTCGTCACGAACACTAGGCATTTGCATCCTTACTTTAGGTCGCCCTGAACACAGGACACTTGCACCCTAACTAAAGGTCGCGATGAACACTACACACTTGCAACCTAACTTAAGGTCGCCATGAACTCAAGACTCTTGCACCCTAACTTATGGTCGCCATGAACACTAGACATTTGTAACCTTAATTAAGGTCGCCTTACCACTAGACACTTGCACCGTATCTTAAGGTCGCCATGAACACTAGGCTCTTGCACCCTAACGTAAGGTCGCCATGAACACTAGACACTTGCACCCAAACTATAGGTCGCTATTAACACTAGGCACTTCACCCTAACTTAGGGTCAGCATTAACACTAGACACTTGCAACCTTACTTTAGGTCGCCATGAACACTGCACACTTGCACCCTAACTTAAGGTCGCCATGAAAACGAGGCACTTGCAACCTAACTTCAGGTCGCCATGGACACTAGACACTTGTTACACTAACTTCAGGTCGCCATGAGCATAAGACTCTTGTACACTTACTTAAGGTTGCCAAGAAAACTAGACACTTGCACCCAAACTTAAGGTCGCCATGAAAACTAGGCACTTGCACCCTAACTTCTGGTCGCCATGAACACTAGGCACTTGCACTCTAAGTTAAGGTCGCCATGATCACTAGACACTTGCATCCTAACTTATGGTCGCCATGAACACAAGACACTTGCACCCTACCTTAAGGTCGCCATGAACACTTGACACTTGCACCCTAACTTATGGTCGCCATGATTACTAGGCACTTTCACCCTAACTTAAGGTGGTTATGAACACTAGACACTTGCAACCTAACCTTCGGTCGCCTTGAACACAAGACACTTGTACCCTAACTTAGGGTCACCATGAACTCTAGACACTTGCAACCTAACCTTCGGTCGCCTTGAACACAAGACACTTGCACCCTAACTTATGGACGCCATGAACGCAAGACACTTGTACCCTAACGTAAGGTCGCCATAAACACTAGGCACTTTCACCCTAACTTAAGGTCGCAATGAACACTAAGCTCTTGTACCCTAACTGAGGTCGTCATGAACACTCGACTCTTGTACCCCAGCTTAAGGTCACCATGAACACAAGACACTTGTACCCTATCTTAATGTCGCCATGAACACCAGGCACTTGCACCTTAATTTTGGTTTGCCATAAACACTAGAGACTTGCACTTTAATTAAGGTCGCCATGTACACTAGGCACTTGCACTTTAACATAATGTCTCATTGAACACCAGAGATTTGTACCCTAACTAAAGGTCGCCATGAACACTGGCCACTCGCACCCTAACTTATGGACGCCATGAACACTAGACTCTCGTAACCTAACTTAAGGTCGCCATGTACACCAGACACTTGCACCCTTAATAAGTTTGTCATGAACCCTACACACTTGTACATTAACTTCAGGTCTCCATGAACACTAGACACTTGTACTCTAACTTAGCTCGCCATGAACACTAGACACTTGTACTCTAACATAGATCGCCATTAACACTAGACACTTGTACTCTAACTTCAGGTCGCCAAACACTAGACACTTCTACACTAACTTCAGTTCCCCATGAAAATTAGACACTTCCACCCTAACTTAAGGTCGCCATGAACACAAGACACTTGTTACAGTAAAGTCGGCGTGATTACTAGACACTTGTTCCCTAACTTAAGGTCGCCATGAATACAAGACACTTCTACCCTAAATTAAGGCTGCCCTGATCACTAGACACTTGTACACTAATATAAGGCCGGCATGAAATTTAGACACTTGTACACTAACTTAAGTTCGTCCTGAATACTAGGCACGTTCACCCTAACTTAAGGTCACCATGAACACTAGACAATTGCACCCTAACTTAAGGTCGCCATGAACACTAAGCACTTGTACCCTAACTTAAGGTCGCCATGAACACTAGGCACGTGTACCCTAACTTAAGGTCACCATGAACACTAGACACTTGCACCCTAACTTGAGGTCACCATGAACACTAGACACTTGCACCCTAACATAAGGTCGGCATGTTTACTAGACACTTGTACCCTAACTTAAGTTCGCCGTAATTACTAGACAATTGCACCCTAACTTACGTCGCTGTAGAAACTAGACACTTGCACCCTATCTTAAGGACGCCATGATCACTAGACATTTGCCCACTAACTTAAGGTCGCCATGAACACTAGACACTTGGAACCTAACTTAAGTTCGCCATGAACATAAGACACTTGTACCCTAACATAAGGTCGCCATGAGCACTGGGCACATTTACAATAATTTAAGGTCGCCCTGAACACTAGGCACTTGCACCCTAACTAAAGGTCGCCCTGAACACTAGGCACTTGCACCCTAACTAAAGGTCGCGATGAACACTAGGCACTTGCAACCTACAGTGGGTGATCATATTATTGGGGCCACTAGGTAAAAGTTGTATTTATCGAACTTAATAAGACATACAAAATAAAATTTCACTTAAATACGCGTTAATTATCTAAAATGGACCTTGTTATTCATATTACACTAATTTACATCTGAGACATTAATGATAATCATGACAAACATAGGGAAATCTAATATCTTGTAACACCTCTCTTTGCAGCGAATACAGACTGGACTCTATCTGGCATATTGCAAATGCACCTGAGGCAATTATTTTTAATTTCATCATCAGGGTGCCACTCATTGATGAGTCTTTGAGTAATTGAATTTTGTTCGTGACATTCTGAGCAGAAATTTTCCTCTTCATTAGCTCCCAAATGTTCTCGATCGGGTTGAGGTCGGGAGAATTCCTGGGTCAGTCCAGAACCATCACTTTGTTGTCCAGAAGGAACTATGTCACTGATTTAGCTTTGTGGCAAGGTGCAGAGTTATGCATAAATAACAATTTGCCATCTGGGAACCATTCACGAACTTGTGGAAACAGCCGTTTCTCCAGAACCTTGATTACTTGTGTTGATTCATCATTCCTTCGACATTATACAGGCGGCCAGTTCCTTTACTACCGATGACGGACCACACCATGGTGCTTAACGGTCCTGACAATGCAGTCACTATTGTATTACTAACAATTGCGCTTCCTCACAAAAAACAGATTTGTCATCTAGGATGTGTATTGATGACTCATCCGAAAAGCAAACCTGAAAGAAAATGTAGCTTTGTACAGTATAACATGTTTACGCGAGGTACGATTGACCTTAACAGGCAGGAAAAAAAACAAATCACATGACTGGCAATCTGCATACCCTTTTCCAATCATCAGCAGTCAATCCCGATGTTGCTTTGCCCAAAGTAATCACTTCTTCATCATGGCTGGTGTCAGTAATGGTTTCTTTGCTGGACGACGACATAGAATCCCAACTATCAGATCCTTCGGCGAGCAGCCATTCAAGATACGTTGGTCCTCGCTTGTCGAATCTTGGTAGAAATAACTTTCATTGAAGCCTTTCTGTGTTTAATAACGATATTTCTTAACTGGCACTCTGTTCACAGTGGTGATTCTTTTGCGGCCACATTTACCCACCCGTTTAGGTGACAGTTTCGTCCCTTGGTCAATTTTTTCTTAATTCTGTCCGCTGTTGACTTTGAAACAGAAGCAATAGATGCTATTATTCTATGAGAATGATCAGTATTCTATAAAAGTGTTTTCGTTTCCGAAATTTCACCCGAAGAAAGGTCTCTAGCTTTCCCCATGTTTGTTAACTAAATACCAGTATTTTAAGTATATACCGAACTATAATTAACTGTATCTAGCCTTTGTCACTTTACTGTATCGTATACAACGTAAAATTCACACAAAAGTTGCAATGGAACAAATCTATGATAAATAACACGTGTCACTCCAACAACAGTCAGCAAGGAGCTTATTTATTTCTCGTCTGGCTTTTAGTGCCGGGAGTGTCCGAGGACATGTTCGGCTCGCCTGAGTCAGCAAGGAGCTGTAACATACTTGGCGCCTTTCTCAGTTAATGACCAGAGCTTTCATTATTATGCATATCAATATATGATTGTTGAATACAAATACAGAAATGTGTACTTATTAATATCCATCAATAAAAAGAAACAATGAGTTAAAACTAATACAAGAATAAAGATCCAAACATTCATTCTCCAATTTTTACCTAGTGGCCCTAATAATATGATCACCCACTGTAACATTAGGTTGCCATGATCACTGGGCACTTGTATCCTAAGTTAAGGTCGCCATGAACACTAGGCACTTACACCCTAACTGAAGGTCACCATGATCAATAGACACTTGTAGCCAAACTTAAGGTCGTCATGAACACTAGACACTTGTACCCTAACTTATGGTTCGCCATGAACATAAGACACTTGTTCCCTATCTTAAGGACGCCATGAACACTAGGCACATGTACCATAACTAAGGTTGCCATGAACATAAGACACTTGTTCCCTAACTTAAGGTCGCCATGAACACTAGACACTTGCACCCTAACTTAAGGTCGCTATCAATAGACACTTGTACCCAAACTTAAGGTCGTCATGAACACTAGACACTTGTACCCTAACTTATGGTTCGCCATGAATATAAGACACTTGTTCTCTATCTTAAGGTCGCCATGAACACTAGGCACTTGCACCCTAACTTAAGGTCACCACGAACAGTAGGCACATGTACCTTAACTATAGGTCGCCATGAACACTAGGCTCTTGCAACCTAATGGTGCCATTAACACAAGACACTTGTACCCTAACGTAAGGCCGCCATAAACACTGGGCACATGTACCTAACTTGAGGTCGCCATTAACACTAGACACTTGTACCCTAACTTAAGGTCGTCATGAACACTAGACACTTGTACCCTAACTTATGGTTCGCCATGAACATAAGACACTTGTTCCCTATCTTAAGGACGCCATGAACACTAGGCACATGTACCATAACTAAGGTTGCCATGAACATAAGACACTTGTTCCCTAACTTAAGGTCGCCATGAACACTAGACACTTGCACCCTAACTTAAGGTCGCTATCAATAGACACTTGTACCCAAACTTAAGGTCGTCATGAACACTAGACACTTGTACCCTAACTTATGGTTCGCCATGAATATAAGACACTTGTTCTCTATCTTAAGGTCGCCATGAACACTAGGCACTTGCACCCTAACTTAAGGTGACCACGAACAGTAGGCACATGTACCTTAACTATAGGTCGCCATGAACACTAGGCTCTTGCAACCTAATGGTGCCATTAACACAAGACACTTGTACCCTAACGTAAGGCCGCCATGAACACTGGGCACATGTACCTAACTTGAGGTCGCCATTAACACTAGACACTTGTACCCTAACTTATGGCCGCCATGGACACTAGCACTTGAACCCTAACGTAAGGTCGCGATGGACACTAGACACTTGAACCCTAACGTAAGGTCGCGATGGACACTAGACACTTGAACCCTAACGTAAGGTCGCGATGGACACTAGACACTTGAACCCTAACGTAAGGTCGCGATGGACACTAGACACTTGAACCCTAACGTAAGGTCGCAATGGACACTAGACACTTGAACCCTAACATAAGGTGGCTATGAGCACTAGACTCTTGTACCCTAACCTAAGGTCGCCATGAACACTAGACTCTTGTACCCTAACTTAAGGTCGAAACAAACATTGGACACTTGTGCATGAACTTAAGGTGGCCTTGATCACTAGGCACTTGCACCTTAACTTAAGGTCGCCATGAACACTAGGCACTTGCACTCTAAGTTAAGGTCGCCTTGATCCCTAGACACTTGCACCCTAATTTAAGGTCGCCATGAAAACTAGACTCTTGTACCCTAACGTAAGGCCGCTATGAACACAATGCACTTGTACACTAATTTAAGGCCGCCATGATCACTAGACACTTGCACCCTAACTTAAGGCCGTCATGAACACTAGACACTTGCACCCTAACTTAAGATCGCCATGAACACTAGACACTTGCACCCTAACTTAAAGTTGCCATGAACACTAGACTCTTGCACCCTAACTGAAGGTCGCCATGAACACTAGGCACTTTCACCCTAACCTAGGGTGGCCATGAACACTGGACACTTGTTCCCTAAATTAAGGTCGCCATGAACTCTTGGCACTTGCACCCTATCGTAAGGGCGCCATGAACACAGGACACTTGCACACTAACTTAATGTCGCCATGAATATTAGGCACATGTACCCTAGGTTAAGGTGGCCATGAACACTAGGCTCTTCCGCCCTAACTTAAGGTCGAAATGAACACTAGGCACTTGTACCCTAACTTGAGGTCGTCATGAACACTAGACTCTTGTACCCTTGCTTAAGGTCACCATGAACACAAGACACTTGTACCCTACCTTAATGTCGCCATTAACACTAGGCACTTGCACCCTAACTTAAGGTCGCCATGAACACTAGACACTTATACCCTACCTTGAGGTCGCCATGAACACTAGGACCTTGCACCCTAACTTAGGGTCGCCATGAACACTAGAAACGTGCACTCTAATGTATGGTTGCCATAAACACTAGGCACTTTCTCCCTAACTTAAGGTCGCCATGAACACTAGACACTTGCATCCTGACTTAAGTTCGCAATGTACACTAGGAACGTTCTCTCTAACTTAAGTTCGCCATGAACACTAGACACTTGTACCCTAACTGAATTCGCCATGAACACAAGGCACTAGCACTCTAACTTATTGTCTCCTTGAACGCTAGGGACTTGTACCCTAACTTAAGGTCGCCATGAACACTAGGCACTTGCACCCTAACGTATGGTTGCCATGAACACTAGACACTTGCACCCTAATTTAAGGGTTCCATGAACACTAGACACTTGTACCCTAACTTAATGTCGCCATGAACACTAGACACTTGCACCCTAACGTATGGTCGCCTAGAACACTAGACACTTGCACCCTACCTTAAGGTCGCCATGAACATTAGGCACTTACACCCTAACCTAGGGTGGCCATGAACACTAGACACTTGTACCCAAACTTAAGGTCGCCATGATCACTAGACACTTACACCCTAACTTAGGGTCGCCATGAACACTAGACACTTGTACCCTAACATAAGGTTGCCATGAACCCTGGGCACATCTATATATATATAAATCAAGTAACGTGATAGTTTGTCTGTGGGTATGTCTGTATGTCTCCTATGCGTTCATATACCATTCGTCCGTTTGCGATGAAACTTGGGTGAGATGTTGAGTACACTCCAAGGAAGATTTCTGACTTAGTAAATCCATTTTACAGTTGGTAGCGCACGCGTAGATTCAACAAATGAGCGACGGTGCGCGAAGCATTTCAACAAAGTCCCGTATGTGTTCATATACCATTCGTCCGATAGCGATGAAACTTGGGTGAGATGTTGTGTACACTTACGTGAAGGTTTCGAAATTAGTGAATACATTTCACAGTAGATAGCGCACAAGTAGATTCAACAAATGAGCGACGACACGCAATGCGTTTCAACAAAGTCCCGTATGCATTCATATACCATTCGTCCGATAGCTATGAAACTTGCGTAAAATGTTGTGTGCACTGCAGGGAAATTTTCTGGCTTAGTACATCCACTTTACAATAGGCAGCGCACGAGTAGATTCAACAAATGAGCTACGACGCGCGAAGCATTTCAACAAAGTCACGTTTGCGTTCATATACCATTCGTCCGATAGCGATGAAACTAGGCTGAGATTTTGTGTGCACTCCAAGGAAGGTTTCTAGCTTAGTAAATCCCTTTAAAAATAGGTAGAGCACGAGTAGAATCAACAAATGAACAACGGCGCGCGAAGCGTTTCAACAAAGTCCCATATAATTTCATATACCATTCATCCGATAGCGATGAAACTTGGGTGAGATGTTATGTACACTCCAGGGAAGGTTTCTGGCTTAGTGCATACATTTTACAACAGGTATCGCACCAGTATTCAACAAATGAGCGATGACACGCGAAGCGTTTCAACAAAGTCCCGTATAAAGTCATATACCGGTCGTCTGATAGTGATAAATGTTTGGTGAATTGTTGTGTACACTCCAGGAAAGGTTTCTGGTTAAGTTAATCCATTTTACAATACGAAGCGCACGTTTATATTCAACAAATGAGTGACTACGCGCGAAGCGTTTCGACAACGTCCCGTATGCGTTCGTATACTATTCGTCTGATAGCGATGAAACTTGGGTGAGATGTTGTGTACACTCCAGGGAAGGTTTCTGGCTGAGTACATCCATATTACAATATGTAGCGCAAGAGTAGAATCAACAAATGAGCGACGACACGCGAAGCGTTTCAACCAAGTCCCGTATGCATTCATGTACCATTCGTCCGTAGCTATGAAACTTGGGTGAGATGTTGTGTACACGTCATGGAAAATTTCTGGCTTAGTAAATCCACTATACAATATGCAGCACACAAGTTGATTCAACAAATGAGCGACGACGCGCGAAGCGTTTCAACAAAGTCCCGTATAAGGTCATATACCATTCTGCCGTTAGCGGTGAAACTTGGGTGAAATATGGTGGACACTCCAAGGAAGGTTTCTGGCTTAGTAAATTCATTTCACAGTAGGTAGCGCACGAGTAGATTCGACAAATGAACGACGACATGCGGAGCGTTTCAATACAGTCCCCTATGTCTTCATATCCCATTAGTCCGATAGCGATGAAACTTGGGTGAGATGTTGTGGACACTTACGTGACGGTTTCTAACTTAGTAAATATATTTTACAGTAGGTAGCGCACGAGTAGATTCAACAAATGAGTGACGGAGCGCGAATCGTTTTGACAAAAACAGGTATGCGTTCATATACTATTCATCCGATTGCGATGAAACATTGATCAGTTATTGTGTACCCGCCAGGGAAGGGGACTCAGTAAATCAATTTCACAATAAGTAGCGCAAGAGTAGATGCAACAAATGGGTGACGACATGCGAAGCGTTTCAACAAAATCCCCTATTGCGTTCATATAACATTCTTCGATTGCGATGAAACCTTGATGAGTTATTGTGTACACGCCAGGGAAGGGCTTCGACTTAGTAATACATTTCTCAATAGGTAGCGCACGAGTAGATTCAACAAATGAGTGACAGCGCACGAATCGTTTAAACAAAACCCCGTATACGTGCATATACAATTCATCTGACTGCGATGAATCATTGATGAGTTATTGTGTACACGCCAGGGAAGGGTTTCGACTTAGTAAATCCATTTCAAAACAGGTAGCGTTCGAGTAGATTCAACAAAAGAGTGACAGCGATGAAACTTTTGAAAGTTTTTGTGCACGCTTCCACGAAGAGTTCTAAATTAGAAAATCCATTTTACGATAGCTTCGAGGCAGTTAACATGTTGTGTATCCAAAAGCACTTCATGAAACAGAATTTCAACGCCAACACTCTCTTTGATTGGCATTGCAACGCATGCCGGGTACAGCTTGTTTACAATAATTTAAGGTCGCCCTGAACACTAGGCACTTGCACCCTAACTAAAGGTCGCCCTGAACACTAGGCACTTGCACCCTAACTAAAGGTCGCGATGAACACTAGGCACTTGCAACCTACAGTGGGTGATCATATTATTAGGGCCACTAGGTAAAAGTTGTATTTATCGAACTTAATAAGACATACAAAATAAAATTTCACTTAAATACGCGTTATTTATCTAAAATGGACCTTGTTATTCATATTACACTAATTTACATCTGAGACATTAATGAAAATCATGACAAACATAGGGAAATCTGATATCTTGTAACACCTCTCTTTGCAGCGAATACAGACTGGACTCTATCTGGCATATTGCAAATGCACCTGAGGCAATTATTTTTAATTTCATCATCAGGGTGCCACTCATTGATGAGTCTTTGAGTAATTGAATTTTGTTCGTGACATTCTGAGCAGAAATTTTCCTCTTCATTAGCTCCCAAATGTTCTCGATCGGGTTGAGGTCGGGAGAATTCCGAGGTCAGTCCAGAACCATCACTTTGTTGTCCAGAAGTAACTATGTCACTGATTTAGCTTTGTGGCAAGGTGCAGAGTTATGCATAAATAACAATTTGACATCTGGGAACCATTCACGAACTTGTGGAAACAGCCGTTTCTCCAGAACCTTGATTACTTGTGTTGATTCATCATTCCTTCGACATTATACAGGCGGCCAGTTCCTTTACTACTGATGACGGACCACACCATGGTGCTTAACGGTCCTGACAATGCAGTCACTATTGTATTACTAACAATTGCGCTTCCTCACAAAAAACAGATTTGTCATCTAGGATGTGTATTGATGACTCATCCGAAAAGCAAACCTGAAAGAAAATGTAGCTTTGTACAGTATAACATGTTTACGCGAGGTACGATTGAGCTTAACAGGCAGGAAAAAAAACAAATCACATGACTGGCAATCTGCCTACCCTTTTCCAATCATCAGCAGTCAATCCCGATGTTGCTTTGCCCAAAGTAATCACATCTTCATCATGGCTGGTGTCAGTAATGGTTTCTTTGCTGGACGACGACATAGAATCCCAACTATCAGATCCTTCGGCGAACAGCCAATCAAGATACGTTGATCCCCGCTTGTCGAATCTTGGTAGAAATAACTTTCATTGAAGCCTTTCTGTGGTTAATAACGATATTTCTTAACTGGCACTCTGCTCACGGAGTGGTGATTCTTTTGCGGCCACATTTACCCACCCGTTTAGGTGACAGTTTCGTCCCTTGGTCAATTTTTAGCCTATTTTCAATTTTGAAAAAAAAAATAGGCTTATGAGATCACCTTTTGTCCGTGTGTGTGTGTGTGTGTGTGTGTGTGTGTGTGCGTGTGTGTGTGTGATTCGTGTGTGTGTCCCCCCCTAATAAAATCGAAACGGCTGGAGCGATTTCAATGAAACTCGGGAAGTTCATAGCACTATTCCCGGCGACCTCGACCGTGCCCTTCAAATTTTGTTACGTCTCTCCAATCCAACATGGCGGCTGTGCGAAATATTTCACTAGCATTCAATATCTCCGAAACTATTACCGATATCGCCCTGAAATTGTGTACGGTGATAAAGGGCACTACTAGAAGTTCACCTATGAGACTTTCAAAAACCTGGTGACTACAAAACCAACATGGCGCCCAAGCGAAGTTGAGATATTTAAATAGACTTTTCTCGAGATTTAACTATCTAAATGTAATGAAACTTGATACAGCAAATGTTTATACACATTGTAATGGACTGGAGTCTAATTTAGTTCAATTGTTTACATAACCTCAAAATGGCGGCTGTGCGAAATATTTCACTGACATTCTATATCTCCGAAACTATTACAGATATCACCCTGCAATTTTGTACGGTGATAAAGGGTACTGATACAGGTATACCTATGTATATTTCATAAACCTGTAAAGTACGAAACGAACATGGCGACCAAGCGAATTTAAAATATTTTAATAGACTTTTCTCGTGATTTAACTCTCTGAGCGCAGTGAAATGTGGTACAGTAATTGATTTTGCAGATTGTAATGCACTGCCATCTAATTTAATTCAATTGCTTACATAACCTCAAGATGGCGGCTGTGCGAAATTTTAAAATTAAGTTTTAATTTCTTGTGTCGTAATCATGCGATCGAAGTGAAAGTTTGAATAATGAACCTAGGCAATAATTGTCCTTGAATGGTACATAACTCTATGGCCTATACACATAACACTCCTAAATGGCGAGCTCCCGAAATATTTATACGGTTCTCAATATCTATGAATCTTTTACAGCAACCAAACTGAATTTTTTAATGTTCATTGAGACTATGAACATATGTTCACCTATAGGACTTTCAGGAACCTGGTGAGCACAAATCCAACATGGCGGCGACGCGAAGTATAAATATTTAAATGGACGTTTCTCGCGAATTAACTATCCGAGTGCCGTGAAACGTTGCACGTTAAATGCTTATACCAATGTTGATCCACTGGCATCTAATTTATTTCAATGGTTTGCATTATCACAAGATGGCTGCTGTGCGTAATATTAAAATCTCGTTTTTACTTCTTGTGTTCTAATCATGCGATTGAAGTTTGAATACCACACGTACACAATAATCTTAAGGACACCATGTAGAGTTCGCCTTGAAACTGACCACACTATTTCAATAAATTTTGAGGCTATCTTACTACTATACCATTAACTTCAAAGCATTGAAACTTTGCACATGCAGTTAGTGATATCTCCTCAACACAGGGAAAGAATTATGAAAAGATCCAAATGCCCAGTTTATGTAAAATAAATTTTAAATTTTACCTGAAAAATAATTTTTGAGAATGTTGTAATCTCTTTAGGTACACTTTTCTCAGAAAGTAGCAGACAGAGAGCAACTAAACTGCCCATATATGTCATATAGGCTTTGATTTACATAGTAGGTGAAAGATTTTATTCATTAGAATATTATTTGGCCAATTAAAAAATATTATATTTGATGTACCAAATTTTGGTAAATGTTTTGTAATATTAAATTTTTTATAGGGCTTGATATCTGTTAATATCCAGTTATATTTCACCTAGTGTGTTTATAATGACCCCCTGCATCCAACCTGGCGACCATCTGAAATATTTAGACGGTTCTCAATATCTACGAATCTGTTACAGCAATTAAACTGAAATTTTGTATGTTGATTGTGGCAGTAAACATAAGTAGGATATATGAAAATAGGCTGTATAGTTCTTCACGTAACTACTTGTTTCTTAATTCTGTCCGCTGTTGACTTTGAAACAGAAGCAATAGATGCTATTATTCTATGAGAATGATCAGTATTCTATAAAAGTGTTTTCGTTTCCGAAATTTCACCCGAAGAAAGGTCTCTAGCTTTCCCCATGTTTGTTAACTAAATACCAGTATTTTAAGTATATACCGAACTATAATTAACTGTATCTAGCCTTTGTCACTTTACTGTATCGTATACAACGTAAAATTCACACAAAAGTTGCAATGGAACAAATCTATGATAAATAACACGTGTCACTCCAACAACAGTCAGCAAGGAGCTTATTTATTTCTCGTCTGGCTTTTAGTGCCGGGAGTGTCCGAGGACATGTTCGGCTCGTCTGAGTCAGCAAGGAGCTGTAACATACTTGGCGCCTTTCTCAGTTAATGACCAGAGCTTTCATTATTATGCATATCAATATATGATTGTTGAATACAAATACAGAAATGTGTACTTATTAATATCCATCAATAAAAAGAAACAATGAGTTAAAACTAATACAAGAATAAAGATCCAAACACTCATTCTCCAATTTTTACCTAGTGGCCCTAATAATATGATCACCCACTGTAACATTAGGTTGCCATGATCACTGGGCACTTGTATCCTAAGTTAAGGTCGCCATGAACACTAGGCACTTACACCCTAACTGAAGGTCGCCATGATCAATAGACACTTGTAGCCAAACTTAAGGTCGTCATGAACACTAGACACTTGTACCCTAACTTATGGTTCGCCATGAACATAAGACACTTGTTCCCTATCTTAAGGACGCCATGAACACTAGGCACTTGTACCATAACTAAGGTTGCCATGAACATAAGACACTTGTTCCCTAACTTAAGGTCGCCATGAACACTAGACACTTGCACCCTAACTGAAGGTCGCCATGATCAATAGACACTTGTAGCCAAACTTAAGGTCGTCATGAACACTAGACACTTGTACCCTAACTTATGGTTCGCCATGAACATAAGACACTTGTTTCCTATCTTAAGGTCGCCATGATCACTAGGCACTTGTACCATAACTTAAGGTCGCCATGAACATAAGACACTTGTTCCCTAACTTAAGGTCGCCATGAACACTAGATACTTGCACCCTAACGTAAGGCCGCCATTAACACTGGGCACATGTACCTAAATTGAGGTCGCCATGAACTCTAGACACTTGCACTCTAACTATAGGTCGCCATGAACACTAGGCACTTTCACCCTAACGTAAGATCGCAATGGACATTAGACACTTGCACCCTAACTTAAGGTCGCCATGAACACTAGACACTTGCACCCTAAATTATAGTTCCCATGAACACTAGACTCTTCCACCCTAACTTAAGGTCGCCATGAGCACTAGGCACTTTCACCCTAACCTAGGGTCGCCATGAACACAAGACACTTGTACCCTAAATTAAGGTCGCCATGAACTCTAGGCACTTGCACCCTATCGTAAGGGCGCCATGATCACAAGACACTTGCACACTAACTTAAAGTCGCCATGAACATTAGGCACATGTACCCTAGGTTAAGGTGGCCATTAACACTAGGCTCTTCCGTCCTAACATAAGGTCGCAATGAACACTAGGCACTTGTACCCTAACTTGAAGTCGTCATCAACACAAGACACTTTTACCCACACTTAAGGTCGCCATGAACACTACACACTTGCACCCTGACTTAAGATCGCCATGAACACTAGGAACTTGCTCTCTAACTTAATGTCGTCATGAACACTAGACACTTGTACTCTAACTGAATTCGCCATTAACACTAGGCACTTGCACTCTAAATTAATGTCTCCTTGAACGATAGAGACTTGTACCCTAACTCAAGGTCGCCATGAACACTAGGCACTTGCACCCTAACGTATGGTTGCCATGAACACTAGACACTTCCACCCTAATTTAAGGTCACCATGAACACTAGACACTTGCACCCTAACTTAAGGTCGCCATGAACACTAGACACTTGTACCCTAACTTAAGGTCGCCATGAACACTAGGAACTTGCTCTCGAACTTAAGGTCGCCATGAACACTAGACACTTGTACTCTAACTTAAGGTTGCCATGAACATTAGGCACTTGCACCCTAACTTATGGTCGCCTAGAACACTAGACACTTGCACCCTAAAATAAGGTCGCCATGAACACTAGACACTTACACCCTAACTTAGGGTCGCCATGAACACTAGACACTTGTACCCTAACTTAAGGTCGCCATGAACACTAGGTACTTGCACCCTAACGTATGGTTGCCATGAACGCTAGACACTTCCACCCTAATTCAAGGTCACCATAAACACTAGACACTTGTACCCTAACTTAAGGTCGCCATGAACAATAGGCACATGCACCCTAACGTATGGTCGCCTAGAACACTAGACACTTGCACCCTAACTTAAGGTCGCCATGAACACTAGACACTTACACCCTAACTTAGGGTCGCCATGAACACTAGACACTTGTACCTTAACTTAAGGTCGCCATGAACACTAGCCACTTGTACCGTAATTTTGGGTCGCCATGAACACTAGACACTTGTGCCCTAACTTAAGGTCGCCATGAACACTAGACACTTGCACCCTAACTGAAGGTCGCCATGAACACTAGGCACTTTCACCCTAACCTAGGGTGGCCATGAACACTAGACACTTGCAACCTAACCTTCGTTCGCCATGAACACAAGACACTTGTACTCTAACTCAAGGTCGCCATGAACACTAGGCACTTGCACCCTATCGTAAGGTCGCCATGAACACAAGACACTTGCACACTAACTTTAAGTCGCCATGATCACTAGGCACTTGTACCCTAGGTTAAGGAGGCCTTGAACACTAGGCTCTTCCGTTTTAACTTAAGGTCGCAATGAACACTAGGCACTTTTACCCTAACTTATTGTCGTCATTAACACTAGACTCTTGTACCCTAGCTTAAGGTCACTATGAACACAAGACACTTGTACCCTATCTTAATTTCGCCATGAACACTAGGCACTTGCACCCTACCTTAAGGTCGCCATGAACACTAGAAACTTATACCTACCTTGAGGTCGCCATGAACACTAGGACCTTGCACCCTAACATAGTGTCGCCATGAACACTAGAAACGTGCACGCTAACGTATGGTTGCCATAAACACTAGGCACTTTCTCCCTAACTTAAGGTCGCCTTGAACACTAGGCACTTGCACCCTAAATTAAGGTTGCCATGAACACTAGGTACTTACTCCGTAACTTAAGTTCGCCATGAACACTAGACACTTGTACCCTAACTGAATTCGCCATGAACACTAGGCACTTGCACTCTAACTTAATGTGTCCTTCAACACTAGAGACTTGTACCCTAACTTGAGTTCGCCATGGACACCAGGCACTTGCACCCTAACGTATGGTTGCCATGAACACTAGACACTTGCACCCTAATTTAAGGGTGCCATGAACGCTAGACACTTGTACCCTAACTTAAGGTCGCCATGAACACTAGGCACTTGAACCCTAACTTAAGGTCGCCATGAACACTACACACTTGCACCCTAACATAAGGTCGCCATGGACACTAGACACTTGTACCCTAACTTAAAGTCGCCATGAACACTTCACTCTTGCACATTAACTTAAGGTAGCCATGAACACTAGACACTTTTACTTTAACTTAAGGTCGCCATGAATATAGGACACTTGTACGCTAACTTAAGGTCGTCATGAACACTAGACACTTGCACCCTAACTTAAGGTCGCCATGAACACTAGACACTTGTACACTAACATAAGTCGCCATGAATACTAAGCACTTGTATCCTAACTTAAGGTTGCCATGAACACTAGTCACTTGAACCCCCACATAAGGGCGCCTTGAACACTGGACACTTGCACCTTAACTTACGGTCGCCATGAACACTAGTCACTTGAACCCTCACATAAGGGCGCCTAGAACACTAGACACTTGCACCTTAACTTACGGTCGTCATGAACACAAGACACTTGTACCCTAACTTATGTCGCCATGATCTCTAGGCTTTTGTTAGTAGGGGAGCAGTAGCACTGTACACGCACTCGGTGTTGCTCGGGCGGCATCCATGTTAAATAAGTGGTTATCTCGCGAACCCATGGTCTGATTTTGGACATATGCGGTATCAAATTACTCGGGCGGGCGCTCTATTTCCTATGGACAAGTTATTTTCACCCCTAAATAAAACTTACCCCTACTAGGGGGTAAATAACTATTATTTTACTTAGCATTGCTCTGCACGTGCGACAGACATGAGGTTTAATGCTATGATGAAATTAAGCATTGTTCCACATGAAATGCATCCGTACAGTTGGGTGCCTCTATGATTTAACATTTGTTTTTTACTCATGCGCACTTGAGGTTTTTGTAAGAGGGTGGGCTTTTTGAATAATGATTTATAGATGAGTTACATTTTCTGAATTTAACGAAAAGATCCAAAACTGATTGGTCATGCGATTTTTAATATCTTGTGAAGCAATAAGGCTAGGGATTTGTATGAGGGGTCGTTGGACTTGGGGTGACGGCCCGTTTTTCAATTATTTTTTGATTTTTGCCAAAAGGGCCTAACTGAACTTTTGATAACATTTCGGGAACTAATAAGGCTAGGGACTTCTATGAGGATTCGTTAGACTTGGGGTGATGCCCTGCTTTTGAATGTATTATTATTTTTTGTCAAAAGGGCCCAACTACACCTTTGTTAATATTTTGCGAACCAATAAGACTACGGACTTGTATGAGGGGTCGTTGAACTTGAGGTAACGCTCTGTTTTTTAATATATTTTTAATTTTTGTCAAAAGGGTCTAAATGCACTTTTGTTAATATTTGGCGAACAAATAGGACTAGGGACTTGTATTAGGGGTCGTAGCACTTGGGGTAATGCCCTATTTTTGAATTTATTATTCATATTTGTTGTAATAATAATTATCATATCGTATGGCCTCGGGTGCCTGGTGCAAGCTTTGTAATTTGACACCCAGATGGTAGCTTGCATGTCGAATTTCGTTGTTCCTTGAATCACTATGAAAGTAAAGGAGGTTAGATATCTAAGCTCCTTGAACACTATAGCGCTTTCTAGTAGAGAAATGAGGAACTATAGGTTGGCGGAAACTCCCGAGATTAATTTTGCCATTATGAACACGGCCTACTGAATTCAAATGGGTTCTTTGACATGCCAACATCGTATGACATGCGTGTCGTATTTTTGCCGCCTTTCAAAAATCACTTAGCACGGCCAGGAGCGAACCTGCAATCTTGGGGTTAGTAGACCGACACGCTCTCCACTCACCCACCGTGGCAAGCTTTCATATTTGTTGAAAGGGCCTAACTGCACTTCTGTTAATATCCAGCGAATGAATCAGGCTAGAGGCGTGGACAAGGTTTCCGAAGACTTGAGGTAACATTCCCGTTTTGAATTTGGTATTAATTTTTCCAAAACAATTTTACAAAGGGCCTAACGCCATACATGTTGAAAAAAACTTTTTTTAGGTGTTTATAATTTTAAAGAAGAGTGGTTGTAGATAGAGAAACGGTAACGCTGGCGTGTGTTTCAACGAGCCTGTCGTCAGCCACGGTGGTGGTATCCCAATAGAACAATCACTATTTTGATGGGCCAGCAGAACGGCAGGGCGAAGGTTCGTTTTCCGATGTTTTTCCTATGGCGGATGGATAGAGGTTAATATTTGAAAATGCGTGAAGCGAGCTAAGATTTTTAACCCCTTAAGGGGATCTTTAACGTGTTAGTAAACGGTTATCAGTGACACGACTTTGTGGCATTGATGCATGTTCATAGACCAGCAGACGGCGGTAGGATATGAAGCTATAACATTTTGATTGACTAAGCGATGTCAATGAAGGCAAGATGTGAGTTGCTGACCACGGGGGTCATGCCCCAATGGATCAATTGATATTTTGTGAACCATTGATCGCAGAGGGATATACAACGGTTTGTTTTAAGGGCAATTATTTTTCTGATCTTTCCTATGATAGACTCATTGATTGAAGTTATCTAGAACTACTAGTTCATGGACCTGAGATTTTATAAACTGATAATTGGATTTGGACAGACAAGGTCCCCCAGGACTCAACATGATGCTCCCTTTTCACAGCTCACTTATTTTCCCTAAAAGAATCAAAAACAACAAGGTCATGGACCTTTGTTTCCCCTAATATATTGCAAACCCATAATGTTTTATGATTATGGTGTGTGATGAAACATAGCTAGGTAGAGATACAAGTATCGTAGGCTACACGTATGGTGACTGACATGTTGTTGACCATTGAACTTGTTTTCAGACCAGACTGCAGTACAGAGGGAGTATGGGTTGCAGGCATGGGTTAATAAATTGCAAACGGTGTACACAAAATTTGATTTATCGATCTAAGAATTAAGAGCATACTATCTAAAATTTGATCGGTTCAAGTGGGTAGCTTAAAGAACAAAATGGTGACTATACGAAACTAAACCAAACCAAATCCAATCCCAACCGAACCAAAGTGAATTAAACCGAACTAAACCAAACTAAACTGAACCAAACCTAATCGAGAAAAAGCCAAGGATCTAGGTGTAAAAAAAACTTGTGGGTGGATGCTGTCATTTGTGATGTCCAAAAGGAAAGGGATAACGCTCTACCTATAGAAGGTAAGGTAAAGCTAGTGCATGGTGCTAATGCACAAACCCAAGTACATGAACCACACACAACTATCCTATTCTGCTTTTATGGGTTGACTGCTAAACTTGCTCAGTTCTTACTGGGACAAATGGTCACTACACACAACACCAATAAATACTTGAGGCTAATAATCTATACACACACTCTCTTGTTCTAAACTAAACTGTCTTGCTGGTAGTGCTCAGACAGTAGGCATATGACAGAAATGCTTTCCGATTGACTAATGTTACCAGCTATCCATTTTGTGCTGCAGTGATAAGCCCCCTTGGCTCTTGCACTGGTGGTCTTAACTCGATTTCCAGCTTTGGGGCCTAGAACGAGTCAAACTAAGAAACAAGAGCCTGATGGCCCAGTGGTTAAGCTGTTAGCCTTTTCACTAAGGCACACCAGGGTTCGATTTCTGGTTAATACGCATGTCATAAACATATAGAAAAGCAGGGATAATGTTTAAAACCGATTATTACTTGGATTACAAATACAAAGTCAGACTGGGTTTGATATACAGTTAACGGATGTAAGATTTTTTTGATTTTAACTTGAAGATTTTTAAATTTACATTTTAGATTTTTTGATTTTAGATTTTGTGAAAAGACCAAACCATAATATCATGACTTAAAATTTTTGCAAATTAATTATTAAAGAAAGACAAATAAAGATTTGTATTACTTGGAATTACTTTTCCTTTACTATGAATTATTTATTTTTTAGATTTTAGATTTTACATTTTACATTTAATAATTTACATTTGTTTTTATTTTTTATTTTGTGAAAAGACCAAACCATAATGTCATTGACTGAAAATGTTTGGTAACTAATTATTAAAGAAAAACATATAAGGATTTGTATTACTTGAAATTATATCTTTAATACTATATTTTTTAGATTTTAGACATTGGATTTTAGATTTTAAGTTAAGACCAAACTCAAAAAAGTCAACCCCTGGCACTATCCAGCCCATGACGGGCTAAGGCCGACCAAGCGACCGCTGCCCAGCCATTCGGCCTGCAGATATTGGGGTGACGCGTGATCAGCGCGTCGGGTCCCCTCGGCCGTTAATCTTGGTTTTCGTGATCGGGGCGCTGTCTCACTGTCAGACAGCTACTCAATTGTCCTCACGAGGCTGAGTGCACCCCGTTCCAACCCTCACGTCAGTTTTAAAATCCCTGACGGAGCCGGGGATCGAACCCGGGGCCTCCGGGTGAGAGGCAGGCGCGCTACCCCTACACCACGGGGCCGGCTAAGACCAAACTAGTATTGATAATTTATTAGACACTGGTATGTAGATAGAAAGATGATTAGACTTTATGTTAAGACGAATTTTTAGGTGTTGACTGGCCTTGCAATAAGAATTGACTAACCAGACATGAGTTAGCTACCAGAGAGACTATGCTCGTAATACATTGACAACGAGTAGGGTTTTAGAAAACTGTATGCTATTTTGGGTGATATATAACAAATACATAGACCTACTTAAGGAGACATTATACCAGAGACGATTAGGATACTTATGTAGCTCAGGCAAGGAAAGCATTTCTACGGAAAAGGAATCTGTTGACATTAAATATAGATTTAGATATTAGGATATTAAGACTTTTGTCTGGAGCTTGGCATTGTATGAAAGTGAAACTTGGACTTTTGGTATAGCAGTGAAAGTAGAGAATTGAAGTGTTTGAAATGTGGTGTTACAGGAGAATGACGAAGATGAGAGGGGTAAATAGGGTTACAAACAATGTGGTATTAAGACTAGTGGGTGAGGAGAGATGTTTCTGCCAACTGCTAATAAAGACAAGAGATAGATTGGTAGGACACATACTAAGACACCCAGGAATAGCAAGTTTATTTATGGAAGGAAGGGTTGTGGACAACAACTGTAAGGGTAGACCTAGTTTAGAATATGTTAAGCAGATAGCCTTGGATGTAGGGTGTGGTAGCTATATAGAGATGAAATGATTAGCTCAGGACAGGGAGGCATGGAGATTTGCATGAAGCCAGTTAAAAGACTGAAGACTCAAACAACGACTTGTAGAGCTTACCAAAATAATGTTGTGTAATAGTAATTGTTAGGTAACGAACAGTAATGCATTACTAAAACCCATGAAACGATACCTGAGAGCTTTTCTAAAATTATTTTAAAATACCCTTAACCCTATATTAAACACGCAGTTCTCAAGACTCATAACTGCAATGTTATGGAAAAAGAAAAATTCTACATTTAAAAACAAGCAAGTGGTTGAGTCAATGTATACTGATTTTTTTTTTGTTAACACTCAAGTGCACAGAACAAATTACATTATTAACTGTCAGGTTGGCCGAGTGATTGAGGTGTTTGATTTAAGTTCAAATTTCCAGTACAAGAACGTAAGGGTTCGAACCCCTTACATGTCATAACTATTGCCTAAACATGACTTGGCGACACTGTATTATTATGATACTCGGAACACAAACCACAGATAGAGTGTATTGTTTAAGACCACTTTCTTTCTGAACATAGCTAGAGACTGTTGATGGTTAACAATTGCATTAATAGTAGAACGTGGGGATAGCAATTAAGAAAAACAGACAATACCCATAGACTATTTTTAGCCTATTTTCAATTTTGAAAAAATAGGCTTATGAGATCACCTTTTGTCCGTGTGTGTGTGTGTGCGTGTGTGTGTGTGTGTATGTGTGTGAGGTGTGTGTGTGTGTGTGTCCCCCTAATAAAATCTAAACGGCTCGAGCGATTTCAATGAAACTCGGTAAATTCATAGCACTATTCCCGGCGACCTCGACCGTGCCCTTCAAATTTTGTTACGTCTCACCAATCCAACATGGCGGCTGTGCGAAATATTTCACTAGCATTCAATATCTCCAAAACTATTACCGATCTCGCCCTGAAATTGTGTACGGTGACCAAGGGCACTACTGAAAGTTCACCTATGAGACTTTCAAAAACCTGGTGACTAAAAAACCAACATGGCAGTCACGCGAAGTTGAGACATTTAAATAGACTTTTCTCGCGATTTAACTATCCAAATGTAATGAAACTTGGTATAGCAAATGTTTATACGCATTGTAATGCACTGGAGTATTATTTAGTTCAATTGTTTACATAACCTCAAAATGGCGGCTGTGCGAAATATTTCACTGACATTCTATATCTCCAAAACTATTACAGATATCCCCCTGCAATTTTGTACGGTGATAAAGGGTACTGATACAAGTTTACCTATGTATATTTCATAAACCTGTAGAGTATAAAACGAACATGGTGACCAAGCGAATTTGAAATATTTTAATAGACTTTTCTCGTGATTTAACTCTCTGAGCGCAGTGAAATGTGGTACAGTAAATGATTTTGCAGATTGTAATGCACTGCCATCTAATTTAATTCAATTGTTTACATAAACTCAAGATGGCAGCAGTGCGAAATTTTAAAATTAAGTTTTTATTTCTTGTGTCGTAATCATTTGATCGAAGTGAAAGTTTGAATAATGAACCTAGGCAATAATTGTCCTTGAATGGTACATAACTATATGGCCTATACATATAACAATCCTAAATTGCGAGCTTCCGAAATATTTAGATGGTTCTCAATATCTATGAATCTTTTACAGCACCAAACTGTTTTTTTTAAATGTTCATAGAGACTATGAACATATGTTCACCTATAGGACTTTCAGTAACCTGGGGAGCACAAATCCAACATGGCGGCGACGCGAAGTATAAATATTTAAATGGACGTTTCTCGCGAATTAACTATCCGAGTGCCGTGAAACGTTGCACGTTAAATGCTTATACAAATGTTGATCCACTGGCATCTAATTTATTTCAATTGTTTGCATAATCACAAGATGGCTGCTGTGCGTAATTTTAAAATCTCGTTTTTACTTCTTGTGTTCTAATCATGCGATTGAAGTTTGAATACCACACGTACACAATAATCTTAATGTAATAGTACAAAAATAAAAATCCAACCTGGCGACCATCTGAAATATTTAGACGGTTCTCAATATCTACGAATCTGTTACTGCAATTGCACTGAAATTTTGTATGTTGATAGTGGCAATTAACATGAGCAGGATATATGAAAATAGGCTGTATACTTCTTCACGGAACTACTTGTTATATATTTAATGTAAGTACTTGTACAATAGTTACATATAAAATACAACTCTCTTTTCTCTATTACTATTTAGTCCTTTTTGTTCCTCTTGCAGTACTACAGTACCTCTTGCATATCAAGGGTAGATGACATTGTAGTTCAGCCCCTTAAAACAACAACATCAATACTTTTTGCATAGTCTGTGATGATGATGACTCTTGAGACGTGGAAGATGGATTAAACGTAACTTTTACAACAGGAGTTAAACATTGCTCAATAAACAATGCACTATTTTGAGTAGCAAAATTTTTTCCTTGTACTCGCTTTTTAGCATTGTCATGATTTTTGTCGACACTAACAGAGTTTCATCTGGAGCACTACATTGATAATCACTCGCACTTAAATCCTCACCATTTCTAATTTTTAGATTGGCTCGACATCTTGTTGAACTCTCTTTTGAGCATCGCCAAAATATTACTCTTTTTACATTCTGACAATTATAGTTATAAGAGTAGCCTTTATAGAGTACACGTTGTTTACCTTGGTTAGTTGTAGTAAGTTCCATAGTAGCAACTAACCCGTTAGTATGATTTGCTCACTACGAAAGTTATCACTGTTCTGGTAATAGAATGATTCAGCATGGGCTTTTATATTTAATATGTACAGTTTTAAGTGATAGAAAAGTGGTAGAAAGTTGGTTGAAAAGTGGTAGAAAAGTGGTAGAAAAGTGGTCGCAACGTGGTAGAAAAGTGGTAGAAAAGTGCCAGAAGAGTGGTAAAAAAAGTGGTAGCAAAGTGGTAGAAAATATTACATGTATTGTTAAGAAATAGTTTACGCGGTTACGTGGATCCATTACACAATAATTTTGGCACGACAAAGCTCATTTTCTATAACCAATATTTCCTCCTCAAATTCAGTATGACCAGCCTGTTTACAGACATGCAAGTACAGAAGCCGCTTAGACCCTTGGCTTGTTCTCGATTTGGTTTGGTTCAGTTTAGTTTGGTTTAGTTCGGTTTGATTCGATTTGGTTCGGTTGGGTTTGGATTTGGTTTGGTTTAGTTTGGTATAGTCACCATTTTTTTCTTCCAGCCACCCTCTTTAACCGATCGAATTAATGATAGTCTGCTCTTAATTCATAGATCTATAAATCAAATTTTGGGTACACCGTTTGTCATTTATTACCCATGCCTGCAACCTTTATTCCCTCTGCACTGCATTCTGGTCTAAAAACAAGTTCCAGTGGTCAACAACATGTCAGTCACCATACGTGTAGGCTACGATACTTGTTTCTCTACCTAGCTAGGTTTCATCACACACCATAATCATCTAACATTATGGGTTTGCAATATATTATGGGAAACAAAGGTCCATGACCGTGTTGTTTTTGGGTATTTTTGGGAAAATAAGTGAGCTGTGAAAAGGGGACATCATGTTGAGTCCTGGGGGACCTTGTCTGTCCAAATCCAATTATCAGTTTATAAAATCTCATGTCCATGACCTAGCTGTTTTAGATTATTTCAATCAATGAGTCTATCATAGGAAAGATCAGAATAATGAATACCCTTAAATCAATCCGTTGTATATCCCTCTGCGGTCAATGGTTCACAAAATGTCAATTGATCCATTGGGGCATGGCCACCGTGGTCAGCAACTCATGTCTTGCCTTCATTGACATCGCTTAGTCAATCAAAATGTTATAGCTGCATACCCCACCGCCGTCTGCTGGTCTATGAACATGCATCAATTTCACAAAGTCGTGTCACTGATAACCGTTTACTAACACGTTAAAGATCCCCTTAAGGGGTTAAAAATCTTAGCTCTCTTCACGCATTTTCAAATATTAACCTCTATCCATCCGCCATAGGAAGAAACTCAGAAAACGAACCCTCGCCCTGCCGTTCTGCTGCCCATCAAAATAGTGATTGTTCTATTGGGATACCACCACCGTGGCTGACGACAGGCTCGTTGAAACACACGTCAGCGTTACCGTCTCTCTATCTACAAACACTCTTCTTTAAAATTTTAAACAGGTAAAAAAAGTTCTTATTTTTTTCAACATGTATGGCGTTAGGCCCTTTGTAATTTTTTTCTGAAAAATTAATATTACATTCAAAATGGGAATGTCACCCCAAGTCTTTGGACACCTTGTACACGCCTCTAGCCATATTGGTTCGCCAAATATCAACAGGGCGTTACCTCAAGTTCAACGACCCCTCATACAAGTCCATAGTCTTATTGATTTGCAACATATTAACAAAAGTGTGGTTAGGCCCTTTTGACAAAAATGAATAACACATTCAAAAACAGGGCATCACCCCAAGTCCAACAACCCCTCATACATGTCCCTTATTGGTTCTCGAAATAATAACAAAAGTGCAGTTAGACCCTTTTTGACAAAAATCAAAAATAAATTCAAACACGGGGCGTCACCACAAGTCCAATGACCCATCATACAAGTCCCTAGCCTTATTGGTTCACAAGATATTAAAAAGCGCATGACCTATTCGTTTTGGATCTTTTGGTTAAATTAAAAGAATATAATTAATCTATAAATATTTATTCAAAGAACCTCAAGTGCGCATGCATAAAAAACAAAAAACAAAAATGTTAAATCATAGTGGCATCCAGCTGTGCAGATGCGTTTCATGTGTATAAACAATTAATTTCATCAAAGCATTAAACCTCATGTCTGTCGCACATGGAAATCAATGTTTACTAAAAAATTACTATTTCACCCCCTAGTAGAGGTAGGTGTTATTTTGGGGTGAAATTGACTTGTCCATAGGAAAGAGGGCGTCTGCCCGAGTAATTTAATACCTCATATGTCCAAAATCGGACCATGGGTTCGCGAGATATCCACTTATTGAACATGGACGCCGCCCGAGCACTGCCGAGTGCGTTTAAAGCGCTACTGCTCCCCTACTCTTGTACCCTAAGTTAAGGTCGCCATGAATACTCGACACTTGAACCCTAAGTTAAGGTCGCCATGAACACAAGGCACTTGCACCCTAACGTAAGTTCGCCATGAACACAATACACTTGTACACTAACTTAAGGTTGCCATGAACACTAGACACTTGTACCCTAACTTAAGTCGCCATGAACACTAGACACTTGAACACTAACTTAAGTTCGTCATGTCGTCAGATTGGAACGTAGACTTTATTTATTTTTATTTCAAATGTGGAAATGAAATTAAAGACATTTTATCATATGCTGGAATTCTGCTATTTGTTAGCCTATTTTCAGTTTATGAAACAAGTAGTTCCGTGAAGAACTATACAGCCTATTTTTCATATATCCTACCAATGTTAATTGCCTCTATCAACATACTAAATTTCAGTTTGATTTCTGTAATAGATTCGTAGATATTGAGAACCGTCTAAATATTTCGGATGGTCGCCATGTTGGACTTTTATATATGTAGGTCCTAGAGCTATGTACTGTTACATGAAGATTATTGTGTACGTGTAGTACTCAAACTTCAATCACATGATTTGGACATAAGAAGTAAAAACGAGATTTTAAAACTACGCACAGCTGCCATCTTGTGGTTATGAAAACAATTGAAATAGATAGATGCCAGTGGATTAACATGTGTATAAGTATGTACTGTACTAAGTTTCACTGCAGTTGGATGGTTAAATTGCGAGAAACGACCATGTAAATATTTATACTTTCCGTAGCCGCCATGTTGGATTTGTGATGACCAGGTTATTGAAAGTCCTATATGTGAACTTATGTTCATAACCCCTATGAACATAAAAAGAATCAATTTGATTTCTGTAGTAGATTCGTAGAAATTGAGAACCGTCTAAATATTCCGGATGGTCGCCGTGTTGGATTGTTATATGTATAGGCCATAGAGTCATATACCTAGGAAAATTATGCGTAGGTTCATTATTCAAACTTTCACTTCGATCGCATGATTACAACACAAGAAACAAAAACTAAATTAAAAAATTAACACAGCCGCCATCTAGAGGTTATGTAAACAATGGAACTAAATTACATACCAGTGCATTACAATGTGTATAAACATTTGCTGTACCAAGTTTCATTGCGTTTGGATCTTTAAATCGCGAAAAGAGTCTATTTTAAACTTTCAGCTTCGCTTGGCCGCCATGTTCGTTTTGTAGTAAACCGGTTTTTTAAAGTCTCATTGATGAACTTCCAGTAATGCCCTTTATCTCCTTGTAAAATTTCAGGGTGATACCGTTAATAGTTTCAGAGATATAGAATGCCGGTGAAATATTTCGCACTGCCGCCATATTGAGGTTATGTAAACAATTGAACGAAGTTAGATGTCGGTGCATTACAATGTATATAAACATACACTGTACCAAGTTTCATTGCGTTTGGTTGGTAAAATCGCGAGAAACGTCTATTTAAAAGTCGCTTGGCCGCCATGTTGGTTTTGTAGTTACCAGGTTTTCAAAGGTCACATAAGTGAACTTGTAGTAGTTCCCTTTATCACCATACAAAATTCCTGGGTGATATCGGTAATAGTTACGGAGATATTGAACGCTGGTGAAATATTTCGCACAGCCGCCATGTTGGATTGGTGAGACGTAACAAAATTAAAAGGGCACGGTCGGGGTCGCCCGGAATAGTGCTGTGAACTTACCGAGTTTCATTGAAATCACTCCAGCCGTTGAGATTTTATTAGGGGGGGGGGGGCACATACGAATCACACACACACAGAGACACACGGACAAAAGGTGATCTCATCAGCCTTTTTTTAATGAAAATAGGCTAAAAATAGGCTTATGAGATCACCCTTTACCTGTGTTTCTGTTTGTGCGTATGTGTGTTTGATTCGTGTGTAGGTCCCCCCTATTAACTTCTAAACGGCTGGAGCGATTTCAATGAAACTCGATAAGATCATAGCACCATTTTGGCCGACCCCGACCGTATCCTTCGAATTTTGTTGTGTCTCACCATTCCAACATGGCGGCTGCGCGAAATATTTCACCAGCATTCAGTATCTCCGAAACTATTACAGATATCACCCTGAGATTTTGTACGGTGATAAAGGGCGCTACTAGAAGATCACTTATGGGACTTTCAAAAACTTGGTAGCTACAAAACCAACATGGCTGCTAAGTGAGGTTGAGACTTTTAAATAAACTTCTCTCGCGATTTAACCATCCAAACGTAATGAAACTTGGTGCAGCAAATGATTATACACATTGGAATGCACTGGCGTCTGATTTAGTTAAATTGTTTACATAAACTCAAAATGGCGGCTGTGGGAAATATTTCACTGGCATTCTATATCTCCGAAAGTATTTTATATATCACCGTGAAATTTTGTACAGTGATGAAGGTCACTGCTACAAGTTTACCTATGTAACTTTCAAACACCTGTAATGTACAAAACTGGCTGGCTGCGTGGCTCAGGGGTAACGTTCTCGCTTGCTGGGCCCAAGGTTGCAGGTTCGTATCCTGGCTCAGTCAGCTGGCATTTGAGGGTGTGCAAATGCGAGGGAGCCGTGTCCGTAGATTTACTGGCACGTTAAAGATCCCCTTCGGGGCATAATTCCGGCACCCCGGCGTCTCTAAAAGCCAGTGTAGTTAAAAGGGACGTAAACCAATAACATTATTATTATTATTAATGTACAAAACGAACATGGCGGCCATACGAAGTTGGAACATTTTTATAGACTTTTCTCGCGTTTTAACCATCTGAACGCAGTGAAATGTGGTACCGTAGAGTAAATGATTATACATATTACTATGCACTGGCATCTAATTTAGTTCAATTGTTTACATAACCCCAAGATGGAGGCTGTGCGAAATTTTAAAATTAAGTTTGTATTTGTTGTGTCATAATCATACGATCGAAGTGAAAGTTTGAATAATGAACCTACTCAATAATTTTCCTTTAATGGTACATAACTGTATGACCTATACATATAATAATCCAAAATGGCGAGTATCCCACATATTTTGACGGTTCTCGATATCTACGGATCTTTTACAGCAATCAAACTGATATTTTTTATGTTCATTGAGGCTATGAACATAAGTTCACCTATAAAACTTCCAGTAACCTGGTGCGCACAAATCCAACATGGCAGCGACGCGAAGTATTGTGCCCGAATGTATTGAGCTGACTGGTTACGAACCTGATACACTGTGGAGAAGAGGTCAGCGTAGTGGCACAGAAGAGAATTGAACCCAGACACTCTGAGGGAGAGTGACAGAGAGGAACCCCAGCTATTATGCATAGAAAATTATTAGAAGTAATTACACATGAACCTCAACTGTATGAGAGAGATCATAATGGGAATATGTGAAGGAATACTGTATAATTTTCAGTGTAAGATACAGATTTCAAGCCCAAACTCTCGAAACTTAGAGGGAATGACAGGACACTAATGAGTCCAGTTCAAGAGGCGTGGCAGACTGGAGCCCTGTCAATCAAGTTGGAACTTTTTCTAAGCGTCCACCCCAAGGGGAAGAACATAGGTGACACACAAACCCACTGCTCTCAAAGGGAATGGTGAGGAGTGGGGGTAGACGATAGATTGATTCGTTGATTACTCGTTATCGAGGCAATCAAGTGTTAAGTGTTTTATATGTGTTTAAGGTGTAAAAATATCAAAGATAAGTGTTGTGTAGGGAAAAGAGTGAAGTATAAGCTCCTCATCCATGTGTCAGTATAAAGTGGAATCAGTGTTTGAAGATCCACATGATATGTATTTAATGGAAGTGATGATGTTTTGCTAAAAATGCAATAATGGTGGGCGAGAAGGCGTAACATTGGACCAGGCCACCTGAACATGAGTAAGTACTGGACCATGATTGTTATGTAGAAGTATAGCTCGCCATACCCCAGTGTATAATGTAATAATATGCCAGAATATAAGTGAATCCATGAAGGGATGATTTGCATTCCTTATTATTGGGTTAAGCAATTTGCAAACAGAATATTGATTGATTAATATCAAGTAATGGATAAAGTTAAGTACATTATGAAAGTAAAGAAAATTGGCAAGATAATTGAAAGGTCAAAGTCTATAATGAACACGAATGTTCAGAATGATAACGGTAGATAAAGTTACGTTGTGTTAAGTCAGGCTAAGGATAAGTGCATGTAAATTATGATTGTAAAGATATTTGAATCAGAGCATTTTGTATACATGTTAAATGTAACCCCTGCAGTGATTAAAGCAGTTTTTTTTATGTAAAGTCGGGCCGTAATGAATAAACTATCATGTTAGTAAAGTTAAATGAGGTTAACTGAGATTAAAGATGTGCAATTAAAGTATTATATTTGAGTAATGGGGCGAAGACTTAAGCAGGAACAAAGCACCAGGTATAGATGATATACCGATTGAGTTGCTACGCTGCATAGGAGATGAAGGTCTGGTCAGGTTATTTCACTTGGTGTGTAAGATTTATGACACAGGTGAGGTACCCCCCTTATTTCAAGAAGAATGTTATCATCCCTATACCAAAGAAAGTAGCAGCTGACAGATGTGGGGATTATCGTACAATCAGCTTGATTACTCATGCTTCAAAGATCCTGTCTAGAATAATTTACAAGAGGATGGAAAGCCAGATAGAAGCGGAGTTGGGTGAAGACCAGTTTGGTTTCAGGAGAAATGTAGGAACAAGAGAAGCTGTACTAAGTGTTAGGCTGATTTTGGAAGGTAGAATAAGAAAAGATAAGAGAACGTTCATGGCATTTGTAGACTTAGAAAAGGCATTTGATAACGTTGATTTGACTAAATTGTTTGACATTTTGAAAATGATTGGAATAAAGTACAGGGATAGGAGGGTGATCTACAATCTGCACAGAAACCTGACAGCAGTCATTCGAGCTGATGGACATGAGAGAGAAGCTGGTATTCAGAAAGGTGTGAGGCAAGGCTGCAACTTATCACCCATACTTTTCAATCTTTACAATGAACAAGCAATGAAGGAAATTAGAGAGAAAATTAAAGTGGGAGTGAAGATTCAAGGAGAAATAATTTCAACTCTGAGATTTGCTGATGACGTCGTCATCTTGGCCGACACGCCTCAGGATTTGAATGAGTTTTTGAATGGTATGGACTCCGTCTTGAGGAAAGAATTCATGATGAAAATTAATAAATGTAAATCAAAAATATTGGAATGCAGCCGCAATAAATCAGAAACCTCTGTGGAAATCAAATTGGTAGGGGAGAAACTAAAGAAAGTAGGAGTCTTCTGTTACTTGGGAAGCAAAATAACCAGTGATGGACGAAGAAAAGAGGATATAAAAAGTAGGTTGGCTCAGGCAAGGAAAGCATTTCTACAGAAAAGGAACCTGTTGACATCGAATATAGATTTAGGTATTAGGAAGACATTTTTGAAAACTTTTGTCTGGAGCGTCGCACTCTATGGAAGTGAAACTTGGACTATTGGTGCAGCATAAAATAGGAGAATTGAAGCGTTTGAAATGTGGTGATACAGGAGAATGATGAAGATCAGACGGGTGGATAGGGTTACAAACGAAGAGGTATTAAGACGAGTGGGAGAGGAGAGATGTTTCTGGCGAATGCTAATGAAGAGAAGAGATATGTTGGTAGGACACATACTAAGAAACTCACCAATAGCAAGCTTAGTTATGGAAGGAAAGGTCGAGGACAAGAACTGTAGGGGTAGACCAAGGTTAGAATATGTTAAACAGATTGCCTTGGATGTAGGGTGTGATAGCTATGTAGAGATGAAACGATTTGCTCAGGACAGAGAGGCATGGAGATCTGCATCAAACCAGTCAAAAGACTGAAGACTCAAACAACAACATGGGGCGACAGTGTATGAGAGGTCATTAGGAACGGATGCATGTAATAGAACCTAGGAAGTGCTGCTGTACACAAGCAATGTAAAGATAGATGCCAGATCTTTCATTTGAAATACGAGGAACAGTTCATTAGCGGGATAGTCAGGATATCAGGCGAGCCAAGCATCGAGTGTATTTCTCGCATAGCCGTAGGCATGTCAATGAGTCTGCAAGGATTTGCCGTAGAGCATCCTATGATATTGTCTGGAGGGCAAACAATGGTAACCCTATCTCACGTAGTTGGAGCGGTTGGGATGTGTTAGGTTGGTAAACCTACCCCAAACCTGCGTCGTCAAGCGGCTAGGCATTGGATTGGACGCCATCCCTAGGCCAGCTAAATAATTGTGTAATCACCTCAGGGAGAGTGATAGTATTGTTCGTAGGGACAACACGCGACACCCTACCGCACGTAAACGTTAGCCACCAATAATCCCCAGGACTTTACGACTAATTAAATCTCATTCCTCTGATAAGACATGTAAATGAGCCACGGAGGCCAGTTATTTAACCTATATGACAGGGAATTAAATACATAAATCCTTCCGTTTCCAAAAAACAAACACAGTTAAGAGCGGATAGCCCATGAGGTAATCTCGGTCATTGCATACACTGAAGGTCGCCCTTAGTGGCAGACGAGGAAGTCTATAAGTGATAGGTGAAGATAAATGAGCTGTTGGAGACAGGGACGGGGGAGAGAAGGCGCTATTGTGAAGCGAGACGAAAGGTCCGTTGATCTGAGACCCTTTCCTGAAGGGAGTAGGAATTAAAGATATGGACATTTTATGCTTTGAAATTATTGAAAATTGGATATTATTGTAATGAGAATCCACTGTATGTGTATTAAGAAGTAATGCTGTCGAAAAATTTCGTGAATATCTTAATTTTTGCCCCAGTTAGGATTTAATAATAATACTAACATTGTACAGCCCAGTAAGCACAGATTAAAGTGATAACCCCACGTCTTATGGTATTCCTTATAGACGGTTAGCGAATGTGAAGGCTTGACACAAGGATAGCATAAGTATAATGACTTGATATGACCGGTTCAGATGGCGTATGGTGTAACTGATACTGGTGGTTTGTGAAGAAATCGCATGGTACTCATGTAGTGCGATTTTAGAAAGGCAAAGAATGACGACGAAGCATGTCATATTGTAAAAATTGCAAGAAAGATAACTGAACATACCAGTTGTATGCATTGTAAGATCATAAATGATCCATTTGCATTGTGGATAGTGTTAATAAAAATTTGTGAATTTTAACGTAACTGCATATGCAAAGAATTTTGATTATAGTTTTTCATTAATATGGATTTAATTAAAGACTGATTACTGAGTTAAGTGAATATACGTTGTGAACATTAGTATAATGGAACAAGTGATTCAAGGAGAAGTTTAAGTGAGGTCAAGTGAGTTGTGGATGTATTGAGACATCATTTTAAGGACTCACATTATTTTGATGGTATGGAGTTTAGCAAAGGATGGTCGTTGGAACCATGGGAGCTGGATAAGACCTAATCAGTGGATTAGAGTAACCAGCAGTTGAGAGCACAGATAATGATATTTAGGGTTTGTCTTTGTTTATGTGTTTATTTGAGTGCTCATTGTGTTATTTGCTTTGCCATTTTAAATGTAAATGTAATTTTGTTGTATTTTTATGCCATGATTTAGCTCAAATTAAATTCAGTATAGTAGGAGAGTTGTTTAATTGTACAGTTGATACCTGATAGTATTATAATCCTGACGTGTGGTTGTACAGTGGGAAGAACGCTCCACCCCCGAAAGATCGTGAGCTAGTGGGATACGAACACACGTTCTCCATAAAACATCACATGGGTACAGTATAAATATTTATATGGACTTTTCTCGCGATTTAACCATCCGAGTGAAGTGAAACATTTCACGTTAAATTCGTATACAAATGTTAATTTACTGGCATCTAATTTATTTCAATTGTTTTCATAACCACAAAATGGCAGCTGTGCGAAATTGTAAAATTTATTTTTTACTTCTCGTGTCCTGATCGTGCGATTGAAGTTTGAATACCACACGTACACACTAATCTTCATGTAATAGTACATACATCAAAATCCAACCTGGCGACCATCTGAAATATTTAGACGGTTCTCAATATCTACGAATCTATCACAACGATCAAACTGAAATTGTGTAAGAGAGGCAATTAACATGAGTAGGATATATGAAAATAGGCTGTATAGTTCTTCGCGGAACTACTTGTTTGTTTTGTGATAGTATCTGCATATCGATGGTTGATCCAGAAGTGTGAGTTATCTAGAATTTTAGTTTAAGGAAGCCTCTTACACCCACTTCCAGTAAACTTTGTCTCATGCCACCCGAACTAGGACTCACATGCTTCTGGGGGTAACATGCGGTAAAATTAACCCGGGTCATCGCCTATTTTCCCCGGAGACGCGTACAGTATCATTTTGGACTCCGGACATATTTCTCCCTTGTTAAATAATAAGCTATCACAAGAGGAATCAATTGTGATTTTCTTAATAGAATTTTTGCGTTTTATAATGTACAGCTAGTTAATTCGGAACCAATGGCCATGTGTTACTAAAAGCTCCTACATTTAATAGTACCTTTGTCCTAGGAGGCCCCCAGTTCAATTCCCGGCTCCACCAGGGATGGAACAGTGTACATGCAGCCTTGTGAGGATAATTGAGTAGCTGCTTGTAATGAGAAGTAGGACCCAATACCCTAAAATCCAGGAAATACCGTTGAGGGTTCCTCCCCATAATCCACTGGCTATGAGCTGGCCGGAAGTCCTCTGGACCCAGTCACGGTGGCACCTTGAAATTACACCTTAATTGTGACTTCCTTTCATTTCAGAAAGAAGAATGTGCTCAATAGAAGACCTGCCTTATGAAATACTTCCCGAGATATTTTCCAATCTCTCGGTGAGAGACATCTTGTCGTCGGCCCAACACGTCAGCAGGAGGTGGAAGGAGGCTTGCCACGACATTGACACTTGGAGACATAAGTTGTACCAACCATGTACGTATAACAATGATGTGATCGTAGAGGAAGTGCAGAGGATGCCTAAACTCCAAGGACTGCTGCTAGATCACCGTTTTAGGGATGACTTCTTCAGTGCAGTAACTAGTAAATGTCGGTACCTCAGAACACTGATAGTGACAGTGTGCAGAGTGGACCATGGCATGATGGAGACTCTCAGATCGAACTGTCTGAATATCGAGCAACTGCAGATACCAATCTCTACTACAGGTAGTAACTTGACTCTGGGGGAAGTTGCTAGGTTGGCAAACCTGAAGACGCTGGTCTTAACGACATTCGACTGCTCTTATATCTTTGACGTGAAACCTCTCGCCGATGGCTGCCCATCCTTGGAGCGTGTCAGTTTCGGGAACTTACGGATTCTTAAGGAAGACTTAGTCTATTTGCTAGAGAAGAAAGGAGGTACGTTGCGACAACTGGAAGTAGATTGCGAAGTGTTGGGGGAATGTGTTCTGCCCTTGTTGTCGCAATGCAAACTGCTCGATTTTCTGGACATTGAATGCTACTGTGAGGACACGGAAGCACAAAGGAAGCAGTTGATGGATGGTGATAGCTTTGAGATGGTCGTACAACAGCCGTTGAATCTTCAGAACTTACAAACAGTCACATCCCTAAGTTTAAAGTATTACTACAAAATGTCCCGTTGCTATCTGCGGGAAGACATACCCATAATGGTAATTAGACTGCTCCGCAGCCATTGTCTGAGTATGTTGGTTTCTCTGAACCTTAGGCTTATCGCTTACCATCCTAAACAGTTAATCCATAGTGTTGCCGAGAACTGTCCGCTGCTCAAACGGCTGCACATGTTCCGCTGCTCCTTTCTGACAGATACCCTGATGAACGTACCCTCCCTTGCGTTGCTTGAAGACGTCTCATTGAAATACTCCAACATACTCACGGACGACTTCATTGACTATCTCAGCTCCTGCCGCAGCCTGCAGTACCTAAACCTCACGGGGTGTGATCTTGGAGAAGGCACCATGAAGAAGACGGTAACCCTGAGTAATCTTAAACGACTCATCCTAGACGAGGGTGATGTCCGTGGCTTCCCTTTCCATCTGGTCCCGGATCACATGAAAAATCTCATCTATATCAGTCTGTACGAGTCCAGACATGTCGACTGGAAGGGTGTCAGGGAACTCAAGGAGATGAGTCCACATGTGACCATCATGCAGGAACCACCCATTCAATATGTGTTCTGCTCGTCCATGTTCGGTAAATTTCCCTTTGAAGATACTGATGATGATAATGATTGTGCCATGCAGTGAGCACTAAGTCTCCAGTTCTTAACATGCACTTGGAAACTGACAATGTGTGTGATATGAGTGTGGCGGTCAAGTTGGTGACTCTTACTTGTTTGTGGGTGGCACAAGTACAGTATTATTTGTTTCTATGTAGGTGGCCAAGGTAGGCAATACCACACAAATCATTCCTCGTCCAACTTCCGCACATTTTAAACATCTGCATTGGCAACCCAATCAACAGAGGGTTCAGGGTCCAAATCTCTTCACCAATGTTCCTTTGAAAGTCCCTGTTTCAGAATTGTATAATATCTATATGGTTTACACACATTATGCATAATCCTACAGGTTGGGGTGTGACGTAGTTTTCACAGCCTCGTGACCTTCCTGACTCTTCCTAAGGGCTTACCCCGGAAGCTATTAACTTGCCTTGAAGCTGGATAACTAAGGCTGGCTATGGTACAAACACCACATCTACCTGCTTCCCTATCTTAAACTTGTCTCCACACCGTAATGATATTGCTCATCGGAACGTACATCCTAGTACATGGGGCTGATGGCCAGAATGTCCCAAGGCTCACCTGGTTAGCATAAACATGTTGGCCTTAAGTTATACCTGTGAACGTCGGGCTGCACAGTTTAGTTTACAATAATACGTAGTAAAGCTCGAGGGATGAATACGGGCATCAGTTCCGTGCACTCATGTGTGATGGCCTGTATTTTTGTGGTAACTGTGGCTGTAATTATTATAGTGTCTTAAATTTGTGTAGCTACCCAGAGAAGAGAGAAGAATGTACCATCGGCGAGTATGGCAAACCCTAGATGGTAGGTAACCATAGTATGGAGATCAGATATCATAGAATAATACTGTGTCATCTCAATAACACAAGTGTAGGGGCTGATGACCACACCAGAAACATAAACATTAATATATTGATAAGTATTCAGGTATTTTGTTAAATACAAAGACAGGAAATATGTTCAATTATGAAAGAAATATGTAAAATGCTTAATGTGCTCTCCTTATTTTATAAAGGTTTTTATTTGCAACTCAATAAATAGAGTGCGCGATACAAAGTTACAGTGTCCATACATTGTGTGTATTTTCTTATTAAATGTAAACCCTGATTTCTCTTTTGTAAACTAGCAATGTGGCTTTTCATGGAACTGCAAACTTAATCTTGGTGAGTGATTTATTCAGCTGTGTAACATTAAAGTTGATGAAAATAAAGTCTAAACTGAACATTGTGAGGTTTGAAGCCATTTTTCAGTATTGCCTAAGTAAACAATAGTTTGGTGCTTTTCAGTCGGTCAACACGAATGTACCCAAATAGAGCTGGGTACATTCGTGTGTAAACTGTATAGTATTGTAGAAAATTATTTTATGTTCCTTCATATTGTGCCCGTATCTATCATGAGGCCCGCTTGTCGAAATCCCAAGATGAAGAATGGATCGAAGATTCTCGAAGGTCCCGGCTCAAAACCTAGAAGATCTTCCGACAGGCACCTCAATGATAAATACACATAGGAATGTTGTGTTAGGAGCAAACTACACTAAAAGCTCGAGATCCTTACCATAATCTCAGGTCGGAAAGGGTAAAAGAAAGCGCCACAACCAAAGAAAACCCCATCCCCTAAAACAACGCTAGCTATAATTAAATGAAGCCACGGAAAACTGACGTATAAAAGGATGAAATAAAGTTTATTGTCGAAAACAACAATAAAACAAAATAAATGAAACAAATATTAAAGTAGAATATACAAGAGACTCGAATGCCTCCATAGTCAAAGTGTTCAGATCGCAAATGATCCACACTCATCAGCTGATTTTTATCTACGAAGTTCTTTTGATAAAAAAATATTACTGTTACCTTTTCCAGACAAAAGACGATTCAAAAAAGAATTCTTAACAAAACTATCGAGAAATCTATACAAAGCAGAACTTCCATACAGTAAAAAAAATTAAAACTTGGCTGGACTTCATTCACCAAACGATCAGCTGTTTGTAAATGCAAAACTACCTATCAGCGATCAGCTGTTTCTCATACAAGGGCTCCATTCATACTAGTGAATGAACCCATAATCACACATTCTTACAGTCCGCAAATACACAAACATTTACAAAAATATTACACTTCACAAGTTCTGAAACAACAGTGGAGAACAATATATTTCTCCACAATCTATTTATTTAGATAGATTTGCACTTAATGTCTGTCCCAGACATTCCTTCACCTATCTTGGAGTGTTCAAACCCCTCCAGCATTTCTCGAATTGTATTATTCCTCAAGAATAATTCTCAAACTCCTTTTCTTCAATCCTCATGCAACTTCAAACCTATTCATGACGTTGCGATTCGCCAATTAAATTTAAATAAGGTTTAAACAGAAAATTTATATATTTATGTTAATTACATTCCACAAGTTTAGATAAATTATCCGATTGCGTTAATATTTGTTAATAATATTCTCATTATATTAATTTAAATAAACATCCAACGCTGTTTATGAGAGTAGGATGAACATTATGACAAACCGTTTCATAATATAGTTTATACGAATTATAATTAATCCACCTTCGTTAATTATTAAGATCACTCAATATTTATCTTTTTACTGCAAGTTTAGATCGGTTTAAATGTTTATATCAGTCTAATTTGGTCGTACAATTAAGTAAATTTCATATGATTATTATTTCAATTATTCGAGTTAATAGTTTAATAATAGTTAGGACCACATGGTCACCAAAACTTCATCTTACTTTTTCACAGACTTCACCTAACTATCAGTATTTTGTCATTTTCCAACAATATAAATGAGTTCTAACTAACTCAAATTCCATAACTGAAAAATGAAAATCCACAGCCTGCTTCCAGTCTCCGACCGGGTCAGGAATGGAATGAATGAAGCCCCCATCTAGCGGCGTGGATATGAACTGTGCCGGCTGCCGAGGCCTGACACACTCCTCTGGGGCAATGATTAAATGAATGACAGATGAAATGAAATGATAGCGGAGAGTGTTGCTGGAATGAAATTCTGATAGGGAAAACCGGAGTACCCGGAGAAAAACCTGTCTGCCTCCGTTTTGTCCAGCACAGATCTCACATGGAGTGACCGGGATTTGAACCACGGACCCAGTGGTGAGAGGCCGGCGTGCTGCCGCCTAAGCCACGGAGGCTTCAAATTCCATAACTGCAATGCTCCAAATAGCATGTTTCTCTTTACAGCAATTTCAATGCAATACCTCTAAAAGAAATATCCATCGTATTTCACACTTCAATAAGCTCACATTAGCTACTTCCTTCCTTTTTTTTAATATTTTCACGCATGATACGGACATTACCATAATAATTCCCCTTAATATATCCTCGTAGTTTCTTTTCCGAAGTGGAAAAATTAGTATTTGCATTCTCACAAATTATTACAATGGTATTTGTTGATTACAATATTCATACGGGTTAACAACCTTTAATACTTGTACTGATTTTTTGTTGGTAGCCAGTTTACTTAGTATAGATTTAGTAGAGTGAACAAGTGTGCCCAATATATAATAATAATACAATTGTACCGACGTACTGGTCTATACTTCAGATTCTAATACCATTGCAAAGTCATGATAATCATCGTTAACTTTGCAAAGTAAAAGAAAATATAATGACAAGAATACTTTTTGAAACGACACCTCCAAGAATCAACTGGATTAAGACTGAAAAACAAATCCTACAATTTGTTAAGGTAGAACAATACTATCTGACCAGAATAAAATAGTTTACTGACATGACGAATATCCTTA
The DNA here is from genome assembly GCA_946902985.2 of Meconema thalassinum. Lineage (NCBI taxonomy): Eukaryota > Metazoa > Arthropoda > Insecta > Orthoptera > Tettigoniidae > Meconema > Meconema thalassinum. The sequence continues at coordinate 211,561,380 of OX336388.2, read as the reverse complement.
AGTGTTCAAAGTCACGTCTTTCTAAATCCACAAGGTTTCACAAGAAAATAGAATTTATTTCACAAAGTCATAAATATATCCGGAGTTGAATTCATAAAAAAATTGATAAGATCGGCGAGTTCATCCCCTACAATAATTCAGTCTCGTTACAAGAAAAATACCCAAGTTCGCATTATTCCAAGCATATGGCAAAATTTAAGAATAGTTAACGACAATCGTCGAGAAGAAAAATAATGCTTTTAAATTCAAAAGAAATTCAACTGGGTTGAATTATAGAAGTATCCAAAAAATCTCCGCAGAGAAATGAAAACAATGTTCCTCCGCAGAACAATCGACGACAAAGCTAGCAGGTTCAGAAGGACTGAATATATATATCCTGATGGACTGGTATTACCACCCGGGTGTAAACTCGAACTGCGGTCCGCTGCATCTCTGGGGATCGAACTCCATTCCCCTGGGCTGGGCCTGCTCGTTCTGGAAAACGAACCGCTTCCTCCTCGGCTCGGGTAGACTCTTCTGGATTCGGTGGGATAACCCTTCCGATCTTAACAATTCTAGCAGTATCATGACGAACCTCCGGCGATATTTAAAGTTGATCATCGTAAATGAGTAATATCGTTGATAAACATTCATGGTGAGAGAATGTAATAAACTTCGAAAAAAGTGAAGTCATATCATTTCAATGGACGTTCAACCAGACTCGGTACTACGTTGAAATTGTTCCAAGACGAACTATCATTCACTCGTAATGGCATCTACTCTCTGCTATCTGTATTCCAAGTGCACGTAATTAGTTTAAACCATCATTCCCAACTTCATGTCGCTGTCAAATATCACTCGAAATCGTTCTAATGTACAACACATCGTGTATAATTATTGTTCAATGCGGCTATCAGTTTACTATGCTGACTCAAAAATCCTTCACACTGTTCTATAGCAAGGCACGATATGGCAACTGTACCGTAAGTTCCTATTGTACACACGCTTGCTTGCACTGCATATATGCTGTTACGAACGTGACATTTTTCAAACTCGCCTGTTTCTGAGTTCAATACCAATATCTTCTTAGTAGACTCACTAAAATACACTGCTGACTATCTATAGCTTCATTACACACACGCATGTAGTCGTGGAATTGCTTCACTGTCTGTACTTTTACTGTTATAAGCCTTGATCCAACATCGCCCTTTTCGATATACTGCAAGGCTTGCCCAGCCTTCTAACCTCAGCCTGGCCCACGGAGCAGGTGGCTCAATAGGGTAGACAATGACCCCTACTCCAAGTTTTAACCTTGAGCGCTACATTGGGAACGACCTCCCTTAGCTCACGTCTCGATTTCATAACACCGACTGACCTTCCCCTCTCTCCGCTCCCGTCTAGAATTCTCCATAGCCTCAACTTGCTAGGGGAGGGGGGTAGATTTCGCGTAAATGAAAAAAACAATTAAACATAGTACAGCGATTATCTATGTCTTTATAATCAAATCAGAAGCTTCCTCATGAATATAGACGTCTTCTCAAGTGAAATAATCTTCTTAGTGATGCTAATTACTGGAAATACAAATAATGTGGTGACGTTTCAGAATCTTACGAGTAGAGCCATGCTTCCTGATTGGTCATCGCGTTACCTTCTCAGAACTCGTACATACCACAGTAATCTCATTATATGCGCAGTCCTGTTCATTACCATAAGAACATGACCTTCTCCAGCCGTCCCAAGATACAAATGAAATTACTCAACTTAGCACAAACTCAATTTTTAGAATGAATCCAATATCATTTCTCCCATACAACACCAATTGCCATTGGGGATAAAAATGACCACAAATATGATCTGAAATAAGCCGAATTGGGGCTCATTCTTCCTCCAACTTCAAGATAAAGATGTTCGAAGAATGTTTTTATCTACATTTGTAATCACAACAATGATACCTGGGAATGGATTTGGATCATTTTCCTTAGAGGACTCGCTCGTAATATTTTCTTAGGTTCTTGGCGTTGAACTTCCCTAAAGGAATATCGTTTTCTTCGTCAAAAATTTCATAGCAGTTATTTCCTAGTACGTTGATAACTCGATACGGACCCGTAAATAGATATGAGAATTTTGGGTATACTTTCTGGGATACGTCACCCCTCACAGGTTTTCTCAGTAAGATCATATCTCCAATTTCCAGTGGTTTTCCAAATCTCTTTCCACGGACACGCTTTAGACGTTTATCCGCTGCTTTCTGCAGATTTTCCTTTGCTCTCTCAATTCTTATTCGGTCTCAATCACAGGATCATCGGGCAGGGAATTAAATATGTCATCCCAGGGTCTTTCCGGTTTCTGTTCTAGGTGTAGCAACATCGGAATATCTATAATGTTTTCTTGGATCGTGGAGTTCAGGCATTCTACTATCATCGGCACATATCTGACCCAACTCTGATGGTCCGTCGGACAGAAAATGCGGCAATATTTTGCAAATTCAGACATAATTCTTTCAGAATTATTGGACTCGGGATACCTTATGCTGGAAAAGATGTGTTTAACATCCAGTCTCTCCATTGCCTCTTGGAACTCGATTGAAGTAAACTGGGTCCCATGATCAGACAGAAGGTATTCTGGCTTGCCTGCCTTTGGAAATACGGCTTTTTCCAGTCTGTTTACTATCTGTTTTGTCGTAGCTTTCTGAATAGGATTCAACGTTACATATTTTGAAAATACATCGATTGTCACAAACCAATATTGGTTTCCTCTATAGGCCTTAGGACATGGACCATATATATCACAGAACAGCAACTCACGTGGCTTGGTAGGAATAATCGCCCTTGGTTTTCCTTTCATCAGCTCTGAGACGAATTTTGCTCGTTGACATTTGTCACAGGATCTTACCACATCAGCAACGGTAGTCCTCATCTTGGTCCACATAAATCTCTCCTTTAAAGTGCTTGAAGTCTTGTCCAACCCACCGTGACCAATGCTGTGGTGTGCCAACCACACTAGTTTACTTCTCAAGCTAGGAGGTACAACAATTCTGACACGAGAATGATCTGCGTCGATATATTTACATACAACTTCATCACACAGAACAAAATGCTGCAAACTTCGCTGGGTAGCTGCGTAATCAGGATCGGTGTTGTCCATGACTCCCTTTAAGTACCTGAACATCAGTCTAATTGGAGTGCATCTCTTCTGTAATAGTGATATGCGTTCTAACATTCTGAGAGTTTCTTGGTCTTCATCCTCCAATTGTACCAGATGTATTTGTACATTCTTGACTGGATTACGTGACAAAGCATCGACAAGAAGATTGTCCTTTCCTGGCGGGTGTATAATTGTGGCATTGAATTGTTGTGTAAATAAGGCCCATGTCGTAAGTCTGTCACTGGATAGGTCAGATTGCAACATAAATTGCAGAGCTTTATGATCCGTAATGATTACTAATTTATGGCCCATTAATATCTTTTTCCATTGGTGGAGGGCCGTAACGAACGCAAGAGCTTCCAATTCTGTTGAAAAGTAGTTCTCTTCGTGTTTTCTTAATTTTCTTCCAGTAAAGGCAATGTAGTGCTTTCCTCCCTCTTCGTCTTTTTGGTACAGAACTGTGCCGATTCCAATACGCGACGCATCTGATTCAATGTAGAAAGTACGCTCAAAATCGGGATACTCCAATTTTACGTTGTCGCGAAGCATTTCTTTTGCTCTTTCAAAGGCTAAGTCATTGGCGGATGTCCACTTCCATCGAATATTTTTCCGGAGAAGTTCGTATAGGGGTGCCATCACTTCTGAGTAGCGAGGACAATGGTTACTAATGAACTGACACATTTCCACGAATTCTCTAACTTGTTTAACCTTCTTAGGCTTAGGCAACCTTATAATAGCCTCGATCTTGTCTTGATTTGGGTGATACCCATACTGATCTATTGTATGTCCCAAAAATGTGATTCTTTTGTGCATGAAATGGCATTTCTCAAAGTTGATTTTAATATTGGCAGCCTTTAAATTCTCAAATAATAATCCCAAGTGTGCAAGGTGTTCATGGACATTTTTAGATAATATTATCAAGTCGTCAATGTAGCATATTACATTTTCTTTCACTTCCTCTGTGAGCTTGCTATCTAGGGCACGAATGAGAGCTGGCCCACTGTTTACAATACCAAATGGTACACGCTCAAAAAACCAAGATATTTGGTCAAACAAGAAACCAGTATATTGTTTGCTTTCTTCAGATAACTCAATTTGGTAAAAAAAAAAAGAGGCGGTCAGGTCGAGGACACTGAAACATGACTTCCCCTTAAATTGTCTCAATAAACCACGAATCTTAGGCGGACGGTCTGTTTCGGGCATCATTAAAACATTCAAATTTCTGGCATCCAAGCAAAGTCTTAGTCGTCCATTATTTTTCTTAACCACCGTGATAGGATTGATGTACGAAGAAGCTTGTTTACGAATAATTCCATCTTTCTCCATTTTCTTAATAATTCCTTTAACCTCATCGTAGTATTTTTCCGGGATCGGGTAGGTTTTCTTTTGATAGGGAGCGTCGTTAATTAATCTTATCTTGTATTGAAAATCCTTAATCACACCGGGCTTATCATCAAATATCTCCCGAAATTCCCTTATAAGTTCCTCAAATTCGTTCTGAATTTCCTCAAAACCTTCTGCCTTTAATGTAAATGATTCCCTTTCTTGCTCGGCTTCCTCAATAACGTTATTTATAATTTCTTCACGATAATCTGTATCCAGATTTGTTCTCTTTTCCTGCTCTTCTAAGTTTCTTGTTCCAATACTACCTTCGGTAATCTTAATGAGACGATTCTTCATATCAATGATCGCACCTACTTTGGTTATAAAATCAATTCCCAAAACAATATCAAAATTTATCTTACTCACAACAATAAAGATATGCTCGTAAGATCGACCGTCTATGTCAAAACTCAATAAGACTTGCAACTTGCATTTGACAGACTTGCCCTGAAATATGCCTCGATCCTTCACTGCAGATGCTGGCATAACCGTCAAACTATTCCCATGCCTTAGTTTCTGTTAACACTCTTCTGACATTATTGATACCACAGCGCCTGTGTCGATGAGCGACTTACAACTTTGCTCTTCCACAGCGATACTTATTATAGGTAATTCATTTGGTCTTTCTTCTTTAATGATTTCCTTCTCGTATAACAGATCTTCGTCGTTAACTTGATAAATCTCATTGATGGACAGTAAATAAGATAATTGAGTGACCTCTCCCTCTAACTCCGTTTGGAAATCGTTTTTTCTTCCTTGATCGTCTTCTTCAGGATTCCCATGTTTACTCGTTCCAGGCTGGGGATTATCTATCTGTTCTTCCTTGCACTCATTTTTAGGACCTTCTCCTTTCCTAATGTCCTTTAAATATTCTTGCCACTCTGTATGTCGTTCTTCATACTGCCGTTTAGTATACTCATCATCACGGTAGTTCCTATACCGATTGTATCCTCTCCCAGTATTAATTTCGTTGTTAGTTTTGTACCTATTATGATTGTTATTGTATTGGTACCCTGCTCTTCTATAATTATTATTGTATCGTGCATTCTGCTGTTGATATGGCCTAGCTTCTTGGAACCTTTTGTATCTCGGCTCATATCTTTGATCACGGAAATAGTTATTCCTATCCGGACCTCCTGTTCCTTTTTCCTGCTCCGTCATTAACTCAGTTTGCTGTGTTTGGTCCATATAGATTGTATTTATTTCCCTAGAATCCTGCCTTGAATTTCTCGTAACTACGTTAGGTGTCGGACTCGTACAGTCTAATTTTCTGAGCAGCTCTCCCACCGTTGCCAAATCTTTCACTCCCGCCGAAATTAAATAGCGCCGTACCTCAACTGGGAACTGTTGAGAAATCGCTTCAATCATTTGTCCTTGACTCAATGGAGGTTGCAAAAATCTCAAGCATGATAACTGCTGCGCAAAATAATCAGCATAACGCGTTGGAAGCGTACTTGAGTATTTCTTCGAATACACCTCTGCTCTTAAATCATTCTGTGCTTCTTCTGACCAAAATCGTTTAATAAGGGCATCGGCGAACTCATTAAACTCAGTAAAAGTATATCGAAAAGCTCTGAACCAGAAAAGAGGGGATCCTTCGAGATAGCGTTCCACAAATTTAAGTTCTCTTTCCCTCGGAATTTGCGCCTCAACAAAGTAATCAGCTACATTTTTGACAAACTCTATCGGTGTATAATCATCTTGGTTGTTAAACCGTCGAGGTTTGTCTTCATAATTCCTTATTACAGTTATATTCTTGGCCTGATTCATTGGAGTACTGGTTGTACGTTCTCTGAACTCCCTCTCGTAACCTCGGGTTTTATTTTCCCTCCTCTCCAATATTTCCGTTTGTAGAAAGTTTACTTTCTCTTCTCTACGTTCCTCTTCCGAGCTAGTCCTAGTGAATTGTCTTCCATCCCTTTCTTCTTTCTCCCGCTCGTCACACTCTTCCAAGACCTCTTTAATGTGTCTTCCTATTTCCTTCTTTAATTCTTCCTTAATAGTCTCGATAGTGGATATATCGCATAAATTCAAACTCTGCAATTGATCTTTTAGTTCATCTATTTCCTTAGATTTACCATTACCTATCGCCTTAATGTCGTCAATTATCTTATCTAACTTAGATTTTACGTCATTAGATTCCTCTAAATCCAGTTTAAACTTAGAAACGTCGTCTACCTGAATCTTCTGTAAAGAATCAATACGACGGTTTACATCTTCACGTAAACTACTAATTTCTTTATTTAATTTTATTTCAGTACCAGCAAATTTACCTTCTACTTTTTTCTGTATTTCCCTCAAATGCTCTTTGTTAGCATTATCCCATTCAATTTTCCAGGTAACCGCATTTGCCTTTAAAATTTCCTCCATGTCGATTTCGAGATCTGCTTTTAGAATTTTATTATGATCTCCTACCTGAATTCTGAGAGAATCTACATTAATTTTCAACTGCTCTAGAGTATTGTGAGTTTGTGAAGAGTCATTAGCGAATTGATTCCTCAAAGCATCAATACTATCTTTATTTAAATCTTTATTCTTTTCTAAATCACTTCTGATCTCTACCTGAAACTTAGCATTACTTGCTTCAATGTTTTTGAGTTTCTCTTGCAAATCCGTCGAATTATTTTGAATCTTAACAACCCTTTCTTTCAACTGTGATGCCTGAGTCTTCATTTCACCAATCTCAACAAGCATGTCTCCGACCTTAGTGCGTACACTAGTTACATCTGTTTTCATTTTCCTCATATTATTGTGTATATTACCTACATCAATTTTAACATTGCCTATATCGGCCTTAACATCGGTTACGTCTGTTCTCAAGTTACCGATATCTATTTTAGTGTCATATAAATCGCTTTGAATATTACCAGTGTCAGTTTTGACATTGGCTATGTCAATTGTAATATTATTAACATTGGTCTGCATATTGCCAATGTCTGTCTTAACACCAGCAACTTCAGTCTGAATATTACCAACATCATTTTGAATACCAGTGGAACTTTCCTGCAAACGCGTTACCTTATCAGTCATAGATGTTGCACTGGTTTGCAAACCATCTAATGCTGATTTGACACTATCAAGGTCCTCTTTCATGCTGTCTTTGACAGAATCTGTCACTGTCTTGGTCATTCTCGCAATAACCTTATCCACAATTTTGTCCATCTCTTTCCTAGCATCCGCCTGGAGCTTGGCAAAGAGACCCTGGACCTCTTCACTAGACACAGTTGCCATAATACACAAATTCAAGCAAAGTGCTATAGGAATACAAACAACAGAGAGAGATGACAACACTACGAGCAAACAATTGGGTATTTTTCTTGTCTAATAAAGCCTTATATACTAGCTTACAATTATTTAGAACGCTTTCATTCATTTATATCGTCTTTGTCCACGCGGTTTAAATAATTATGCCATTACCTTAAATTTAATCCGGGATCTAATAATTTAATTTTAATGTTACATGGCTCTCAAATTCCATTCAACCGATTTATCAAAAATCAATACGTTCCGATTATAGGTAACCTTGCTGTATTTCCACCTATGTCTTCCTGTCGTAGGATTATAACATATCTGAACTTTCCTAATGCGCTTCAAAATAGCTCAACCAACGGTTCTGGAAAACCTCGGGATCTCCTCATAGTATGGTCGCCATTCTATCCTACTGTGCCCGTATCTATCATGAGGCCCGCTTGTCGAAATCCCAAGATGAAGATTGGATCGAAGATTCTCGAAGGCCCCGGCTCAAAACCTAGAAGATCTTCCGACAGGCACCTCAATGATAAATACACAGAGTAATGTTGTGTTAGGAGCAAACTACACTAAAAGCTCGAGATCCTTACCATAATCTCAGGTCGGAAAGGGTAAAGGAAAGCGCCACAACCAAAGAAAACCCCATCCCCTAAAACAACGCTAGCTATAATTAAATGAAGCCACGGAAAACTGACGTATAAAAGGATGAAATAAAGTTTATTGTCGAAAACAACAATAAAACAAAATAAATGAAACAAATATTAAAGTAGAATATACAAGAGACTCGAATGCCTCCATAGTCAAAGTGTTCAGATCGCAAATGATCCACACTCATCAGCTGATTTTTATCTACGAAGTTATTTTGATTTTAAAAAATATTACTGTTACCTTTTCCAGACAAAAGACGATACAAAAAAAGAATTCTTAACAAAACTATCGAGAAATCTATACAAAGTAGAACTTCCATACAATAAAGAAAATTAAAACGTGGCTGGACTTAATTCCTCAAACGATCAGCTGTTTGTAAATGCAAAACTACCTATCAGCGATCAGCTGTTTCTCATACAAGGGCTCCATTTATACTTGTGATTGAACCCATAATCACACATTTTTACAGTCCGCAAATACACAAACATTTACAAAAATATTACACTTCACAAGTTCTGAAACAACAGAGGAGAACAATATATTTCTCCACAATCTATTTAGATAGATTTGCACTTAATGTCTGTCCCAGACATTCCTTCACCTATCTTGGAGTGTTCAAACCCCTCCAGCATTTCTCGAATTGTATTATTCCTCAAGAATAATTCTCAAACTCCTTTTCTTCAAACCTCATGCAACTTCAAACCTATTCATGACGTTGCGATTCGCCAATTAAATTTAAATAAAGTTTAAAAAGAAAATTTAAATATTTATGTTAATTACATTCCACAAGTTTAGATAAATTATCCGATTGCGTTAATATTTGTTAATAATATTTTCATTATATAAATTAAATAAACATCCAACGCTGTTTATGAGAGTAGGTTAATCATTAGGTCAAACCTTTTCATAATATAGTTTATAGGAATTATAATTAATCCACCTTCGTTAATTATTAAGATCACTCAATATTTATCTTTATACTGCAAGTTTAGATCGGTTTAAATGTTTATATCAGTCTAATGTGGTCGTACAATTAAGTAAAGCTCATATGATTATTATTTCAATTATTCGAGTTAATAGTTTAGTCTTTATCTCTTCATTACGAGTTGCTTCCTACCATTGCTCCCATCTATTTGTCCCTCTTATCAGTAACCTCGTGAATTCACCCAGTTCTCGCTTCCATACAGCAATGTCTGTTTAACTACTAAGCAATGTAGAGTACAGTAGTTACTGCATTGTCTTGTCCGCACCTCGCTACCCTCCTGAGAGAATTCACAGCCTAATGGTCCACCTGGTCTAATATAGATCATCCTGTCTTTCTTCCTCATTGACATCACGATCGTATTTGAATTGCTGACGGTATGTGAAAGCTATTGCAGAATAATTCCTCCATTTGTCTTTGTAGCCTTATGCTGGGTGAGCAGAAAAAAGCGGAACCGCGGAAATTTGTGAGTGAGTTGGACGTCCAGTGACGCAATATAGTTTATGCTGAGGTGTTTGGATGGCCCAATGACAAAATACAGTATACGCTACGGTTTTTGGACGGCCAGTGACGCAATGCAGTTCACGCCACGGTTTTTGGACGGCCAGTGACGCAATACAGTTTACGCCAGTGTTTTTTGCTGGCCAAAGACGCAATACAGTTTACGCCACGAGTTTTGGACGGCCAGTAACGCAATACAGTACACGCCACGGTTTGTGGACGGCCAGTGACGCAAGACAGTTTACGCCACGGTTTTTGGACGACCAGTGACGCAATACAGTATACTAAACGGTTTTTGGACGGCCAGTGACGCAATACAGTTTACGCCACGGTTTTTGGACGGCCAGTGACGCAATACAGTATACTCCACGGTTTTTGACGGCCAGTGACGCAATACAGTTTACGCCACGATTCTTGGACGGCCAGTGACGCAATACAGTATACGCCTCGGTTTGTGGACGGCCAGTGACGCAATACAGTATATGCCTCGGTTTGTGGACGGCCAGTGACGCTACACAGTACACGCCACGGTTTGAGGACGGCCAGTGACGCAATACAGTACACGCCACGGTTTGTGGACGGCCAGTGACGCTACACAGTACACGCCACGGTTTGAGGACGGCCAGTGACGCTACACAGTACACGCCACGGTTTGAGGACGGCCAGTGACGCAATACAGTACACGCCACGGTTTGTGGACGGCCAGTGACGCAATACAGTATACGCCTCGGTTTGTGGACGGCCAGTGACGCTACACAGTACACGCCACGGTTTGTGGACGGCCAGTGACGCAATACAGTATACGCCTCGGTTTGTGGACGGCCAGTGACGCTACACAGTACACGCCACGGTTTGTGGACGGCCAGTGACGCAATACAGTATACGCCTCGGTTTGTGGACGGCCAGTGACGCTACACAGTACACGCCACGGTTTGAGGACGGCCAGTGACGCAATACAGTACACGCCACGGTTTGTGGACGGCCAGTGACGCAATACAGTATACGCCTCGGTTTGTGGACGGCCAGTGACGCTATACAGTACACGCCACGGTTTTTGGACGGCCAGTGACGCAATACAGTACACACCACGGTTTGTGGACGGCCAGTGACGCTATATAGTTTACGCCACGGTTTTTGGACGGCCAGTGACGCAATACAGTACACGCCACGGTTTTTGGACGGCCAGTGACGCAATACAGTACACGCCACGGTTTGTGGATGGCCAGTGACGCAATACAGTATACGCCTCGGTTTTTGGACGGCCAGTGATGCTATACAGTACACGCCACGGTTTGTCGACGGCCAGTGACGCAATACAATACACGCCACGGTTTTGGACGGCCAGTGACGCAATACAGTACACGCCACGGTTTGTGGATGGCCAGTGACGCAATACAGTACACGCCACGGTTTTGGACGTCCAGTGACGCAATACAGTATACGCTACGATTTTTGGACGGCCAGTGACGCAATACAGTATACGCCTCGGTTTTTGGACGGCCAGTGATGCAATACAGTACACGCCACGGTTTTTGGATGGCCAGTGACGCAATACAGTACACGCCACGGTTTTTGGTCGACGAGTGATGCAATACAGTACACGCCATGGTTTTGGACGGGCAGTGACGCAATACAGTATACGCCTTGGTTTTTGGACGGCCAGTGACGCAATGCAGTTCACGCTACGATTTTTGGACGGGCAGTGACGCAATACAGTATACGCCTTGGTTTTTGGACGGCCAGTGACGCAATGCAGTTCACGCTACGATTTTTGGACGGCCAGTGTCGCAATACAGTTCACGCCATCTGCTAGTACTAAACTCGCTTCAATACGTGAGCTCTCTAGGTCACCGACCATAAACCGTGGCATCAGCATCTCCTGTCATCTGCTGGTACTAAACTCGCTTCAATGCGCGAGCTCTCTAGGTCACCGGCCATAAACCGTGTCATCAGCATCTCCTGTCATCTGCTGGTACTAAACTCGCTTCAATACGTGAGCTCTCTAGGTCACCGACCATAAACCGTGGCATCAGCATCTCCTGTCATCTGCTGGTACTAAACTCGCTTCAATGCTTGAGCTCTCTAGGTCACCGACCATAAACCGTAGCGTCAGCATCTCCTGTCATCTGCTGGTACTAAACTCGCTTCAATGCTTGAGCTCTTTTGGTCACCGGCCATAAACCGTGGCATCAGCATCTCCTGTCATCTGCTGGTACTAAACTCGCTTCAATGCGCGAGCTCTCTAGGTCACCGGCCATAAACCGTGACGTCAGCATCTCCTGTCATCTGCTAGTACTAAACTCGCTTCAATACGTGAGCTCTCTAGGTCACCGACCATAAACCGTGGCATCAGCATCTCCTGTCATCTGCTAGTACTAAACTCGCTTCAATGCGTGAGCTCTCTAGGTCACCGGCCATAAACCGTGGCGTCTGCCTCTCCTGTCATCTGCCAATACTAAACTCGTTTCAATACGCGAGCACTCTAGGTCACCGGCCATAAACCGTGACGTCAGCATCTCCTGTCATCTGCTAGTACTAAACTCGCTTCAATGCTTGAGCTCTCTAGGTCACCGGCCTTAAACCGTGGCGTCAGCATCTCCTGTCATCTGCTGGTACTAAACTCGCTTCAATACGCGAGCTCTCTTGGTCACCGGCCATAAACCGTGGCATCAGCATCTCCTGTCATCTGCTGGTACTAAACTCGCTTCAATATGCGAGCACTCTAGGTCACCGGCCATAAACCGTGGCGTCAGCATCTCCTGTCATCTGCTGGTACTAAACTCGCTTCAATATGCGAGCTCTCTAGGTCACCGGCCATAAACCGTGGCGTCAGCATCTCCTGTCATCTGCTAGTACTAAACTAGCTTCAATACACGAGCTCTCTAGGTCACTGGCCATAAACCGTGGCGTCAGCATCTCCTGTCATCTGCTGGTACTAAACTCGCTTCAATGCGCGAGCTCTCTAGGTCACCGGCCATAGACCGTGGCATCAGCATCTCCTGTCATCTGCTGGTACTAAACTCGCTTCAATACGCGAGCTCTCTTGGTCACCGGCCATAAACCGTGGCATCAGCATCTCCTGTCATCTGCTGGTACTGCCCCCGTAATTGAATTATGTAGAGACCACGGTGGCTATATTTGAAATTATAAGGAGAGTTATGGCTGTCATAGTTATGACGTGGGTAGTCATGACGTAAGCACGGATGACGTAAATGCTATGACTGCAGGCTACTTGAGCCGAGATTCTCAGTGACGTCAGCATTTTTAGTCCAGAATGTTCCAAGATTTACGACGCAGTCGCAGGAAACGAGGAATTCTGCTGAGGAAGAAACTATGCTATTGGAGGAGAGGCTTGAACCAATGAACGATAGTTTAAAGGAAGACGGAGATTGCTGAAACTATGGTATTTTTATTACTTTTGGAATGCAGAATTGTGGAAATCCATTTGCAGTAGAAGCATTGATTTGGAATTTTGGTGAAATTTATTTTCAGTTTTTGAATTTTGAAAATCCGTCATGTATTAACGAAGTTGGAACTTTTAGCGATGACGCAGTATCACGCTTTGGAAGGGATGGAAACGCCCATCGAGAAGTTAATAAAAGGGCTTGCGCAGAAGAGAGGAGCCTCTTTCGTTCTCTGATCATTCTGAGATCTCATGCTCAGATCATCGAAGTATATTTGTGAAAGTTCTTTTCTTATACATTCATTATAGTGAGACGTCGAAGTGAACAGCAGTGAAAAGAATCGACTTTATAACGCGTGGCGAGGCCACTATATTAACGAGATCCAGGTCAAACTAGGTGAAGTTGAAACGGACCTTAGAAAGCTTCTACAAGTTTAGCTTCGAACAGTTAGCGGTCTCCGATAAGCCAATTGTATTGTGCAGTGCTACATGCAGTTATAGAGAAAGGCTGAACAATTTCGACCGAGTAGTTTAAAAGATATTAGCAGTTTTATACGACTGGCAAAAGTGATTATCTCGCCACTAGAGAAGCACTTTTGTATAGCCAGAATCAACGCAAGGCTGACGCTGCGAGTGGAGTAGAAAGACTTCAGATTGCTTGGTTACACAACGATACCAGTATAATGGAGCAATTGAATACGGCAGTTTGTTCTTCTAACACTACAACCGAAGAGCAAATGGAAGGCTAAGAGGGCTTATTGCAATTGGGACATACTTCAACGGAGTAAGATAGCGACATGGAACTTCGCTAATTGCTATTCCACACAAGCGAACATGCGGTGAATACCATCTACACCCATGTTTCGTAATTAAAGGCTGAATACCATCGAACAGCCATAGAAACAATTTCATACTCTGAATATGAATAATTTCTTCGGAAATTTCTACAAAACTTCATGACGATTGTCTACTGGAACTTCAGGGAATTTTTCAAGAGAGGTCAGGGATATCCCGACTCACAAAGAAGATTATTGCCGGAAGGATGTCTATTCGTCTTCGAGGAGCAGAGCGATTCACGGAGAAGGAAGCAGTTCGATTCTCCGAGGGTGCTATTTCCTATTTCGAGGATGGAGCTCAGCTTTAACGTGGTGAAATGGATCCATCAGCAGTCTTCTTTGGGGAATTTTCCTCTGGAACGTCAATCGGCAGATAAGGTAGTCGTGAACGTTTATTGTATTTGAGTTTACTAATAATGTTTGAGCAACCATTTTTCCCATATTTTTATCCTCATGTATTTTGCCCTATTTTCTTGTTGAGATTCTTATTCTCAGTACACCTTGATGAGTTTTGCATTTTTCGACGATTTATTAAGATATTGTTATGTCATGGGCATAGTTAATGATTTTGAATCAGTTGAGACTGATAGTTGGATTTTCAGTAATTAATTTTGTTTGTAGTCACGATTTGACTGTAAGTTAATGATTTTTATGGCAGATTTAAATGCAGACAGCGTGTCACTTTATTAAAGTAATTCTACCCCAGTTTAATTACTTTGAACAATTTTCTGTCATCATCAAGAAGGAAGAACATTTAAATGATTTTAGAGCGTTAAAATCTCTTACGTTGTCGACGATCTTGGAAATACTAGTCGTTATTTGTATTGATTGCAACACAGACATTTATCGTCAGTTATGAATGAACATTGCATTATAGACACTTTTGTGAAAGAGTAATGTTAATAATGAATTATTGAATGCATTAAAGTCAAGTACTTTTGTTAGGAGTTTTTCTCAATTAGAGAATTATATAACGATGTTTGCATTCCCCAGTCTAATTGGATTCTATTCGACTACTTTGCATTTTAGTCGCACTTTATTTGAAGATAGTATTTTTATACTACAATTTTTTTTAAGATGTTAATCTTAAATTTTGATAGACCAGACAGGCGTATATAAGCGTATTCACTATTAAATTTGTTTGTGATTGGCAAGTTTTGACTTCATTTCGGTTCATGAATGAAATCCACGAAGGTTATAGAAAAACAGTTTTGAAACAATTAATGATTATAAAAATTTTTAAGTGGAACTATGAATGTATAATCGCTAGTGCAGCGCGTGTTGAAAGTCGCTGAGATATAATGCCCTTGAATATGAAGGAGGTTCCCACAGGAATAAATGTTAAAGAATTATTTGTGGAAGTTTTGTAAGTGATGTGGAAGTTTTTAAATGCCATATAGATTAATATATGATGATTTTGGGCATATTTTTAATGCAGATTGTGGATTAACTTGTTAGCGAAGGATTTTCCGCTGGAATAAGATTGTCATAGTTCGTTGAAAATTAATCAAGTGATTTACTGTTATAATTAACACGAGTTTTGAAAGAATTTGAGATAAGATTTTGAATGAAGATTGCCGTCACAAATCATTATTAAAACCTTTATTAAACCAGATTGTGACATTAACATGTATAACTAACCTTCATTGGTCGATTATATTAAACAGGATTATAAAATTACCAACCGAATGAACATGTGGCTAATGTATTTATTAAATTAATAATTTAAACAATTTAAATGTTAATATTGTAAATAATTGCTGTAAATATTTTTGAAAATAATGTGAAACGAGAGTGATGTGAAAGGCGTGCTTATAATATTTTTATTGTCTTTGACAAATATTATAAACAATTTCTAATTGTTATAAATAATTTATGTGATTTTGTTATAAACATTTAAGAGCTAATTAAACATTTGGATTGAAGTTAACAAGTTTAAGAAATTAACATAATGATCCACTAGGACGTGAGCAAAGTACTTGAAAGATTTGCGTAAATATAATGTGAGTTGTCTTGTGGACATTTAAAAGCTTGAGAGTGCAGGCAGTATTCTTACGTAACATAGCATGTGAGAAGGGAGTGCATTTGACCAGTATGCAACAGGCTGAGGGTAGCCCGCAGCTGTGCCAACATATGGTTCTCAGGGAGTGAGGTCGTACACACTTTGGCCTTGCGACTATAAATACCATTCTCTTGTTTATTAAAAGGAAACCAAATGCTCTATATATGTCACACCCTGACGTCCTTTTCCAATCCAATAGTGTTATGAATATTACGTTATTTGGAGCTCTTGGGAGCTAAAATGTTTTACATCATGTTGTATGATAATTTTTGCAAGTCCTACTGGAGGACGTAGTCAGATTGACTTGGGCTACTGATAGCCACGTTGTTTATGTTGTGTTAGTAAAATCATACCCTTTATTAGAAATAAAGCTTTTGTACAGTTCAAAGTTCTCGTCTTCGTTCTGGTTCATTTTTAAATGTCATGGTGGAGGTTATTGTGTGAACAGACTTTTAGTGATCCTGTTGTCAACTCAAACCCCGAGATAATTAAGAGGTAAGTAACGGTAAGTATAAACCCCCGTCTATTTTGGTGTGTTCCACAATGATTTCCTGTGAATTTCTGTGCTCTTATCTCGATAGTATCTGTCAGTGCCATTTTCATTGATGTAACTGTGCCGGTGCGATTGATAATTGGCAATCCGATTGAGAGGGCGGATATCTGACAGCCTACTATCCAGGTAAACCGGCCATAAACCGTGGCGTCAGCATCTCCTGTCATCTGCAAGTACTAAACTCGATTCAATGCGTGAGCTCTCTAGGTCACCGGCCATAAACCGTGGCGTCTGCCTCTCCTGTCATCTGCCAATACTAAACTCGTTTCAATACGCGAGCACTCTAGGTCACCGGCCATAAACCGCGGCGTCAGCATCTCCTGTCATCTGCAAGTACTAAACTCGCTTCAATATGCGAGCTGTCTAGGTCACCAGCCATAAACCGTGGCGTCAGCATCTCCTGTCATCTGCTAGTACTAAACTCACTTCAATGCGTGAGCTTTCTAGGTCACCGGCCATAAACCGTGGCGTCAGCATCTCCTGTCATCTGCTAGTACTAAACTCACTTCAATGCGCGAGCTCTCTAGATCACCGTGGAGTGAACTGTACAGTGGCGGCCGGGTGTACTCAAGGTCGCGCCACCGTGCGATGTTTCAGTCTTTGTTGAACGTTTGCGACAATGTATTTACTGTGTAGGCTGGTTCCGCTTTATGATGCTCACCCGGTGTTCTCATTATTCAAGGACAAAGGTAAATGATGTATGTTAAGTGTTAGTGTTACGTTATCTATAGTTTGGTTCCTCTCAAATGTTATGTCCTAATATTGGTACGTTTGTGTGCAAAAAAAAAAAAAAAAAAATTTTTTTATAAATATTTGTTTGAAAAAAATATTTTGTAGTTTCCCATTTTAAGTTAGCTGTACGGTACCACTATGAATTTTAAGACAGTATCTTTGAAAGATGAAAATGTTGTTTTACTTGATATTGATAAAATTAACATGAGTCTGCAGACTCTTTGGATATATGTTAAAAGCCAGGGTCATAATTCCTGCCTGTGCATCACAATTTGTATTTACTGGTCTGATGCAGCTCTTCATGGATCCTTGTCCGGAGCTAATCATTTCATCTCTACAAAGCTTACACACATTACATCCAAGTAAATCTGTTGAACTTAGCCTACCCCTACAGTTCTTGTCCTCGACCCTTCTTTCCGTAATGTCCCCGTCCATCGACAGTGGATCGGATGGCCCGGCAAAAGACATCGCGATACACGCCGAAAAACCCGGGATCAAAGCGTACATAAAAAAACCTGATTGGGATCTAGGTGCAATTTGATCACACGCAAAAAAATGTCGGAGGAATGCGACATCGAGTGATCTCGGTGTGGTTAAAAGGAGAGGCGTACCTGGGAAAATCAATTTCCCCCTGGATCCAAATCAATCCTAACACTGAAAAGAAAATACATATTAGTAAAAATCAGAAGTGCAAAAACGTTAATAAAATCAAAAAGGTTTCATTTATTTTCAGCCCACAAACCAACAAGTAACAACCAAAATAAAATATCCAGTCCTATCCTACCTCAGGGATTCAATCTAACTTATTACTTGCTGTGGACTGCAAAAAAATAATTTTAAACTCATATCGAGAGAAAAAGAAAATTTAGTTGAATAGGGTCAATGAATCTCCTAACCTTGGATATAATGAAATTAGGAGATTTGATAAAGTGATTTCTGACTGGAAATACAAATTTAGATAGTGTCCAATTTGACTATGAGGAACTGTCGTACACCCAGAATGTTCATCATATGGTGCCTCAATTAATTAAATGTGAAATTACGTGACCAGATTACAACATATTTGGGATAGACAAATTAATTTAGGATAAATTAACTCGCCTGGAAATAAGTCATGTGGATCTCCATTCTAGCTAAAGGAATGGCCTCAAATTGCACAAACCTGCCAACAGCAATCAAAAATAATTAAATAAATGAATAATTAAAGTCTCTATCAGACCTTCAATCAACTTCATAATATTAACAAATTTATATTTAATTAAATTATCTATTTTACAACTATATTTTCCTAATATTTACAACATTTTCATTTAATCTTATTTGTGGTAAATTCAGTTCATCAGTGCATAATATTTCAAATTAGTGAGTTAATTGCAAACACCAATGATCTTCTTCAATATGTGGATTGATCAATCATTTATGCTTAATTCGCATGTATTCCAACAATGAACTACTCGTCTGCAAAAAATTGCACTGTTCACAAGTTTCCAAGCTTCAAATTGTTTACGGATAAATTGTTCATGACATAATTGTCTATTATTAATTATCCACGTGTCCATAAATTAATGATTTACTTATTTACAAACTCTTTCCTTTCCTTTTTACAAATCCTTTCCTTATCCATTTAATTATTTACTATTTAATTGTTTCACAAATTCATCAATTCAACCATTTAAATATCCATCAGACCTTTCTATCATTATTACGACGTTGACAAAATTATGTATAGATTCAATAAAAAAATACTCCCAACAATACGTATCAGGTCTGCATTCATTCATTATCCATTTAAGAAATTACGTGGTCTCATTTGATAACGAAAATTCTTCTAGTAATAAGTCAATTCTGCCATCACGATCAATGCATAGTGAAATTTATACATCAGCACGACTCTGTACACTGACTAGTTTTCATTAAAAAATCTAATAGTAGGTCCACGTTTCAACTATTAATGCCTGTAGTCAGTTTATCTTATAAATCCATTTTTTTTGTTTATATTGCAATATTACATATTTTTTTACTGACTACTACTTAGTAAGTCTTCACCGAATATGTGAATATAATTCTTATGATTCATCTTTTTTATAGTATCGACCACTACTGATATATCTGACTCTATTTTTCTTAGTTATTATCTATCATTAACTTAGATCACCTGTTCACATAAGAAAGCACACCAATAATTTTCTTTTGTGTTTGAACAACAAAGTCAAATGAACAGAGCGTGTAAAAAATCAAAGTCAAATTCAAACTCAAACTGAAAATAAAGAACGATCTCTGAAATTGGAGACGTTATCTCCGATGATTAGAAACGTGTGATCCAAAATCGAAAATAGGGTAGCATGGCTCAAATCTATACCATAGATGAATATCATTGCTCCAAAACCATTCTGGCCTACCATAATCAATTAGATCTCAAATTCGAACCGATTATGCATCTGTCAGAAAGCAGAAATATCCGAAGAAATTTTCCTAAATATTTGAGAATATCGAAGGTCATTACGATGTGAAGCAAAGGTAATCATCATCATAATCATCAAACGATAATGATCGTCCACTTAAAGCTTGTGAGGAAGAAAAATAAAAATATTGTAATTGGAATTGAACTGAAATACGATGAAGTCCCATACTAGCATCATGACGACTAATTACACCCTTAAAATTCACCTAAGTACTGTGAGCATCTGATAATGATAATCAGACTATAAATTCTGGTTCCAAAAAGCTTGCTTTCTAATCTCAAAATGTTGACTTATTCATTACCTACTTCATTAAATAATTAACTAATTAATCACATGACTGGTATAATGGCTAACTAAAATGAGTAGATAGTCTACCCATTCTACTTAAATAAGGTGAAGTGTGGCTCACCGACTGGTCGAAAAATGGTTAGATAATTGTGGAACAAGCCTGGCAAAAATCTGGATCTTGAAGCGGGGTACCACGTTTTCCATCGTCCTCCCCATTTTCTTTCTTCTTTTTCCATTTTCCAGTAAGATGATTTTCTTGCCTCCCGAATTCGGGCTCGGAACTCCCCGTACCGTTCCATGCCAGTCCTAATGCGGCTTCCCACAAAATCTGCATCTCCCATTGGTAGTTAAATCATCCTATCGAGCCTCCTCGTGGCGGTCTAGTTACCCATGTTAAATGAGAAAAAGTTCGGATTGAAATAATATGGCCACAAATATGCGCACGTTAGGAAAAGTTCTGGCTCCATGACGGATTTCACAAATCCTTATGTGGTACACGGCTCCTATTTCAACAGAAATGGTGATGTTCCACCCCGTGTAGTGCCATGAGTCCACCGCGACGATAATGTTCTGTACTCCTCAAGGATTAGTACAATTACGACCAACTTAGCACAGATTGTAAGTGCCGAAACGCTGTGATCTTTAATGCTTGCCTCGACCTTCGAATGCACAAGTTCATAACAAGCCTCTGCCAAGCGACTTGAGCAGTAAGTTCCCATTCTGCTAGGTAGAAAAGCACGAACTAATATAGCCAGTCATACATGGCCATAGGGCCCTTTTGCATAACTCCAAAATATAAAAATAAGATTGCCAGTGCATTTTATATTCACAGGTTTCAAGATTCGTTTTCTAGCACTCCCGTTGTCCACAAAGCCGTACCATGCTCTTCGTCGCTTGCAATGCGCCCGCACACGATAGATAAATCCACCCTGCGCGTGGCGGCGATACTTTTCCCTAGAACACAAAATTCTCTCTGTCCACATATGAGTCTCGACAACTCACCGCTGCACCGAGGCAGTCACGTGGATATTCCGCGCACGCACTCTGGCGTTAATCAGTCACCTGTTGCGTGAAGTAACCGCTGGTCAATGAACCAGCAACGTGGACACATATATCGCTTGCGTGACGTAACCGCAGGTCGGTTGCATACAATGTTGCCATATCCATACACGCGTCAACCTAACATGGCCTCTTGGTGTTGGGCACAGTAACTAACTTTGCTATTCCTGGGTGTTTTAGTATGCGTCCTACCAACCTATATCTTCCCTTTATTAGCAGTCGCCAGAAACATATCTCCTCTCCCAATCGTGTTAATACCTCTTCATTTGTTACACTATATCGACCCATCTGATCATCATTCTTCTGTAACACCACATTTCAAATGCTTCTACTCTTCCATTTTCAATTGTGCCAACAGTTCAAGTTTCATTTCCATAGAGCGCCACGCTCCAGAGAATGGCTTTCAAAAATGACTTGCTAATACCTAAATATATATTTGATGTCAATAATTTTCTGTACTGTAGGAATGCTTTCCTTGTCTGAGCCAATTTACTTTTTATATCCTCTTTGCTTAGTCCATCACTGGTTATTTAGCAGCGGAAGTCTCCTACTTCCTTTAGCTTTTCACCTGCCAATTTGATGTCGATAGGAGTTTCTGATTTATAGGGATGAGATAATGCTGAGGGAGCTTTAGTTCCCCAGCAAAGGTCGTTGTGCATTGTCCAGTACCCGATGGGGTTCAGGCACGGTGTATAGGGCAGTACAATGGTATATCCACACACGGTGAGCTTTGATACATTTGAGACCAATGCACATATAAGTCTGATCCCAGTGTAGCCTATGGTTTGTGGCGACAACCAAGCAATGTGTGAACGTCAAGAATAGTGATTGACGAGGTGCCGGGCAGGTGTGCCAGAAGGCTGTTAAGACTATTCCACGTAATATTATGTAGACTCGCTCTAAATTTCTCATGTGCATACGACTGACCATTTATACCAAAGCCTGCTGACAAGATTTGTAGTCTACATCTGAAATCCCCGCATCAGACACTACACAAGCCTAGAAGAAATGTTTCAGTTTAATTTCTTGACAATGAAAGCCAATATTCCACTCATCTTTTGCCGTTATCTTCCAATCAGCTGCAGTTTATGGAATTTCAGAGGGATTTCTGGACGATGTTAGGGTATTATTTTGGGGCATCCTTTTTCAAATTATAAATCACATAATAATTATGTGTATACAGTAACCAGAGAATTGTTGCAGCACTAGTAATAGTGACATGTGATTCCATCTACCAACTTCCATGAGATAAGGATCACATTGATTTGTATTTCCCCTCTTTCAATCCACTGAATCAAACTGAAAAGGGGGCCTTATTGCGACAAAGCCTCCACAAAGTTTGATTCCGTGTCTCGACATGGGAAAGAGTTTGGTTGCAGTGAACCTAATTCTCAAGGAGAGGTTGCGGTATGAGTAAAATATCACTTCTACCAACTGTGTATCTAAATCAATCATAACTCTTCTGACAACTGCATTAATCAAGGTTTTAGCCTTTGTACTCATGATGATTATTATTATTATTATTATTATTTTAATTCTATGGTCTGCACTCTGAGCGTTCTATTTTCCTCTGGAATCGCTCTTCGTATCCTCTGTTTGTTGATATTCGTCTCTATCGTAGTGTTTGTCTTTCAATGCCTTTAGTGTGCTCGTCATGTATTTTAAGTCTTATATTGTAATATGTAACTCTCTCATGTCTTCCTTAAGTTCTGTGATCCATTTGTACTCATACATGACGAATAATAAATTTTCTAGGCAAACTTTTTGAATTTTAAAAAGCCTACGGTACGGTATGCGTTGTAACCAGTGCTGGATTAACCATAAGGCACAATAGGCAATTGCTTGGGGCCCCCAGCTCAAAAGGGCCCCCAAAAAGGATAAAATCCCACTAAAAATGGAAAAAAAAATTTATTTTTTGGAATTTTATTGGGGGAAAAAGGGCAAATAAATTAGGTACCGAAAAAATGTGAAGCTTGGAATTACAGTTCTAATTTTACAGTCTAATTTCTTGGTTTATACTTCGTAAAGTGCTGTTCGTAAATTCTCTCTGCCCGGGTTTTTCCCATTAACTCTATCTTCTTATTATACTTCCAATTCATAAATAATTTAACTATTGTTTGACACATTCCAAGTCAATCGAAATTTCAACTTTCTGTTCGCACTATTTAAGGATTGGAAGCAATTGATTGATACTCCCACGTTCGTGTTACCTTTACTGCATACAGAGAAATCAAATGAAATTACGAGCAATTTTATAGTAATCAATTTTATATTTTAATAACCTTTACTATAATTTCAGTTTTAGGTCGGGTCCCAACATTCCCAAAATGCCATGACTATTTGAATTAACTGATAAGTCCCCGCCCCCCCCCCCCCCCCGGCCTTCCCCTCCACTTTATTAGTCATAGATAAGCTCGGAAAGAGTATTTCCAAATTCTGACAATCTGGTCTGTAGAGTAATTTCGGAAACAAGTAACGTGCTCCCGCTTGAGTTCAGACTTATCGACGGTTTTGTGATCGACAATTTTAATTCGTTAGTGTTCGATGAACAGTTTTATCTGTGTATCAGATTGAATTAAAACCCCAACTCAAAAATGTCTTCACATACATATTTGAATGGTGCACAAAAAAACTTGCCAAGGACAAAAATTACCGAGAAAGTGTGGTGATAGAGAAAGTGCCAAAACTGACTAAATTTTGCCTTCGGAATGAAACCTCTTCAAATTCATCGGAAAATCAAGGATCTGCCACCAGCGATGGATCAAAGAAGCAAAACAAAACGAACACTGGTCACGCAGAAGACCCGGATAATGATCCGGTCATTTCAAGGTCTCAAACGTCCAGTTCTTCTTCCGAGGATGAAAATGAAGCTGGACAACCAGGTGCCGAAAATTTGAACCGTTTCACTGATCCAGGACGTTGGGGAAAATTAACCAGTGAAGACATACAGTTTTGGGTTACACATGGTCCGACAAATTGTCAAAATTTAACTGGGCCGTTTGAATCGTCCAAACGTCGATATGATAAGGAATCAACGTCAAGATATTGCTCCCAAAATTTATTCTTTGGAAAGAAACCAAACGGAGAGAATACAAAAGGAGATTGGCTCATTTATTCACCTGCGAAAGTTAAGCTTTGATTAACAATTGAGCCATTCATGTATTTATGATACATTGACAGTTTTTGAAATGTTATGCTATTTTTATAAAAAATGATTGTAACTTATGTTTATTTTTATTTTTCTGTTTTTGGAATTCTAGTTCAATTTTATTCGTTTACAGACTTCAATAAGTTCTCCCTTATGTGTAACAACGCGGAATTTTTGAGCACCATATGCACTTCTGGTAGCTTGGTCCAAATTATCAGCAACGAGCGTATCACGCAAAGTACATTAAAACGCAACTAAAACTTTAGAATTTTGACAAGAATAAGATCAAATTTTTTAGTTAATTTTTGTTAATCAGATTGCTTTTTTCGGAATTTTAGTCAATCGTATTCGTTTCAATTTCTTTTAAATTATCATCAATTATAAACGCTTTTATTTAACTTTACTTGTGACAAATCAATTCTTGCAACAACAAGATAGAAATCTTACCAAAACGAATCAAATTTTGCATAGTTGTGTAACTTGAAATTACAAATAAATTGTTAAAAAAACACTCTTTTAGTCCAAAAAAATACGATCATGCAAAAGCATTCAAAAAATCGAAAAAGCAACTGAAGCGCAAAACAATTACAAAAAAGTCAAAAGTGATTCAAGAAAATAATAATCGTTTTCATTAAACTTGAAACGCAACGCAAAAAATACAAAATTTAAAAAATCAGGTAAATTTATTAAATTTATTGATATTCAATAAATGATCAAAATTTTTATGATCAATAAATGATCGAAAATACATCGCTTTTGGAGAGGTACGATGCTACTTTTTAATCTCCAGACTAAAGGGGTTAACATTTCAGTTTCATTTTTGTTCTCAAATTATAATAATATATTTTGTTTTATTTTCGGGCCGAGTCTATTGCTTTTTTACAAGTTATTTTTGCCACCATAAAAATCAAATAGACTTGCGCGTGAAGGGTATGATGATTGGAAGAACGTCGGGATTCATTTACAGCAGCAAGAGAAGAATTTGAATCATCGGGAGAGTGTGCTAATTTACCTAGAAAAACGGAAACATGAAAATTTGCTTGATCTATTCAGAAATGGACTACTTGAAGAAAAAAAAAGCTATTGGCGCGATGTTATAAAACGTGTAGTTGCTGTTATCAACACTCTGGCACAACGAGGATTGTCATTCCGAGGTATGAACGTGCGCTTTGGAAAGCCGGATAATGGGAATTATTTAGGTATACTTCTTGTGCAGTTTGATCCATTTTTGCGGGATCATATTGTACGATACGGAAATGCTGGAAAAGGTGTTCCTTCGTATTTATCCAAAACGATCTGCCAAGAGTTAATAAACATCATGGGCAAAAAAGATAGATCATATATTTTAGAAGAGATGTCTCTATCTCTATATTACAGCCTTTCCGTTGATTCAACTCCCGATATATCGCATATAGATCAATTGTCAGTTGTGCTCCGGTATGTTTCTCCAAAAGATCAGAAACCAGTTGAAAGGTTTATATCTTTTCTTGAAACAGAAGGTCATACTGGCGAAAGTTTGAAAACTCAAACTGTGAACTTCGTCACTGAATATTGAGGTTTGGAAATTCAATATTATAGAGGACAGTCCTATGACAACGCACCAAACATGTCTGGAAGGTATCAGGGTCTGCAAGCCAAAATATTAGAACTGAATAAATATGCGATTTATGTTCCTTGCGGTACACACACATTCCCTCGATTTAGTTGGACAATCAGCTGTTAAATGCTGTTTTTACGCAGTTGATTTTTGTCGATAATGATTTTTTAACTTTGGGCGTGTTGAAAAATTATATCAAAAACTTTGAAATCATTGTCAGATACGCGCCGCGAAGCACATGCTAATGCAACGAACGCGGTTTATGATTCGTTTCATAAAATTGTCGAGGCTTGAGAAAGCATTGAAGATGACGAGTCAGAAAATAATGACACTCGGCATGAACGGGGTGCATCGCAAACAGAATGCAAAAATTCGATTTCGGGTTCATGTTAATTTTGTGGGATTCAATTTTGACTTCTATGCATGCAACTAGTAAATCATTACAAGCTGAACAGATCGACTTACAAACGTGTGCTGCCTTGTATAAAACTTTGTTAGGCAAGTTTCGTGGTAATTCTGATATATTCAAGGAAAAGGCTAAGAAATTTTTACCTGGTGTATCGTATTCTAAAAAGAAATCGTCACATAGAAGGAGAAAAAAAACAACCGAACGACGGAGGCTCTCCTGAAGTCGAATTTTCGCCTCGTGAGAATTTCAGAATAACAGGTTTTCTCGAAATCATCGATAAACTCAACGTCGAAATTTTAAAAAAGGCAAAATTTATATGGATGTTTCCAAGAAATTTGCATTTTTGAATCATTTTTCAATGAGCGATGAAGAACTCTGTGAAACAGTAAACAATTTGGTTGGCTTCTATGATAAAGATTTGGAAGAATTTTCTGCTGAACTGAAACATATTCATTCTTATATAAACAACGGATACACCGCTGCAGAGAATTCTGATTGTCAGTTGTATGAGATTTTAATGAAAGTCCAATTGGCAAATGTATTTCCGAATGTAGAAATAGCTCTCCGATTTGTTTAAACTTTAATGATAACGAGCTGTACTGAGGAACGTTCTTTTTCACAGTTAAAACAAATTAAAGCGCCTCGAAGTGCTACTATGCGACAAGAACGACTGGACATGTTAAGTCTTCTCTGCATAGAATCAGACAATTTAAGGAAAATCAACTTCGATGATGTTATTGAAACTTTCTGCGAAACCAAAATGCAGAAAAAAGTTTTTCTGAAAATGTACATATGATCTAAATTGTATTCATTAGTCATTGTAAATTTGTAAATAAAATCTCTTTCAAAGTTATGATTGACTTTTTTATGAAAAATAGGGACCTCAAATTAACAATTGCCTAGGGCCACTGTGAGTCTTAATCCGGCACTGGTTGTAACCCTTGATAACAGTATTGCTCAAACGTTTTGGGTAATCCTATTCCCTCAACTCCCATCTTCGAAATTATATTCTACCTACAGCACATTTTGATCAGAATTTCTGGTAGGCTACTTTTAACTTAAAACAATTTAGCTTATTGTACCGGTATTGGCTACCCCATGATATTGTAAAATACCACACATTTTAAAATTAAACCAATAAGAACCAATGATTTCTTTTAGAAAAACCAACCCACTTTTTATGAGATTTTCCACCCTGGAGTTTCAGGCTACATGATTATTCAAAACGTTGCAGTAGGTAGGCTACCCAATGATATGGTGAACTACCGTACGGTACCCACATAGAATAGCACAAGGAATTTTGATCAAATTCAGGAGTGCTGAACTTTCGACAAAACTACCGGTACGTAAATTAGTCGAAGTTGTTTGTAATGATGAATAATGAATGTTTCCTCCTCTGCTATGTATTGCCAACCCCGCGCATACGGTACGCTGGTACCACTCATCAATAAAATATATTTAGAACAATGGTTCCTCTTTCCTAACCGCGGCAAATGCTGGGATGGTTCTTAACTTAGGGCCACGGCCGCCTCCTTCCCAATCCTCACCTGAATTACAACTACACACTATGCTACCACCGTATGGACGTTACAATAACACAGGTTTTCAGAACAAGCTACATGGAGCTAAATGAGCACGATGTCCAGGCCCCTCAAATGAAACAAGGTAGGACTACTTTATAGGTTCTTTGTAAATGCGTAACAAATGTTTTATATTGAGATTATGTATATGGGGTGTTATGGGTCCGATATAACCGTAATAAAGTAGATTAGTACACTCGGTGTCCACCAGGAGATGGTGTATTTTTTTACAAAGCGGAGGTGGTGGGCGTATTTCGAGAGGGTGATAGAGATCAAGATTTTGACTTCTGATGGTCTGTAGATGGGTATAAGATGTACGTAAGGGAGAAGGGGAACAACTCAAGGACTATTGAACATATGTATAAAACTTCAGAATCGAAATTTTGAAAATTGCGATAATATGTCGTGGGAGCTAAAGAGGGAGAGAGTGTTGTCAATATGGATTAAAATGGGATAATGATCACGATGGGTGAGCTCTAAGGTAAATAAATAAATATAGCCTTCTCAATCCCCTAAGGGCTATGGCCTCCTGCGTGCAGGACGTGCTCTGATCTAAACTAATTAGGCGCGCCTGAAGAGTTGTATTGTTGTCTCCGCTGCACTAAACTTTACTTCACTTCACTGTATTTCCTTATCTGGGGGCGCGTGTGTCTTGTCGTTGTATGGATCAGTTTGTTATGTGCGTTTTGCTTCGCGTGACAGCTCGTTGTGCGTCCTCTCTACGGTGTTGCAAAAATGGGCCCTTTCTGGTCATCCGTGTGTGTTGTCTGCCAGCTGTGTTAGCGTCTCCTTGCTATCCTCGTCCAGTGTTTGCCTGTCTTCCTTCCAGCTCGTTCTCTGTCTGCCCACGTTCCTGCTTCCTGTTCTCGGCTCCCATACTGTTAGTTTGTGCGTCCATCTGTCCACATGTCCTCCCCACTTCCATTTTAGCCTTTCGGCTGTTGTTGCAGCATCCTTCATGGCTGTTCTTCTTCTGATCTTCTTGTTTAGTACTCTGTCCCTCAAGGAGATTTTAAGGATCTTCCGTTCCATTTAGCGTTGACATGATTGGATCTTTTGTCACTGCTTCGTCGTTAATGCCCAGGTTTGACATCCGTATAGCAGTGCCGGTATTACATATTTTTCTAGTATCTCTGACTTAAGACTTAGCTTCTGGGATTTGTCTATCAATATAAATGTCAACGACCAGAACTTCTTCCACGATTGTCCTATTCGTCTTTTGATCTGTGGATTGACGATTGACTATGGTTTAACCAGAATAATTGCCACCTTACTACACAATCGAAGATTCTATGTTTAATTCTAAGGAAAACACAGTCGATGGAGAAACCAAGGAAAAGGTCTGCCCCAAGGGGGCGTATTTTCACCGATGTTCTTCAACATCTTCACAAACGATCAGCCAAGACCTCTCCCATGAAAAAGTATCATATATGCAGATGACCTTGCCTTGACAGTACAGACACATGATTTTGAAGACGCAGAACAGTTGCTTACAACAGCTCAAGGAACCTTTTCTGAAGCCGAACCCACCTTTTCACCTTCAAAATCGGCAGGCAGGAAAGAAACTGAAAGTGATTTGGGAGGGCTCCGAACTGGAGTATTTTTATTCTAGATAGTTCGTTAACCTATCGGCGGGACAGCCTTAACACTAAACAGAAGGTGGCAGCCCGAAATAAAGTAATTCGGAACCTCATTGGTAACAATTGGGGTGCCCAACCCGAGGTGGTCCATGCTTCTGCAATGGCACTCTGTTTCTCCGCTGGTGAATATACCTGCCCTGTATGACAGAAATTAGCCCATGCAAAACAAGTTGACGTAGCTCTTAATGAAACAGCAAGGCTTATTAAAGGATGCCAGAAACCGACTCCCATCGCCAAACTGTACTACATGGGAGTCATTGCTCTCCCTGAAATACGTCGGGAAATAGCCGCAAATTCTGAAAGATACAAAGTGGAAGAAAATGAGCTGCATGGATATACTCCTCCAAGATATAGATTTAAATCTAGGAAGAGCTTTTTACTGTCAATATCTCCACTTAACACATCCTCCAACAAAGCCAGAGAATAACTGTGGGCAGCCAAAATCAATCATCTCCCAGCAGGGGTAACACCAGCGGAATGCTTACCAGCCGGACACAACTTGTACTGTACCATTAGGAAATCACTAATCAGATTACGAGCAGGTGTTGGCAAAACTAAGGATAACCCAATGAAATGGGGATACCTACAAGAATCAACATTTTGAGAATGTGGATAGGTACAGACAACAAAGCATCTGTGTCAGTGCTTATGTTGCCCTGATTCTTGCAGTGAGGAGGAGTTGTTTAAGGCACAAGAAAATGCTATAGCAGTTGCTCGTTTCTGGGCAAAGACAGTTTAATTATATTGTGTTTTTCCTTTGCTTTTGTATGTACAATGTTATTTATCTGCCTCTGATTCGAGTAAATAAATAAATTTAACTTTTGTTCAATTTGACGAATACGGTAGCTTGTATCTGAGGTCAGCTATTATTTAATTGTATTGTTGTTGTTAATGATTGCTTAATTTTTTGTGCTTTTCATATATTTTAGTATCACGTTCTTCTAATGGTAAATTAGAAATTGCTAACTCGGATTTTGTTTGACTGTAGAGTCTATTGCAATTTGGAGCTATATTTTGCTAGATGGGAATTGAATGACTTATGTAATATCTCTTGTTTTATCAACATTGAGTTAAAAATTCTGTCTTTTAAGTGAATATGAAACCAAACCCTTACTAATGCGGTCAAGTTATTGACTGTAAGATATGGTTGTCGTAGAGTTCATTATTAGGGTTTGACGTTTCGATGTATACAACTTTTATCTCTCTAATTTGCTCACTGCACATCATCACTGCGAGCCTTATTTCAGCTCCCCTGTCTTTGAGTATTGAAATACAATTTTCCATATTGTTCACTTCAGCATAGAGTAAAAGAGTTTTACTGACCACCTGCCATTATAAAAATACACAATTTCGAAGAATATTAATCAAATCACTATTTTTTGTCTAATATATTCTTCAAAAGATTCATAGCATAGCAATGGCTGAAATCTGGAACGGGTTCTTACATCAAAGAATGGAAGCTAGAGGTAATAATTTTTCCATGAGTTTTGTGAGCATGTCTGTGTAGTAGTGGTTATTGACAGTTTGATTGTGCCTTCCTTATTAATGTTGACTGGCTGCGTGTCTCAAATGGCAACGTTCTCGCCTGCTATGCTCAAGGTTGCAGGATCGATTCCTGGCACAGCCAGTTGGCAATTGAGGATGCGAGGGAACCGTGTAGAATATGTACTAGTACGGGGAAAATTCCGGTACCATTTTGTCTCTGAATGCGACAGTAGGTAAAAGGGACGTAAATCTGATTACATTATTATTATTACATTTGTGTTTATGTATTGTTTTGGTTTATTTTGTACTTATAAATTCTATCGTAAATCACAAATTATTCAAATTGAAGATGATTTTCAAAGACACAAAACAAGGGATTTCTATCAAACTTTTAAGCACCAACTGTCCAAATACGTCGCCCCTACTCTTCACATCCGAAGATCTGATGGTAAACTTAAACTCAATAATAAAGACTTGTGCTAAAGCCTTTGGAGAATATTTCGAAACCCTTTTGAACACGGACATACCTACTGGACAACTTGCTTTCTATCCTAGCGTTGCATACCACGACAGCTCACCACCCTCTGTCGAAGAAATAACACAAATCATCAAGGGGCTAAAAAATAATAAGGCCTCTGGGGAGGATAGTATTGTGGATGAATTATGGAAATATGCATTTGTCTCCAGAAAACCATTGAAGAAATATGGCATAGTGAAAAATTGCCGGAGAATTGGACTTCCGCCATCATTCATCCTATACATAAGAAAGGGGATAAATCCGACCCAAATAATTATAGAGGTATTTCACTGGTATCGGTAAAGTACAAAATATTTGCAAGGGCTCTTCTGAACAGAGCAGAACCGATATTAGACCGTCAGTTAGGGGAATATCAAGCTGGTTTATGGAAATCAAGATCCTGAACAAATTCATAACATTAAGACCATAATATCCTATTGTACGGTACGATCAAAACCTTATGTTGTGATTTTTGTGGATTTTCAAAAGGCTTATGATTGCATTCATAGAGACACAATAATTAACACCTTACGTGAGTTTGGCCTAGACAATAAATCAATTAATTTGTTCAAAGCAAGCTTAGAAAACACCATTTCTAAGGTCAAATTTCGTGGTGAATTGTCCGAAGCCTTTGCAATCAAGACTGGCTGTAGACAAGGTGATCTGGGATCACCGATGCTGTTCAACTGTGTCTTGGAAAAATTATAAGAGAATGGTTAACAATCTTACCAAATAATTATGGTATTCGAATCGGTTATAAAAAAGAAGACCTGAATATAAACTGCCTCGCTTTTGCAGATGACATTGCTTTGTTCGCTAATACAATGGAAGAGGCCACTGACCAACTTAATAAACTACAAACCATAGCTGCTAAAACTGGACTTAAAGTGGCCTTCCATAAAACTAATTTTATCACAAATGTCAAAGATGCCTCAAAATTCATCACGATTGGTCTGCAAAAAATCAAAAAAGTCCGAAAATTTAAATACCTAGGGGAATGGATTACCCCTAATAATTCAGAAATAGCTGCCATTGAGAGCAGATGTAACAAATTGGAAGGTGCCTTTCAAACCTGCAAAAACATTTACAAAAGTAAAAGCATGTCCCGGAATGTCAAACTTTGTCATTATAACACAGTAATTAGGCCGTCAGCACTGTATGCCGCAGAATGCTTACAGATGACAAACAAAGGTCCATTGAGAAAATTAGAACTTAAGGATCGGAAAATTCTAAGGAAAATATTAGGACCTGTTAATAATAATGGTACTTACAGAAGAAGACATAACAATGAATTATTTGAACATATAGGAGATTTGGAGAGTGTGATGAGAAAAAGGAGAATGTCTTCCTTTGGACATTTGGAGCGGATGGAGCATCATCGACGTTCATATCGAATCCACTCATCAATATCTAAAATAAAATCCTATTGTAAATGGTCGATGCAAGTTAAAAAGGACCTAACAGAAGCTCGAATCAATCAAGCTCTGGTTTGGGATAGGAACCTGTTCAGAAAGGCGGTTGAATCAACCAGTAATCTACACCCTTTAACATCTGTGATGCCTCGCCCTCACTGCAAGTGGACGGACGAAAGGAGAGCAGAACATTCGTCAAGAATGAAGATCTACTGGCAGACAAAAAAACAAGCATTACAGTGATCATATGAGTGAAGAACATCGTGGTCCATTGATGGCAGAAACGTCTAAAAAAAACAACTTTAATTATTACAATGACGAATGTGGATAGTTACTCTATCTGTCTGACAATAGGGAATACATGCACACATACATAACTTACATACACACAAGTGACACATAGCTAGTTATTCAGAGAGTAAATGACGACAACCATTAGGTCATCTACCCGTCACAGAAGAAAAGTCCTATGACTGAAAAATGGAGGACAGCCTCGCCTCTAAATCACCAGTAATGGAGTAAATTATATTTACCTGTTGGTTGTTCCGTGGAGTAAAAAGGACGTACTAACATTGGACACTTAACCAAGAAACCGATGTTGGCACATCCTAA
This sequence comes from Meconema thalassinum, assembly GCA_946902985.2. NCBI lineage: Eukaryota > Metazoa > Arthropoda > Insecta > Orthoptera > Tettigoniidae > Meconema > Meconema thalassinum. The sequence goes on along the minus strand of OX336388.2, from coordinate 211,527,699 downwards.
TTGGGGAGATATCAGTGGAATTAGACAGCAATAAACATGAAATAGTGGTAGAATAAATCCTTTATTCCTACTCCTGGCCACAGTAGCAGTACTCACACTATACTCCACGCGAAGTGAATGGTAGATATTTTGTAACTTGTTATTTGCTTGACTGAGACAAATGTATGTGCCATATCAACATCACGAATACATACTTCTCAGAACAGTGGAGTCAGCAGTCTTGTCATGCCAAGCGATGGACACGGATTGTGAATATGCCTTACTGCCCCTTATATTACATAACTAGGTTGTACCCTAGTTCTATTTAGGGCTGACTTCTGTTTAAATACGAGGTTTCACGCCTTTCACTCCAGCAGTTTCGACATCAGCCAATAACAAACAAGCAAACATCATACAGCTCTAAATGTTCAGAGATAAAGCTTATATTATTTAAAGAGATTAGAAACTGTACAACTAAAATACTCTCCTGTACGAACACTGTCATCATTATTGAAGCGCACTTCGCCAGGTTTATTTATAGAGATTAGAAACTGTGCAACTAAAACACTCTCCTGCACGAACTCTGTCAACTTTATTGAAGCGCACTTCGCCAGGTTTATTTATAGATATTAGAAACTGTGCAACTAAAGCACTCTTCTGTACGAACACTGTCATCATTATTGAGGCGCACTTCGCAGGTATATTTATAGAGATTAGAAACTGTGCAACTAAAGCACTCTTCTGTACGAACACTGTCATCATTATTGAAGAGCACTTCGCAGGTTTATTTATAGAGATTAGAAACTGTGCAACTAAAACACTCTCCTGTACGAACTCTGTCATCATTATTGAAGAGCACTTCGCCAGGTTTATTTACAGAGATTAGAAACTGTGCAACTAAAACACTCTCCTGCACGAACTCGTCATCATTATTGAAGACAATTTGTATTTATTTTCTCTTAGCAATTTTGTGTTCTAAGAATATGGAAGCAGTTTCAATTTGAATGTCTTTCAAACCGATCAGATGATGACATTTGCTTATAAAAATTACATTTCTTAACCAACTCGTAGTGTAGCGGCTAGCATTCTTGGCTGTAGGCTATGCTGATGCTCATATTACCGCGTCTGACTGACTGGGTTTACTGAAATAATACGGAGGCCAATTATTATTTTTTGACATAGTTCGTGACAGGGCATGGATATTTCCGGAAATTCCTCTGTGGTGTCAGTGTGGCCAATAGCCCTGTATGCCTTTACTGTAATGATGGTGAATAGTGCTCCTAACTTTCTTTGTGAGTGAACACTGGTCACCATTCAGGAGAGATCAGTAAGCTTCTTTTTGTTTTATGAAACCTCAATAGTAATTTCTGGTTCCCATTTATCTTCATTAATTTCCATAACCCATCTAATATTACACTTACTGTTCCCTAACATAATAAATATTCTACCAGTGATTCTTCTTTCAGGTGTCCTGATTTTAAATGTCCAAAGATTGATATGCATGTTTTCATAATTGTGCTTTTATCGGTTATATCTTCTTGTACACTGTTTCATTATTATTATTATTGTATTATAAATCACCATAATTTGTTGAAAGGTTAAATGGAAGCAAATGACTAAAGCAGATTTACAAAATGCAGTGCCGGTATATTATCACTTCACTTCATTGAAATTCTAAAACAATATAAGTGCCTAGTTAGGAATATTGTCTCATTTTCTCGTGATGGGTCATGAAGGTTCAATAACTTTACCCTGCTTTTAATAACACATGCTATTTTAAGTAAAATACCAAATGTACGCTCAGATTAATTGCCGGTTGTTCCTCCAACAGTAGCGAATGACATGAATATTCGTAATTAAGAACAAAACACTCCCAAAACGAACAAAAATACAAATTACTTATGTATTATGATATAAAGGCGATAAGTGGAAGCCTCAAAGCCCGACAGTAAGGCAGTTGAAGCAGTTCACATCCATCTCTCGACATGAACTCATGGAACGCGCAAGCATGTGTCCCTATCAAGCAGCACCAACCCTGAATAGTCACTAGACACTGTCACTGTCAAGGATATCGGAGAGAGACATTGGCGGCTCATGTGTCGTGTCAATGATACTCGGACCCAGAGCCCTCTTCAGCCTTTTGCATATCTGTTCATCATCCTTATGATCCTCAGAAGGCCACTCCAGGTATGTTCTAGTGGCCATCAAGAACTGCAGATGAAGTGGCATTTTGCATGTGTCCAACTCCCCCAACTGAATAAGGATCAGGAAATGGTCGTCCTCATTGAACATTTTGTTATGAGCCATACCCAGCTCCCAGTTGCACCACTGTAAATACAAGATAACGCTAATCAATTTCTCTAAAGTGATCAGAATAAATTTTATCTCCAGTTCCCAGTTGCACGACTGTAAATACAAGATAACGCTAATCAATTTCTCTAAAGTGATCAGAATCAATTTCATCTCCAGTTCCCAGTTGTACCACTGCAAATAAAAGATAACGCTAATCAATTTCTCTAAAGTGATCAGAATCAATTTCATTTCCTCTTCCCAGTTGCACCACTGAAAATAAAATATAACGCTAATCAATTTATCTAAAGTGATCAGAATCAATTTCATCTCCACTTCCCAGATGCACCACTGTAAATACAAGATAACGCTAATAAATTTCTCTAAAGTGATCAGAATCAATTTCATCTCCACTTCCCAGTTGCACCACTGAAAATAAAATATAATGCTAATCGATTTCTCTAAAGTGATCCGAATCAATTTCATCTCCAGTTCCCAGTTGTACCACTGTAAATACAAGATAACGCTAATCAATTTCTCTAAAGTGATCAGAATCAATTTCATCTCCAGTTCCCAGTTGTACCACTGCAAATAAAAGATAACGCTAATCAATTTCTCTAAAGTGATCAGAATCAATTTCATTTCCTCTTCCCAGTTGCACCACTGAAAATAAAATATAACGCTAATCAATTTATCTAAAGTGATCAGAATCAATTTCATCTCCACTTCCCAGATGCACCACTGTAAATACAAGATAACGCTAATAAATTTCTCTAAAGTGATCAGAATCAATTTCATCTCCACTTCCCAGTTGCACCACTGAAAATAAAATATAATGCTAATCGATTTCTCTAAAGTGATCAGAATCAATTTTATCTCCAGTTCCCAGTTGCACCACTGTAAATACAGGATAACGCTAATCAATTTCTCTAAAGTGATCAGAATCAATTTCATCTCCACTTCCCAGTTGCACCACTGAAAATAAAATATAATGCTAATCGATTTCTCTAAAGTGATCCGAATCAATTTCATCTCCAGTTCCCAGTTGTACCACTGCAAATAAAAGATAACGCTAATCAATTCCTCTAAAGTGATCAGAATCAATTTCATTTCCTCTTCCCAGATGCACCACTGAAAATAAAATATAACGCTAATCAATTTATCTAAAGTGATCCGAATCAATTTCATCTCCAGTTCCCAGTTGTACCACTGCAACTAAAAGATAACGCTAATCAATTTCTCTAAAGTGATCCGAATCAATTTCATCTCCAGTTCCCAGTTGTACCACTGCAAATAAAAGATAACGCTAATCAATATCTCTAAAGTGATCAGAATCAATTTCATTTCCTCTTCCCAGTTGCACCACTGAAAATAAAATATAATGCTAATCGATTTCTCTAAAGTGATCCGAATCAATTTAATCTCCAGTTCCCAGTTGTACCACTGTAAATACAAGATAACGCTAATCAATTTCTCTAAAGTGATCAGAATCAATTTCATCTCCAGTTCCCAGTTGTACCACTGTAAATACAAGATAACACTAATCAACTTGATAAAGAAATGTTTGACATCCTTGAACATCATTATAATACGCCATCTCCAGCTCCCAGGCGGACACTGTAAAAGCTAGGAAAACAATCATTAACTTTAACAAGTTATTAACAAGTATCGTTAGTAGTTTGTTTTGGCCGGTTCAAAACCCTCCTCCTCCTCACCCTCCTCACAAGATGGCGGCAGCCCGATATCTCTCGAACCCGTGGTCGGATTTTGACAAATGAGGTGTCATTGAACTCGGGCTAACACCCCCTTTCCAATGGACAACATATTTCAACCCCAAAAGTAAAACCTACCCCTACTAGGGGGTGAAATTTAATTTTTTAGAGAATCTCTCTTTCCAATTGAAACATGTGAGAGTTTGAATGCTAATATGGAATGAAACGTTGTTCTACACAAGAGGAATGTGTGCGGTGGAGAGCCACTATGAATTAGCATGCCCACTCATGGCTTTTATAAGAGGGTGGGAGAGCGGATCCCTATGGATGGGTTATTGTTGACGGGTCATTGTTGGCGGGGTCGTTGTTGCCGGGTCATTGTGGACGAGTCCTTGTTGACAGGTCCTTGTGGACAGGTCCTTGTTGACAGGTCCTTGTGGACGAGTCCTTGTGGATGAGTCCTTGTTGATGAGTCCCTTTGGACTGATCCCTTTTGGACCGGTTCCTACGGACTGGCTCATGAATTTATTTAAATTATGTCAAAGGGCCTAACTACATTTCGCGTGTGTTGAACTGACGTTGTTCCCCAGTCTCTACTACTATAATAGGATAACGATATGAAAGGAAAGTGGCGAAATACATGTGAACATACAAGGGATCTAACTTGGTGGATGGATGTGTTCTAACGAGTCATTTGTAGTTGAAAGAGAATAATACATGTTCTTAAGATGTTAAAACTATGGAGATGGTATGTGCAGTAAGACGTCTCGTTATATTTCCTGTGTCATATCATAGACATGGCAGAGAGCGCACAGATCTGTTGCTATTACTAACGCTGCAGTAATTTGAAACCGCAAGTGTTCATTAAGACAATGGATGATGATCATGCAAAGTTAGCAGTTATTGGATATTACACAGGTTTTCCTTCCGGTGTCATGTTGCTGACATACCAGAGAGCGCACACTGCTGTTGCTATGACTGACGCTGCAGTAATTTGAAACCCCATATGTTGATCAAGACAACGGGTGATGATCATGCAAAGTCAGCAGTCATTGGATACCACACAGGTGTTCCTAGTGTACTTTGGACTCTCAACTGTATTGGGAAAGGAATTGCAATGATCTGCAAAAATCTGCTGACACGAGCGATGAGAGTTTATATAAGAGGAGTGTCATATATCTCCCTACTGTCAGTCTTTATTACTCGCTTTGAGTGAACAGTGCTCTATTACTGCTCAAGAGTTGTAAAAAAAAAGCCTTTTTGGTAGAAAATCATTAAATTATTTTGCAAGGTAAGTACTTATTATTAATGGATTGTAGTCTTTTATTACTAATTGATGTTGAAGTTATTGATTGGGATGTATTTATTGATTGATTGATTGATTGATTGATTTGTTTACAGATAATTGGGTACCTGTAGGTTACCAGATTCCTACAATCTGTTCATTCAGTGACAGCAGTTGATAAATTATAAAAAGGTAAGTGCCCCTGTAATAACTTTTTAACAGTTAGAATGATATTTTCCAATGTTCACTACTAGATGTTAGTGAAAATGGTATATTTGTTAGTGAAAGTTGGAACTACTTGACCATAGTGTGTAAAGCTAATTTTGTAGGTTAGATTTTGATTACCGCTCTATTAAGACCGAATGTTCATTGCTAGGTGTTAGTGACATAGGGAATATTTAAAGACTTAACCTCAATTCACCTAACGTAACCTAACTTTACCTTACTTAACCTTGTCACTTGACATATTTTACAAGTTTAGACTTTCTTTATAACTGACTATGACGTCACACTTAGCTCACTTAACTGGTGGCTGCTGGTTTCTATCACGTGATATGTTCTACAAGTTTAGACTTCCTTTATGACTGACTATGACGTTACACTTAGCTCACTTAACTGGTGGCTGCTGGTTTCTATCACGTGATATGTTCTACAAGTTTAGACTTGTTTTAAGACTGGCTATGACGTCACACTTAACTCAATTAACTGACGATCGCTGGTTTCTATCACGTGACATGTTCTACAAGTTTAGACTTGCTTTAAGACTGGCTATGACGTCACACTTAGCTCACTTAACTGGTGATCACTGGTTTCTACCACGCTATCAAGTTCTAATGTTCACCGCTAGGTGTCAGTGACAGTGGTATATAGTAACCCACAGTTAGAACTACATGAAGTTAGACTTGCTAGGAGTTCACAGATGATCGATTTAAATACCCTGCTATAACCATTGACTGGAATGTAATTAAACTATTTATATTGTACTTTGCTTTATCATTAATTAACATTTTCGATTTCTTTCTTTTATAGGTAATTTCGAAAGTGATCATCATGTTCAAGTGTGGTGAATGTAAGAAACAGTTCTCAAGACCTGACAACCTTCAACGACATGCAAATGCTAAACATGACATTAAAATGTTTGTATGCAGTCATTGTGCTACCACATTTAACAGACAAGATAATCTTGCACGTCATGTAAATTTAATGCATGTTAGTTCAGCACCATTTTCGTGTTCAGTTTGCGAACTTGGTTTTTCTGCTGTAAAGCGATATCAATCCCACATGGTTGAAGTGCATGGAGAACAACAGGAATTGAAATCTGTAAAACCATCAACTAGCACGGAACCTTTAAATGAATGTGATGCTCAAAAGCGTAAACGTTCTCAAGATTGAGAAAATAGTTGTGCAACAAAAAGAAAGAAGAATGGTGAACCTTCGATAACACATTGTAATGTATGTAATATTGATATACCTTCTTCAATCATTCATGGACATTTACGCAGTATTCAACATAAAAATAACGCTTGCCATGAAAGAAATTCTGGGAATATTCAACAAATTGGTAGTGCGTTTAAAAGTCGAATTGCTAGTTACAGACTTCATAGTAAAGAAAAAACCCAAAGTATTGAAACATTTTTACAAATGTTCAACCTAATGTGTTTGGCTTAGTAGAAAATGTTTTAGTAGAGCATAAAACAACTAAAATGAATTTTGAACTTTTTGGACTCTATGTAAAAACTGGGAGTGACGGTGAAATTATGGATATCAAATCCTTTAATACAAAAAACATAATTGTTAGCGAATCAACTAATATTAGTGATATGTATCGAAATATTTCAAGTGCTATCATTGTGAAGAGTGAAGAGTTCCAGGAAAGGGAGTCAGGCTGGGCGTTGGTTGAAGTACTTTATTTTGAAACCAACATGAATAAATACAACCCCCTTCGAGTATCATCATATATTGATTTACCTGTATGGATCAAACGAAAGAGAGCTGTTGTGAATGTTTTGAATAGTGATCAAGCATGTTTTGCGTGGGCTGTAACCTCAGCTCTCCATTCAGCAGTGGGGCATGTTGAGAGAACATCATCTTATCCTCACTATTCTTCAGTGTTAGATTTAAAAGAAATAGAATTTCCTATGGCGATAAAAGACATTCAACGTTTTGAAGAGCTGAACAATGTAAGTATTGATGTTTATGAAATTGAAAACAAGAGAATCGTAGGTCCTCTATATTATACTCAGGAAAAAAAGGATGCTCATGTAAATTTACTATACATAACCGTAGGTGAAAATGCTCACTATTGCTGGATAAAACATTTCAGTAGACTTGTTGGTAGTCAACTATCAAAAAGAGAACATAAGGAGTGGTTGTGTGATGGCTGTTTGCTCTATTTCAGGAAAGAGGACCAACTAACTCAACATCAAAAATGGGGGTGTAATCATGTGTGTACGGTATTACCGTTTCCTAAAAATAACATTCTAAAATTTAAGGATTATGAGAAACAGCTTCGAGTACCATTTGTTATATATGCTGACTTCGAGGCTTTGCTAAAACCATTTAATACATGTTCATCGAATCCAGCCCAATCTTTTACCAACACTACTCACATTCATGAACCTTTTAGCTTTGCATATTATATTAAATGTAGTTATGATGACTCTTTAAATAAGTTTGAGCTCTATATAGGACCTGATGCACCTGAAGTTTTTATGGAAAGGCTTGAGAAAGATGCCATCCGTATATCCTCTATTTTAAATACGATCATTCCAATGGAACCACTAACTTCAACAGAGCAAATGAATTTTGAGACTGAAACTAATTGTTTATATGTGGTGAATATTTATATACAGACAGGGTTCGCGATCATGACCATTTAACAGGAAAATATCGTGGTGCTGCTCACCAAGAATGTAATTTAAATTATAGAGTAAGTAAATTCATTCCGGTCATTCTACATAACGGTAGCAAATACGATAACCAGTCATTAATTCTAAATTTACTTTCGTTTTTTTCAACATTGAACTGAAACTTAACCCAGGAGCTGTGAAATACTGACAAGGATCAAAGTCATAAGTTATCATACAAACATTCCGAAAATGTTCAAAAACATCTGCTAATAACAACACATCTGTCTTCAAATATATGTCTGAAAGTTCTCCTAAAGTTTGAATGTCAAACTGTGCCCATACACGTTGTGCATGTAAATATTCCTGATCACTGATATGACTTGTGTTTAAGGAACTGTAAAATGCATCTTTCGGTGGTAAAGAACACTCCTCAAGACGTTCCACACAGTTAATATATTCGTAAGGGAATATACCCTTTTGGCAAATCAAATTAAAATCATCTTCTTTAGGAATGACACGTTGAATTTCATGAAACTGATCTGATTTTAAATTACTAGCAAGCTTATCAAGACTACTCGACATAAAGCGGAATGAATCTAAAAATCGCAGTTTTATAGTTTTCTTATTGATATTTTTGATGTATTTTGTGAACGATATGTATTGTTCCTTATTATTTGCAATCACATCAATTTTCACATCTGAAGCTCCAAATTCTTTAACGATAAAGTGGTTATCGTATTTGCTACCGTTATGTAGAATGACCGGAATGAATTTACTTACTCTATAATTTAAATTACATTCTTGGTGAGCAGCACCACGATATTTTCCTGTTAAATGGTCATGATCGCGAACCCTGTCTGTATATAAATATTCACCACATATAAACAATTAGTTTCAGTCTCAAAATTCATTTGCTCTGTTGAAGTTAGTGGTTCCATTGGAATGATCGTATTTAAAATAGAGGATATACGGATGGCATCTTTCTCAAGCCTTTCCATAAAAACTTCAGGTGCATCAGGTCCTCTATAGAGCTCCAACTTATTTAAAGAGTCATCATAACTACATTTAATATAATATGCAAAGCTAAAAGGTTCATGAATGTGAGTAGTGTTGGTAAAAGATTGGGCTGGATTCGATGAACATGTATTAAATGGTTTTAGCAAAGCCTCGAAGTCAGCATATATAACAAATGGTACTCGAAGCTGTTTCTCATAATCCTTAAATTTTAGAATGTTATTTTTAGGAGTCGGTAATACCGTACACACATGATTACACCCCCATTTTTGATGTTGAGTTAGTTGGTCCTCTTTCCTGAAATAGAGCAAACAGCCATCACACAACCACTTCTTATGTTCTCTTTTTGATAGTTGACTACCAACAAGTCTACTGAAATGTTTTATCGAACAATAGTGAGCATTTTCACCTTCGGTTATGTATAGTAAATTTACATGAGCATCCTTTTCTTCCTGAGTATAATATAGAGGACCTACTATTCTCTTGTTTTCAATTTCATAAACATTAATACTTACATTGTTCAGCTCTTCAAAACTTTGAATGTCTTTTATCGCCATAGGAAATTCTATTTCTTTTAAATTTAACACTGAAGAATAGTGAGGATAAGATGATGTTCTCTCTACATGCCCCACTGCTGAATGGAGAGCTGAGGTTACAGCCCACGCAAAACATGCTTGATCACTATTCAAAACATTCACAACAGCTCTCTTTCGTTTGGTCCATACAGGTAAATCAATATATGATGAAGCTCGAAGGGGGTTGTATTTATTCATGTTGGTTTGTAAATAAAGTACTTCAACCAACGCCCTGCCTGACTCCCTTTCCTGGAACTCTTCACTCTTCACAATGATAGCACTTGAAATATTTCGATACATATCACTAATATTAGTTGATTCGCTAACAATTATGTTTTTTGTATTAAAGGATTTGATATCCATAATTTCACCGTCACTCCCAGTTTTTACATAGAGTCCAAAAAGTTCAAAATTCATTTTAATTGTTTTATGCTCTACTAAAACATTTTCTACTAAGCCAAACACAGTAGGTTGAACATTCGGTAAAAATGTTTCAATACTTTGAGTTTTTTCTTTACTATGAAGGCTGTAACTAGCAATTCGACTTTTAAACGCACTACCAATTTGTTGAATTTTCCCAGAATTTCTTTCATGGCAAGCGTTATTTTTATGTTGAATACTGCGTAAATGTCCATGAATGATTGAAGAAGGTATATCAATATTACGTACATTACAATGTGTTATCGAAGGTTCACCATTCTTCGTTCTCTTTGTTGCACAACTATTTTCTCAATCTTGAGAACGTTTACGCTTTTGAGCATCACATTCATTTAAAGGTTCCGTGCTAGTTGATGGTTTTACAGATTTCAATTCCTGTTGTTCTCCATGCACTTCAACCATGTGGGATTGATATCGCTTTACAGCAGAAAAACCAAGTTCGCAAACTGAACACGAAAATGGTGCTGAACTAACATGCATTAAATTTACATGACGTGCAAGATTATCTTGTCTGTTAAATGTGGTAGCACAATGACTGCACACAAACATTTTAATGTCATGTTTAGCATTTGCATGTCGTTGAAGGTTGTCAGGTCTTGAGAACTGTTTCTTACATTCACCACACTTGAACATGATGATCACTTTCGAAATTACCTATAAAAGAAAGAAATCTAAAATGTTAATTTATGATAAAGCAAAGTACAATATAAATAGTTTAATTACATTCCAGTCAATGGTTATAGCAGGGTATTTAAATCGATCATCTGTGAACTCCTAGCAAGTCTAACTTCATGTAGTTCTAACTGTGGGTTACTATATACCACTGCCACTGACACCTAGCGGTGAACATTGGAACTTGATAGCGTGGTAGAAACCAGTGATCACCAGTTAAGTGAGCTAAGTGTGACGTCAGAGCCAGTCTTAAAGCAAGTCTAAACTTGTAGAACATGTCACGTGATAGAAACCAGCGATCGTCAGTTAATTGAGTTAAGTGTGACGTCATAGCCAGTCTTAAAACAAGTCTAAACTTGTAGAACATATCACGTGATAGAAACCAGCAGCCACCAGTTAAGTGAGCTAAGTGTAACGTCATAGTCAGTCATAAAGCAAGTCTAAACTTGTAGAACATATCACGTGATAGAAACCAGCAGCCACCAGTTAAGTGAGCTAAGTGTGACGTCATAGTCAGTTATAAAGCAAGTCTAAACTTGTAAAATATGTCAAGTGACAAGGTTAAGTTAGGTAAAGTTAGGTTATGTTAGGTGAATTGAGGTTAAGTCTTTAAATATTCCCTATGTCACTAACACCTAGCAAGGAACATTCGGACTTAATAGAGCGGTAATCAAAATCTAACCTACAAAATTAGCTTTACACACCATGGTCAGGTAGTTCCAACTTTCACTACCAAATATACCATTTTCACTAACATCTAGTAATGAACATTGGAAAATATCACTCTAACTGTTTAAAAGTTATTAGAGGGGGCACTTACCTTTTTATAATTTATCAACTGCTGTCACTGAATGAACAGATTGTAGGAATCTGGTAACCTACAGGTACCCAATTATCTGTAAACAAATCAATCAATAAATCAATCAATAAATACATTCCAATCAATAACTTCAACATCAATTAGTAATAAAAGACTACAATCCATTAATAATAAGTACTTACCTTGCAAAATAATTTAATGATTTTCTACAAAAAAGGCTTTTTTTTACAACTCTTGAGCAGTAATAGAGCACTGTTCACTCAAAGCGAGTAATAAAGACTGACAGTAGGGAGATATATGACACCCCTCTTATATAAACTCTCATCGCTCGTGTCAGCAGATTTTTGCAGATCATTGCAATTCCTTTCCCAATACAGTTGAGAGTCCAAAGTACACTAGGAACACCTGTGTGGTATCCAATGACTGCTGACTTTGCATGATCATCACCCATTGTCTTGATCAACATATGGGGTTTCAAATTACTGCAGCGTCAGTCATAGCAACAGCAGTGTGCGCTCTCTGGTATGTCAGCAACATGACACCGGAAGGAAAACCTGTGTAATATCCAATAACTGCTAACTTTGCATGATCATCATCCATTGTCTTAATGAACACTTGCGGTTTCAAATTACTGCAGCGTTAGTAATAGCAACAGATCTGTGCGCTCTCTGCCATGTCTGTGATATGACACAGGAAATATAACAAGACGTCTTACTGCACATACCATCTCCATAGTTTTAACATCTTAAGAACATGTATTATTCTCTTTCAACTACAAATGACTCGTTAGAACACATCCATCCACCAAGTTAGATCCCTTGTATGTTCACATGTATTTCGCCACTTTCCTTTCATATCGTTATCCTATTATAGTAGTAGAGACTGGGGAACAACGTCAGTTCAACACACGCGAAATGTAGTTAGGCCCTTTGACATAATTTAAATAAATTCATGAGCCAGTCCGTAGGAACCGGTCCAAAAGGGATCAGTCCAAAGGGACTCATCAACAAGGACTCATCCACAAGGACTCGTCCACAAGGACCTGTCAACAAGGACCTGTCCACAAGGACCTGTCAACAAGGACCTGTCAACAAGGACTTGTCCACAATGACCCGGCAACAATGACCCCGCCAACAATGACCCGTCAACAATAACCCATCCATAGGGATCCGCTCTCCCACCCTCTTACAAAAGCCATGAGTGGGCATGCTAATTCATAGTGGCTGTCCACCGCACACATGTCTCTTGTGTAGAACAACGTTTCATTCCATATTAGGATTCAAACTCTCACATGTTGCAATTGGAAAGAAAGATTCTCTAAAAAATTAAATTTCACCCCCTAGTAGAGGTAGGTTTTACTTTTGGGGTTGAAATATGTTGTCCATTGGAAAGGGGGTGTTAGCCCGAGTTCAATGACACCTCATTTGTCAAAATCCGACCACGGGTTCGAGAGATATCGGGCTGCCGCCATCTTGTGAGGAGGGTGAGGAGGAGGAGGGTTTTGAACCGGCCAAAACACTACTATCGTTGTTACTAATAACGATTCCTTTTATGGTAACGCAGCAAAACTACGTTATTAAATTAAATTAAAGGACGGTAACGGTAACGCTATTCCTTTTAAACGATAACGATTAACAAATCAACCCTTTATTTTTGCTTTAGCCTTAAACCGTAAACCGTCTGAGGAAAATAGTTCAGCCGTTAATAATTAATATTTCTGCTTCCAAATGTAATTTTTTCATAGTCGTTCTTTAAAAACACTGAAATTATCTGCAGAATAGAGTTGGAAAAATTCTGCACTCCCAAGGAAGCCAGAGCAGATTTAAATTCAAGAATAATTAGTAAGGCATCATTTACTGAGAATTCCACCTTAAGGCTGAAGAGATCCTTGATGGTCGCTGTGCTATTCCATCTCTTGTGGCAGTTTGGTCACAGGCATTCCCTACATTTGTTCGAAACCAAAGCAGGTAGCTAATTATTCTGTAATATTTGATTTATGCACATTTTATGAACAGCAGAGAAATAATAATTATATACACAGGGTTTGTTTACAAACTTTTGGGCACTTAAGGCCTTAAGGTGCCGCGTTTCAATATAATTAGTGATTTTGTTAGCATCCCTCTGAAAGGTGTTTGTATTTATTGTGCCAGGTTATTGAGACTAACTACTGTAATTTCAGGAAGCACCACATTCACACTTAAATACGAAAATTATCTACTTTTACCTTCGCAGTAATCGACTGCCGAAAATATCTATTTTATGAAATACGTCCGGTGGCCAGTAAAACAATTGAGGTTCCAATATATAGTGCGCGGCAGTTATGTTTCCTATTATCCCCTCCCTTGAAAATGACACCCGACTCTCTGTTGTACAAGTGCCTGGCCTCAGGTGAGATACCTGACGAGTGGCGAAAATCTACTATCAAAGTCCTCCACAAAGAAAAAGGAGAAACAACTGATCCAAACGCATATAGAGGTATAGCTTTAGAAAACAACATCTTCAAAATCTACACAAAACTACTAACCAACAGACTGTCCGCAGAAATAGACCCGAAAATACCCGAACAACAATTCGGCTTCAGAAAACGAAGATCCACCATACAGGCCATAGGAAATCTAATGAACGACATCTACCAAGCCCTAAGAATACCCAAAGGCAAATTCCACACTGTATTTATTGACTACACCAAAGCCTTCGATCTACTGGAAATAACAAGACTTCTAAACAAACTCGAAGACCTTGGCGGAAAGAATGAGATCACAAATCTCATGCACGTAGCCTCAACATTTATTTTGTTCCAGTCAACTTTACTGAAAGCATTTTCTGCTCCCACAAAATTTGTCCCATTATCACTGTAAATGATGTTTGGTCTCCCTCTTCGAGCGACGCCTCAATGCTTGCAGAAACCCTGGAGTAGATAGTGTCCTAACGAGTTCAAAATGCACAGCTCTGAAGACCGCACACGTGAATAGCACCACCCAGACCTTTTCACCTCCTCGGAGGTATAACGGGCCAGCCAGATCAATTCCTACTATTTCAAAGACAGAAGCGTCTCTAATCCGATCCTCTGGTAAAGGTGCAACTTCGATGGTAATTCCCTTTGCTTGGTGTCTTCTGCACCTGACACAGCTCGAAATCACCTTTCTTATTGTCCTTCTACCATTAACAATCCAAAACCGTTCTCACAAAGTGGAGAGAAGAACTTGTACTCCAGCATGAGACATTTCTAGATGTTTCTCCATGATCATCATGTGTTTAGCTGGTAGCAGAATTGGAGTGAGGAATAATTCATCGTCCGGTCTCCTTATTAACCTCGTTTTAACTCGAAGGAATCCCCCTTCATCTTCAAACAAGTTCAGATTTTTGAAGGACTGCTCCTTTTCGGCGAGCAACTCTTGCGTAACTAACTTCAACAGTCTTCTTTCAGCTACTTGCAATTCTTCGACTTGGAGTTCCTTTGAAAAACGTACTTCACCCCCTTTTGCTGTGTTGTGGATGAATCGTAGAATCCAGGCTGTCATCCTGACAACTTTTGAGTACTTGGAAAAGTATTTCTGATACCACTTTTCTTCTCGTTCCACAGAAACTAGTACGGTTGAAATTCCCTTCCTTTTCTCTTCATTTATCCTTTCTTCATCGGGCAAGGCATTGTCGAGAGGCCATTCCAAACTAGGAGATCTCAGCCAATGAGGGCCCTCCCCCCATTTTGACGTCATGAGTTTGGAAGCAGAACAACCCCTAGAAGGTAGGTCAGCCGGGTTATTCACTCCACGTACATGATTCCAGCTATCAGGGTTAGACAACTGTTTAATTTCCTTCACCCGATTTGCTACAAAAGTTCCCCAGACTTCCTTCCTCTTGATCCAGCAGAGATCTGTTGTAGAGTCTGTCCAATAATATGTTGAAAGCTCTGCTAATCATAAACTTGCCTTTATGGAAAATGCAAGGCGAGCTCCAATTGAACAAGCTAGGAGATCCAACCGTGAAATAGTCATTTTTTCAGCGGGGCTACACGAGACGTTGCTTGAAGAAACGTTATATTTGTGTCCTTTCCATCTTCTGAACGAAGAAACACAACCTCAGCATATGCTACTCCACTTGCGTCGCAGAACGTATGAAGGCTCCAAGATTCCTGTGTCTTGCAGCGTGCCATTTGTCTGGGAATTTTAATATCAGGCAATACCTCAAGTTCTTGATGCCAAATTTCAAACTTCTTCCTCATGTCATCCTCCATTGGGGGGGCCGATAACCTAGATGTTAGGCCCCTTAAAACAACAATCATCATCATCATCCTCC
Organism: Meconema thalassinum; assembly: GCA_946902985.2. NCBI lineage: Eukaryota > Metazoa > Arthropoda > Insecta > Orthoptera > Tettigoniidae > Meconema > Meconema thalassinum. The sequence continues at coordinate 211,511,770 of OX336388.2, read as the reverse complement.
ATTTCTTCATCCCAGCTCAGTTTCTTCCGCCAACTTTCCTGCAACAGCAACTTCGGTACTAGAGAGACAGGACATGTGAATCCGATAGGATCAAAGATTCTCTGAGCAGCTACCAATGCATTTCTTCTAGTGATCTTGTCGTCAATCTTCGACATGTCAATTTTCTCACAAGAAAGAACATCTTCTGTCTTGTTCCATCGAAGTCCTAATACCGAGGTTACCTCAGGAACTGACGAGTCGCTCTCGGGAGAATTTAGACTTGTGTACTCCCAGTTACGAAGATCAAAACGTGCTCTGGTCAGCAATGCGGTAGATTCTTCTATAAACGTACTCAATTCTACCTCATTATGCAAAGAGGTGATACAATTGTCTACATTGAAGGAATTTCTCAGTCTTTTTGCTGTCTCGTGGTAGTCGACGCTCTCTTTCAATTGAAGGTCTAGAACTGCTTCCAGCATAAATGGGCTACAATTCAGACCAAATACGACTCGGCAATGTCGAAAAACCTTCAATTCACTATTCTTTGAATCCTTCCACCACAAGAAGCGCAATAAATCACGATCAGTTTCCTGAACAGATATTTGCAGGAAAGCGTTCTTAATATCGGAAATTACTCCTATCCCATTTTTTCGAAACATCAATAGAAGCGTAGGGATTTGTTGTAGCAAATTAGGACCCATTTCGAGACATTCATTTAAAGAAGGAGTATCTTTCGATTTGCTGGATCCATCAAACACGGGTCTCACATTGGTGGTAGAGTTTTCATTGAAGATTCCCCAGTGTGGTATATAATAGCACAGGTCTTCCTTTTCTCCTTCTGGAACCTCTTCAATTATGCCCTCATTTATCCATTCCTGAAACACATTTCCATATTCCTCAAACTTTCCTTCTTTGGTCAGTCTATTTGAAACGGAGATCAATCTCTTCTCCGCTATCTCCTTGTTGTTCCGCAAGTACTGTCGGCTCTCCAACCAAGGTAATGCAACTTCATATCGGCTATCCGCATTAACCTTTACAGTCTCTTGGAAGTAATGACGTGCAGCTTCTTCCATCTCTTCTCTCGACTTGTTTTCCATGGGGTCAGATATGCCTATAGTCTCCAAGTTCCAAAGGTCGGTTATAGAAGCAGATTGAATGAACAGGGTAGTTGAATACAAAGCCAGGGAACTACCCTCTTCGTATTTCAATTTACCAGTCACGGTCCAGCCAAGCGTTGTCCTTACAGCAACCAATCCTGATTCAAGCTTATGAGTTTCATTTAGCAAAAGACTCCTTGCAACATCAGCTCCTAGCAGGACTTCCACGTCGGATGGATTTGTTCCCACATCAGACAGCCATATCTTTTTTGCTTTCATTTCCTTCAACCACGGTCCAAACTTCAACCTTGGATTCTTCCCACATATTACCTTCTGGTCAATCAATTGCAACGTGGTATTAAAGGAACCATCACAGCTGCTTACGTTCACATCATACAGGTGATGGTCTACTTCACGGGTCTCAGCGCCCCCAAACAACTTGTTGATCATCATCTTGGTCTTCAAAGGGTTATATCCCATTTCCTCAGCAGTCTTCCGTAAAATGTAGGATCTTTGTGGTCCACTGTCTATTAGTGCTCGGACCATCTTCTCCTTTCCTTTATGTGTCAGTTTGTTGCACAGCGTCTGTAGAAACACCTCCTTTGTGGCACTCTGAATGTTCATGGAGATATTGCTCTGACTTTCCCTATCATCCTGTATGTTAGATTCAGGTTTCTCCTCGACCTTCTTTATATTCAGTTTATGACACATGATCACAACGTGAGGACTAGTGCACAGTGGGCAACGAAGATGTGCCTTGCAATTTTTCATTCTGTGTCCTACCTTAAGACAAGCAAAACAACAGTTTTCTTTGGCCAGCTTGTTGCACCTTTCCTCCAAACTCATTTGTTGAGCAAGGTGGCATTCCTTGCTCTCGTGGAATTTGCTACAAAACACACACTTTCTCTTCTTGCCTTCAAACTTGACCGAAAACAAAGAATTCGCCGTTGGTAAATGTGTGTCGACATTATTTCCTCTCACTCTCTCTTGTCTTTTCGTATCGGACAGACCAAAACCTGCCCGAGCAAAGGTTATCCTCTCTTCTCCCTCCACTTCACGTTTGAGGAAATTTAGAAGAGCCTCTAGCCTATCATTCTGTTCACCAGTCAACTCATCATTCGCTGATTGATTTCTGAGCCATGTCCTTAAAACATCTTCAGGTAAGCATGATTCCACGAGAGGGAACAACATGGACACATACTTATCCCTTGTCACACCTATAGATTCTAGAGCTCTTAACTTGCTCTCTAATGTGTCATACAGTAGGCCTACAGCTATTCCTGATTTGTCATTGTTGTGCGACACATTCTGAATGACTAACCCAATAAGCTCCCTAACGTAATACTCCGTCAGGAGATCTTCACGACCGATCCGATTCTTCATGCACTCTATAACCTTTGGAGAGTTTTCAGCGTTGGCCGGGAAACTGTTCAAAATTTCTCTGGCACGATTGCCAGGTTTGGTGCACTGAATCAGATATTGAAATTTATCTTCTGATTCTATGTCACTATCTTCATGGATTCTCTTAAACATGCTCCAGAATCCTAACCAATCTTTAACGTCCCCTCCAAACTTGGCTAGTACCAACCTAGGATGTTTCAAGTTTCTTTTAGCTGCAGATGAAGCTTCAGAAATGTGTTCTCTATCCACAACAACATTCTCATTAGAGCAAATACTAGTCATTTTTAACCTTACTTCATCTAAATTATCTCTATAAGTCTCAACTGCCCCGTACTCACGGCTGTAGACATCATCCCCTTCTTCTAATGCTAGTTCCAGTATTTTTTCATCCAATGGAGAATGTTCAGCACTTAACCTCTCCAATTTCATCTTCTGTGCCGATTCCAGGTCAATTATTTCGCTGGTTAAATGACGCATTACCTCATTATACGTCTTTGTGTAGGACGCTCGAATTGGCTTACGTTGTTTCACAAGCTTTTCCATTGTCGTGTAGGCTAGGCTATACCAAGATTTTCACACATAAAGAAATCTTACGTATCTTGCCGTAACTTCTCGTAATTAACGTATTAAATCACGTCGGGGTCACCATATATTTGGTTAAGGGACTAATTCACCGAATTAGTGTTAACCATTATGAATTTAACTATTTATTTCATTACACAACTATACAACAGACATATTCAAACATAGTACAACGAACAACAACTGCCACAGTCTTTTTTCACAGAGTCCAAACACCACAAGTTGGCCCTCCATCCAGCGGCCGCCATTTAGGGTCCAAAACCTCTTTTAACCATTTCCATAACAATTACTGTAACTGTAGATAAGTTATCTTAGAAATGTAACTTATCCAACCCTGTTATTAAATAATGCTGATCATTTTCAGTTCCCAGTTGCAAAAAGTGAAAATAAGGTTTGTTATTCGCGTTGACGTCATTCGGATCACGTGACCATAAAAGTACTCCTTATTTTCCCCATCACGTCAGTTAATTACTTTTACTACTTTTGCATTTAATATTGTTACGTAATTAGTTAATATTATTACATCATGGAATGGACCCTCATCATTTCCCCAGGAATTAAATATAAACAGTTTGAATTTGCTTGCAACTTACTTACACTTTGCATCATTATAGAATGCTAGCATTAGCGGTATTATAAATATTGCTATAAGGAATAAAAATACGAATCTTAAAGAACAAATTGAAAATGTTAATTACTATAACAATGTCAGTATTATTTTAGTTAGTAATTTGTTATTGTTTTAAGGGGCGGAACTACGAGATCATCTGCCCTTAGTATTATATTAATTGGTATTAGTATTATTATTAGTTTAAATAATAATAATAATTATTATTATTATATTAATGCTCTCTTCTTTCCTGTAATTATTACCTAACTTCACTTCATGCTAAACATTGCCTAAGCACTTGAAAATGTTATTTAACAAGAGAAACACACTTCCGGTGGTGATGTTCTATGTTTTAGGTGACTCTGATCATTCATTCATACAACGCTCAAATATCATCCTTGTGTTTCTTGGAAGCTAATCGTTAATGCTTGGTGATATTTAACATGATGATACACTCTCAGGCCTGTTACCTACTCGAGGCAATATCTGATCTTATTTCACGTTTCTCCCTGTACTCTTCAAATGCTTTTCAACGTACCTTGCTCTTAACAAAATGTTCTGACAGCACGATGATGGTTTTGCGGCTGTGTTGAATGGTGCCCACGATGTTGTCCACGATGCGTGAGCCGAGTGGGAAGTCTCGCTCATGGAGACACAGCGTATATTGCTCCTTCCCTTTCTCCAGTAATGGTGCCAGACGGGTCAGGACAAATCGTCTGTCGTGGGAGCTTGAAACAGACGTTAAGACACATTGCTTATCCACAAGACATTTCTGTTCAATAAAATTAAATGAGCCATGAATCAATTCATTTTAAGGACAGCCATGTGATAAATATGAAAGTTACAAATTATCCATCCTGTGATTATGGAGTGTTTATCACTGAAGTATTCCCATTAGTTATGACCTCACTAACTATTACTATCAGTGACATAACATTGCTATTATAGTTTCTGAGTTACTAATTATTATTCATTAAATTATTACTTTTGAAATGTATTTTATCATTTCTCTCTCGTATTTTGCCTTAATTTGCATTTAGCCTATAGAAAACTACACCAATCTTGATGAGTATTGAAACTGTGCAAAGTGGTAGTTGTAGTGGTGAGAACAATGATAATACTCCTAGTGCATCGTAAAAGAAAATTACAGAGTCAGTGTGTTTAATATTATTGTTGAAAGAGACTGTAGCATGCAGGTTAGGTGGTGGAGAATTAGTTATTTTAGCCTACTTTCAATTTTCAAAAAAAAAGTAGACTTATGAGATCTACACGGTCCAAAAGTAGTCAGTGCGTGTGTGTGATTGTGAATATCTGTCCCCCCTTATCAATTCAAACATGAAGAAAGAAATTTGAACCAAATTTGATACACAGGTAGCACTGGCAAAGGAGGACACATCAGGGTCATGTTTTATATCGCCGCCATCTTGACGGAAACGGAATGGCGGCCACCCAAATGTTCAAAGCTTAAATCAAATTACGACTTACCCAATCATCCAATCTCTACCAAATATTTCAACAATATACCTTAAAATGGGATGCGTCGTTTGCCCAAACTTCAAGGTCATCAGTCAAATAGTTTAAAGATGGTGGTTGTATGAATCATGCAAGTATTATAGCCTAACCGTAACTTTCGATTCAACAAGGCCTGGCCTCACCAAATCTGTTTATCGTGCATAGGGAGGTTTAAACTGTCCTCAAGGAGGTGACCGGTAGGATATTAGCATTTTTTAAGATTGAATATGTAACCATAGAAGTGACTAACAGGTCAGGCTCACCGTGCCATATTGTGCTTGGCCATACCGTCCCGTTGGGTAAAAATGGACGCTATTATTTGCTCGTTAGTCCATATTTCAGTAACTTCGTAAGATTATATTCTTTTAGCAATGTACTGAACTAAATAATACATATTTAGTATCAAATGGTTTATAAAAACGGCAGAAAATGCTAATTAAATCGTTAATTCCAAGACAAAATATGTTATGTAGTTATACTACACCAGTTGTTGGCCGTGAGTAGCATAGTGTTGGCGTCCTAGACACATAGTCTTGAGGTCCGTGGAACAAATCCATGCAGGTTCAATTTTATTACTTGATGTTTTTGTATTTATTGATTTATAACCACTCACACGTTATAACGTTAAGCATATATGGTGTGTATTATTACTTAGGCCTACTTATAACCCCATATATTTCAACACTCGACTACAGCTATTAAAATGCGTTGTCTTTGATCCGCGGTAGAGCCTATTGTTGTTGTTGTTTCTGTTGTTGATTCTTTAGGGGCTTTGCGGCATCATGGTCTTTTATCCCCGTGTACTTGGATGGGTGTAGAAGTTGTCTGATGACCTGTGTCACTGTGATGTATGTAGGCTCACGTGTGTACTTTTATACGAGGAAGGATTTGGGTGTGAAGTTGTTGTTGTTGTTGTTTCATTTCAGATGAATTGATATCATGGTCATTTAGTCCCGTGTACTTGGGTGAGTGTTGAATTTTGTCTGATAACCTGTGTTATTGTGATGCCTGTATTAGTGTGTGTGTGTGTATGTATAATTCAGGTGAGGATTCAATCAAGCAACGTATAATATCCGTTTAGCACGTTGTATTTCAACAAGCTACAACAACCAACATTTAATTATACTCCTGGAAAAGTATAAAGAGTTATTAATATACCCATGCATTTAGGAGAAAGTAGGCTATATATTCCTTACTGAACATCTCGTTTAAGATATTGTAACGTGTTTATGCCACTGGCATAAATCAGTAGGAAGCCATTCAATATTTATTTACGCGGCAAATTGTTCAGCCAAGAGAAGTTTTCATGTTAACTTATTATTATTAACTTATTATTATTATTAAGGTATTTTCTGGAGCATTTTTTATAAAATTATAAGCATACAGATAGGTTTTCTATGTCATAGAAAACACTATCAAGCAAATTATTACGAACAACAGTATCGTAGAAAATTATATGATTACGGAATTTTACGGAGTTTTGTCAGTTAGGGTATTATGAGAGAGATGACTCACTGGGAATTCGGCTACAGGCTTATTGTTGTCAAGAAGCATGACGCAAGCCTGGGTTGCTGCTTCAAGAAAAGGCGAAATAGTCTGGAAGGGTAATCGACATCATCCTCGCACCGAGTGTAATGACCCTGAGGAGGGGGGTAGCGCGTGGTGGCTCAGCCAATCAGAGGAGAGCGGGCGAGAAGAATCCGGGTCCAGAGAGGGGAAGCGACGTGTGCATATATGGTTTGCGCGCCGTGGAGGCTAGGCGACTATCTTTGTAAAACTTAACCAGTGTGGTTGTACGTGTGGTTGGTTCCGATGTTCGGACCATAAAGTTATCATATCTACAAGTATATCATCAACTAACGAAGAATATGACGACGTCCAGAAGGCTGTGGGAAGCTCACTTCAACATCCAGTACGAGGGAAATGCTACGGCAATTTCCAGTGGTAAGCGCGAATGACTCAGAACTACGTAATCTCTCGTCTCTTTGTTTTATATTCAGTATTTCAGTAACTTCATAGCTTGGGAATAAGAGTAAAATCAGTAATTCATCCGACTCCGTTTTCACGTAATTTTCTAGCGGTAATATTCAAATCGCAACGCTCCAATTTAAATTTTAAACTTATTATTATTATTATTATTAAATTTGCAATACTTGTTTTATATAATAAACTCATTTCTTTTAACCATGCAATCTTTGCTTTCAGTAGGTACCATTAGATATAGACCAATTCCTTCTCCTGATACAATTGTTTGTTGGGTTAATGATCAAATCATACCACGATCTGAGTGAATAGATTCTTGAAGGTGTTCTACCAGGGCTAGGTGTTGTTAAATATAAATTTAGATTTCAACATAACGTTGAGGTCTTGGCGCCCATTAAAACAACATATCTCAGGCATAGTAAATATTTCAAAGTGCAAGGCAGGGCCAGTAGAAGCATTACATTTGTCACGCAAAAGTGGGGGCTATAGAAAACGTTTCACTTCTCACCCGACGTAGAGGATCCGTTTCATTTGGCGCCCAACGTGGGGAAATGTAAAAAACCGTTACACTTGTCGCTACCAACGTGAGACCGAAAACCTAATAACATTTGTGGAAGGAGAAGGGTATATATTTATGTGCCTGTATTTTGGGGTGTTTTCATTTATCGGTGTGTATCAGCATGGGTAGTGTTGAGGAAGAGATGAAGTTGCGTAGTGGTCACCAGTTGGATAGTGAAGATACGAGCAGTATGGCTAGTCTTGGAAATGAAAGCAGTATAGGGATGTCGGAGGTAAATCCCAATACTGAGGGGGGTAATCAAAACAGTCAAGCAGGGTTAGAGAGTTTGCTTCTTCAGTTTATGCAACAAAATAAAATTAGCACAGATGCTTTAAACGCTAGACTTGAACAAATTAGTAGGGAAAATAAAGAGAGTACTGAAACTCTAAATGCTAAACTTGAACAAAATAGTAGGGAAAATAAAGAGAGTACTGAAGCTTTAAACGCTAAACTTGAACAAAACAGTAGGGAAAATAGAGGGAGTACTGAAACTTTAAATGCTAAACTCGAACAAAAAAATGCTAAACTTGAACAAAACAGTAGGGATATTAGTGATAAATTTGAGCTGATTAGAGGTGAGATCAGAGGGGTATGGAAGAGAAGGCTAAAGAGATTATTGCAGATGTAGACAGAAAATTAGGAAAAGTACAGGAGGAGTTAGAAATTAGAATCAGTACACAGGCTGAAAATTTAAAAGAACTAGTACAACTTGAAACACAGCAGGTCAAAAGCAATTGGGGGGAGAAATTGATAAGATTCAGGTAGCAACTAAAGAGGTTAAAGAACAGCTGGGGGGAAGAATTGATAAAGTACATGCAGAAATAATCACTGAAGTTAATGCTTTAAGGGAGAGGAATAAGGAAAGCATTAATGAGATTAATGAGAAACAAGCTCAGTTAAGTGGTATAGTTGAAGCATCGGAAGGGAGCATTAGGTTAACTGTAACTAATATTGAAAGAAAAGCTGAGGAGAAAATTGCTGAATTAGAACAGAAGTTGAAAGCTAGAATTAGGCAGGAAAAGAGTCAGAGTAGGCCAGTTTATGTGAATAGCACACACAGGGATATAGAACTAGTCAAATTCAGTAATCGGCAGGGTTGTCCAATGGAATTCATGAATACGATAGAAAATAAATTCGGGGAGAGGTTGGAAGATGGTAGTATTGAGTGGTGCCAGGTAGTTGAGATTTTAGAGCAAGCGTTTGTAGGGGAGACAAGAAACTGGTTTGCTGTCTACAGAGACAATTTCGAGAATATTTCAGATTTTAAAGTTAAATTTTGTGAGAAATTTTGGAATGAGGTAATTCAGTCTCAGCATCGTGAGGGAATTGTGTGTGGGAAATATAACCTGAGAGGAAACTACACTATGACCGAGTAATTTTAGGACAGGTATTAACGTGCAAATATCTGGATGGTTTGAAGGAGGAAAGTGATGTAGTCAGGCTATTTCTAAGACATTTTCCATATAGAATCGAAGAAGCTGCCTGTATACAAAATGTTAAATCTATTTCACAAGTGGAAAATTTATTGAGTACAAAAAAAGAAGCTTGTAGTTTAACGTGACCGTTAATCTTGAGATCATGAGCCACGGGACCTCCTTTTTACGTGGAATCCGAACCACAGGACATGGCATTTCACTTCGAAAATCTCACATGCATTGACCGGGAATCGAACCCGGACCGCCTTGGTGAAAGGCATACAGCTAGACCGCTGAGCTCTGGGAAGAGGTGGTTACGAGGAGAATTTCGATAGGAACCAGGGTAACCATAATAACAGGCCTAATGAGAATAGGAATCAGGAAGTTCAAGGGAACAGTGGCGAAGGGGCCAACGTTCAAAATAAGGGGAACCAAAATAATAATAATAATAATAATCAGCAAAACCAATACAGAGGAAATGGGTATGGTACGAACTACCAAGGTAGAAATAATGATTTCAGGGGTAACCAAGGGAGGTATAATAACAATAATAATTATAACCAGAACAGGGGTCAAGGAGGGAATCAGCCCAATGGTAATAACGGACAGAGAGATACCGTTAACACAACCCAGAACAACCAGACCAGTGCAGTAGTGAGTAGTACTACACCAGGTGGTAGCCATACTTCAAACACGAACCAGGCTGCGATGTAAGGTCAGAATCTCAGTCTGTAACATGCCTTGTCCATACACTTATACAGGAAACCTATGACCTAAATGTAGGAAATGAATTATTACGTGAACTAAATGATGAAGGTATTATTCACGAGGTAGTTAGTAAGAGTCCATAGTTAAATTTAACGTGTCCGAGGCGTACACAGATGTTTTAATTGATAGCGGTTGTATGAAAAGTTGCATAAGTAGTGCATTTTATGATAAAATGAAAGGACGTAGAGGATCCGTTTCAATATGAAGGCAATGAATGGACAAGTCCGTTACCTGAAAATTATAAGCACATTCTGTGGCGTTGATATGTCATTTCTAACTTCAGGCAAACGCTCCTATAGTGATCTTTGTGAGTTTAATGTGAGATTGTTATATGGACTTCAGTGTAGCCTATTGGAAAAGGTAATTTTGGTGATAGAATACTTTGCGCTCTCCTGCATCTCCTATACTAACCCACACAATATGAACACTGAAATTATTGCAACAGAATCTTTGAAATTTGCAACCGTAGAAGCAGTTATTTTAAATGTTGGTGTAAGAAATATTAGAGCAACATTTGATGGGTCATGTTTAAAAGATATTTGTATGCTTAGATATTTTTAATTAGGTTTGAGTGATGCAGTGATCTTTAAAGATGAATTTCTGCTCATCGAATGACCAAAGTGGCAAGGAAGAACCTCAAAGATGGAGACGAAGAATCAGACTACATAGCAGGGTGCTTTTAACCAGTCCTTGGGAAAGAAAAATATAAGGTTCCACATAATAATTTCTTTAACTTGATTTTCTATTAAATTGAAATTTTCTGGCAATGCTCCATTTTCTCAGGAACTAATTGAGATTGAACCTTGAAAATTGTTCTGGTTATTCGTAGAGTAGAGGTGATTGTGTGGATCGTCAGTGGATGTTCTTGGAGTGGTATAATTCATGGTGTGTTGTTTATAAAATAAGATAAGATACGCCCGTAGATCCCCGATGGGCAAGGGCCTCCTACCGTAGTGGAGGGGATGGCTCAAGTATTCTCCCAAGAGGAGCCCGTTTTTGAGAGATGTCTTTCCTAAATACATATTGACACACATTAATACAAGTTAAATTAGCACACATCCTTACTACGGTATTTACATTTTTATACTAATACAATATTCTGATTTTCCCTAGCAACGTAACACCTGCCTCGAACCTAAATTCGTCCGACCATCTACTTCTCCTGCCAGCTCTTGGATCCCACATAGTCGTGGAGTGCATTGGGGATATGCCACCACCCCAGCGCCGAGCTCTTGTTGCTGTGTCCTCCATCCCACTTCTTTTACTCAGATCTGTGTTACTGATTCTGTCGCTTAGCTTAACACCTAGGATTCTCCTTCCCATTTTCCGTAGACAGATCTCGAGCAGTCTTGTCCAACATTTACTAAATGTATTTAACCTGAATGAAATCCTAAAAAGATGGCTTGTGAAGGAGGAAAATTGTATCTCACTCGCTTTAAATAAAGTAAGCCTTGTGTCTGACCATTTTGAATTTTCTTCCCAAACGTGTATTTCCCAGGATGAGTTGGACAATGACCAAATATTCCCTGAGCTTACTTGTTGTCTGTTTGTTATGGGTTAGCGAATGGCATGGAAGTTCGTATGTGAGTAGAAAACACCTCTATTATACAACTAGGGTACGAACTATTCATGTAATGCAAAAGGGTGAGGGGGTTAAAAGTGGAAGTCTAGATTTTGCCAGTACGGCAATTCCACAAATCATACCCACCTCTTAGCTTACAACTGTAGCCTCAGTCTTGATTTCGTGGACAGCGTTCGTGACGGTTGCGATGAGGCGAGAAGCAAATTAGGCGTGCCTCAGCCATGTATTTAAGAAGTGATGTACCATAGTGAGTCCACACATTACTGTCTATAGACTGCGTGGAGCAGCGTTAACGTTCCTACTCGCTTTACCCAAGTTCAATTGGCATTTAAGGGTACCCAAATGCAGGGGAACTGTGCCAGTAGATTGAATGGCACGTTAAAGATTCCCTTCAGGGAAAATTCTCGGCGCCTCTAAAAGCCTCAGTAGATAAAAGGGACGCTAAACCAATATCATTCTTTTCACAGCTTCTTTAACCCCATTGGCATTTTTGTCGACGAAGGATGTGCTATTATTGATTTGTTGCTACAGATTCCACTGTTAGTAAGTCTCCAAAGTACATCAAGTTTGTGTAAATTACTCCACCATAAGCTATTTAGAGGGAAAGGCTATCCTCCGATTTTCTGCCATAAGACTTTTGGATAATTTCTTTGATTATTCTATGTCATTACATCGAGTTCTGTCAGTGAACTAAAGACACACATTGGAAGTAAATGGAAGTGTTATGGTCACTAAATATAAGAAATTAGCATTGTCAGTAAAGGCGGTCTGATCCCACCCCAAGGAACGTCTAGGAAGAAGAGAACCAAACCAAACCCCGGGGAGCTACAGCCCATCAAGGGCCTAAGCCAACCAAACGACCGCTTCCCAGCCACTTGACCATCACATAATGGGGTGACGCCTGGTGAGCGCGACGGGTTCCCTTAGCGGATAATCTTGGTCTCCATGACCGGAGCGATGCCACACTGTCAGACCGCTACTCAATTCTCCTCACGAGGCTAAGTGGATTCCGTTCCAGCCCTCAGAACAGAATTATATTTATTGGCGAGCCGGGTATCGAACTCGGACATCCAGGGCGACAGCCAAGAATGCTAGCCGCTTTACTGTGAGGCGGCTCTGCAGCAGTGAGGCTGTCGCTAGCCGCTTTAATGCGAGATGGCCCTGCAGCAATGAGGCTGACGCTAGCCGTTTCTTTGCAAGTTAGCCCAGAAGCAGCGAGGCTGATGCTAGCCGCTTCTTTGCGAGGTGGTCCAGCTGCAGTGAGGCTGTCGCTAGCCGCTTCATTGCGAGGTGGTCCAGCTGCAGTGAGGCTGTCGCTAGCCGCTTTATTGCGAGGTGGTCCAGCAGCAGTGAGGCTGTCGCTAGCCACTTCATTGCGAGGTGGTCCAGCAGCAGTGAGGCTGTCGCTAGCCGCTTCATTGCGAGGTGGTCCAGCAGCAGTGAGGCTGTCGCTAGCCACTTCATTGCGAGGTGCCCCTGCAGCAGTGAGGCTGGGGCTCGCCACTTCATAGCGAGGTGGTCCAGCAGCAGTGAGGCTGTCGCTAGCCGCTTCATTGCGAGGTGGTCCAGCAGCAGTGAGGCTGTCGATAGCCACTTCATTGCGAGGTGGTCCTGCAGCAGTGAGGCTGTCGCTAGCCACTTCATTCCGAGGTGGTCCTGCAGCAGTGAGGCTGTCGCTAGCCACTTCATTCCGAGGTGGTCCTGCAGCAGTGAGGCTGTCGCTAGCCAATTCATTGCTAGGTGGCCCTGCAGCAGTGAGGCTGTCGCTAGCCGCTTCCTTGCGAGTTGGCACTGCAGCAGTGAGGCTGTCGCTAGCCGCTTCATTGCGAGGTGGTCCTGCAGCAGTGAGGCTGTCGCTAGCCACTTCATTGCGAGGTGGCCCTGCAACAGTGAGGCTGACGCTAGCCGCTTCATTGCGAAGTGGCCCAGCAGTAGTGAGGCTGACGCTAGCCACATCATTGCGAGGTGGCCCTGCAGCAGTGAGGCTGTCGCTAGCCACTTCATTGCGAGGTGTCCCTGCAGCAGTGAGGCAGTCGCTAGCCACTTCATTGCTAGGTGGCCCTGCAGCAGTGAGTCTGACGCTAGCCACTTCATTACGAGGTGGCCCAGCAGCAGTGAGGCTGGGGCTAACCGCTTCATTGCGAGGTGGCCCTGCAGCAGTGAGGCTGACGCTAGCCGCTTCATTGCGAGGTGGCCCTGCAGCAGTGAGGCTGGGGCTAGCCACTTCTTTGCGAGGTGTTCCTTCAGCAGTGAGGCTGACGTTAGCCAATTCATTGCGAGGTGGTCCTGCAGCAGTGAGGCTGACGCTAGCCATTTCATTGCGAGGTGGTCATGCAGCAGTAAGATGAACGCTAGCCACTTCATTGCGAGCTGGTCCTGCAGCAGTAGGATGGACGCCATCCAATTCATTGCGAGGTGGTCCTGCAGCAGTAAGATGGACGCTAGCCACTTCATTGCGAGGTGGCCCTGCAGGAGTGAGGCTGACGCTAGCCATTTCATTGCGGGGTGGCCCTGCAGCAATGAGGCTGTCGTTAGCCACTTCATTGCGAGGTGGCCCTGCAGCAGTGAGGCTGTCGCTAGCCACTTCATTACGAGGTGGCCCTGCAACAGTGAGGCTGTCGCTAGCCACTTCATTGCGAGGTGGCCCTGCAGCAGTGAGGCTAACGCTAGCCAATTCATTACGAGGTGGCCCTGCAGCAGTGGGGCTGGGGCTAGCCGCTTCATTGCGAGGTGGCCCTGCAACAGTGAGGCTGACGCTAGCCGCTTCATTGCGAAGTGGCCCAGCAGTAGTGAGGCTGACGCTAGCCACATCATTGCGAGGTGGCCCTGCAGCAGTGAGGCTGTCGCTAGCCACTTCATTGCGAGGTGTCCCTGCAGCAGTGAGGCAGTCGCTTGCCACTTCATTGCTAGGTGGCCCTGCAGCAGTGAGTCTGACGCTAGCCACTTCATTACGAGGTGGCCCAGAAGCAGTGAGGCTGGGGCTAACCGCTTCATTGCGAGGTGGCCCTGCAGCAGTGAGGCTGACGCTAGCCGCTTCATTGCGAGGTGGCCCTGCAGCAGTGAGGCTGGGGCTAGCCACTTCATTGCGAGGTGTTCCTTCAGCAGTGAGGCTGACGTTATTCAATTCATTGCGAGGTGGTCCTGCAGCAGTGAGGCTGACGCTAGCCACTTCATTGCGAGGTGGTCCTGCAGCAGTAGGATGGACGCCATCCAATTCATTGCGAGGTGGTCCTGCAGCAGTAAGATGGACGCTAGCCACTTCATTGCGAGGTGGCCCTGCAGCAGTGAGGCTGACGCTAGCCACTTCATTGCGGGGTGGCCCTGCAGCAATGAGGCTGACGTTAGCCGCCTCATTGCGAGGTGGCCCTGCAGCAGTGAGGCTGATGATAGCCGCTTCATTGCGAGGTGGCCCTGCAGCAGTGAGGCTGTCGGTAGCCGTTTCGTTGCGAGGTGGCCCTGCTGCAGTGAGAAGGGGCTAGCCGCTTCATTGCGAGGTGGTCCTGCAGCAGTGAGGCCGTCGCTAGCAACTTCAATGCGAAGTGGCCCTACAGCAGTGCGGCTGACGCTAGCCACTTCATTGCGAGGTGGTCCTGCAACAGTAAGATGGACGCCCGCCGATTCATTGCGAGGTGGTCTTGCAGCAGTGAGGCTGTCGCTAGCCGCTTCACTACGAGGTGGTCCTGCAGCAGTGAGGCTCTCGCTAGCCGCTTCATTGCGAAGTGGTCCTTCAGCAGTGAGGCTGACGCTAACCACTTCATTGCGAGGTGGTCCTGCAGCAGTGAGGCTGCCGCTAGCCACTTCATTGCGAGGTGGTCCTGCTGCAGTGAGGCTGTCGCTAGCTACTTCATTGCGAGATGGTCCTGGAGCAGTGAGGCCGTCGCTAGCCACTGCATTGCGAGGTGGCCCTGCAGCAGTGAGGCTGTCGCTAGCCGCTTTATTGCGAGGTGGTCCTGCAGCAGTGAGGCTGTCGCTAGCCACTTCATTGCGAGGTGGTCCTGCAGCAGTGAGGCTGTCGCTAGCCACTTGATTGCGAGGTGCCCCTGCAGCAGTGAGGCTGACGCTAGCCGCTCCATTGCGAGGAGGCCCTGCAGCAGTGAGGCTGTCGCTAGCCACTCCATTGCGAGGTGGTCCTGCAACAGTGAGGCTGTCGCTAGCCGCTTCATTACGAGGTGGTCCTGCAGCAGTGAGGCTGATGCTAGCCACTTCATTGCGAGGTGGTCCTGCAGCAGTGAGGCTGTCGCTAGTCACTTCATTGCAAGGTGGTCCTGCAGCTGTGAGGTTGGGGTTAGCGGCTTCATTGCGAGGATTGTCCTGCAGCAGTGAGGCTGTCGCTAGCCACTTCATTGCGAGGTGGTCCTGGAGCTGTGAGGCTGACGCTAGCCACTTCATTGCGAGGTGGTCCTGCAGCTGTGAGGCTGACGCTAGTCACTTCATTGCGAGGTGGACCTGCAGCAGTGAGGCTGGGGCTAGCCGCTTCATTGCGAGGAGCCCCTGCAACAGTGAGGCTGACGCTAGCCACTTCATTGCGAGGTGGTCCTGCAGCAATGAGGCTGTCACTAGCCACTTCATTGCGAGGTGGTACTGCAGCAATGAGGCTGTCGGTAGCCACGTCCTTGCGAGGTGGTCCAGCAGCTATGAGGCTGTCGCTAGCCGCTTCATTGCGGGGTGGTCCTGCAGCAATGAGACTGACGCTAGCCGCTTCACTGTGAGGCGGCCCTGCAGCAGTGAGGCTGTCGCTAGCCGCTTCAGTGTGAGGTGGTCCTGCAGCAGTGAGGCTGTTGCTAGCCGCTACATTGCGAGGTGGTCTTGCAGCAGTGAGATTGGGGCTAGCCGCTTCATTGCGAGGTGTTCCTGCAGCAGTGAAGCTGTCGCTAGCCACTTCATTGCGAGGTGTCCTGCAGCAGTGATGCTGTCGATAGCCGCTTCACCGCGAGGTGGTCCTGCAGCAGAGAGGCAGGGGCTAGCCGCTTCATTGCGAGGTGGTCCTGCAGCAGTGAGGCTGTCGTTAGCCACTTCATGGCGAGGTGGTCCTGCAGCAGTGAGGTTGTCTCTAGCCACGTAATTGCGAGGTGTTCCTTTAGCAGTGAGGCTGTCGCTAGCCACATCATTGCGAGGTGGTCCTGCAGCAATAGGGCTGTCGCTAGCCACTTCATTGCGAGGTGGTCCTGCGGCAGTGAGGCTGTCGCTAGCCACATCATTGCGAGGTGGTCCTGCAACAGTGAGGCTGTTGCTAGCCGCTTCATTGCGAGGTAGTCCTGCAGCAGTGAGGCTGTCGCTAGCCGCTTCATAGCAAGGTGGTCCTGCAGCAGTGAGGCTGTCGCTAGCCGCTTCATTGCGAGGTGGCCCTGCAGCAGTGAGGCTGGGGATAGCCGCTTCATTGCGAGGTGGCCCTGCAGCTGTGAGGCTGACGCTAACCACTTCATTGCGAGGTAGTCCTGCAGCAGTGAGGCTGTTGCTAGCCACTTCATTGCGAGGTGGTCCTGCAGCTGTGAGGCTGACGCTAACCACTTCATTGCGAGGTAGTCCTGCAGCAGTGAGGCTGTTGCTAGCCACTTCATTGCGAGGTGGTCCTGCAGCTGTGAGGCTGACGCTAGCCACTTCATTACGAGGTGGTCCTGCAGCAGTGAGGCTGTCGTTAGCCACTTCATTGTGAGGTGGCCCTGCAGCAGTGAGGCTGTCGCTAGCCACGTCATTGCGAGGTGGCCCTGCAGCAGTGAGGCTGACGCTAGCCGCTTCATTGCGAGGTGGTCCTGCAGCAGTGAGGCTGTCGCCAGCCATTTCATTGCGAGGTGGTCCTGCGGCAGTGAGGCTGTCGCTAGCCACTTCATTGCGATGTGGTCCTGCAGCTGTGAGGCTGACGCTAGCCACTTCCTTACGAGGTGGTCCTGCAGCAGTGAGGCTGTCGCTAGCCACTTCATTGTAAGGTGGCCCTGCAGCAGTGAGGCTGTCGCTAGCCACGTCATTGCGAGGTGGCCCTGCAGCAGTGAGGCTGTCGCTAGCCATTTCATTGCGAGGTGGTCCTGCGGCAGTGAGGCTGTCGCTAGCCACTTCATTGCGAGGTGGTCCTGCAGCAGTGAGGCTGGGGCTAGCCGTTTCATTGCGAGGTGGTTTTTCAGCAGTGAGGCTGACGCTAGCCACTTCATTGCGAGGTGGCCCTGCAGCAGTGAGGCTGTCGCTAGCCACTTAATTGCGAGGTGGCCCTGCAGAAGTGAGGCTGTCGCTAACCGATTCATTGTGAGGTGGTCCTGCAACTGTGAGGCTGTCGCTAGCCATTTCATTGTGAGTTGGTCCTGCAGCTGTGAGGCTGACGCTAGCCACTTCATTGCGAGATGGTCTTGCAGCAGTGAGGCTGACGATAGCCACTTAATTGCCTGGTGGCCCTGCAGCTGTGAGGCTGTCGGTAGCCACTTCATTGCGAGGTGGCCCTGCAGCAGTGAGGCTGACGCTAACCACTTCATTGCGAGGTGGCCCTGCAGCAGTGAGGCTGACGCTAGCCACTTCATTGCGAGCTGGCCCTGCAGCAGTGAGGCTGACCCTAGCCACTACATTGAGAGGTGGCCCTGCAGCAGTGAGGCTGGGGCTAGCCACTTCATTGCGAGGTGGTCCTGCAGCAGTGAGGCTGTCGCTAGCCGCTTCACTGAGAGGTGGCCCTGCAGCAGTGAGGCTGACGCTAGCCGCTTCATTGCGAGGTGGTCCTGCAGCAGTGAGGCTGATGGTAGCCACTTCATTGCGAGGTGGTCCTGCAGCAGTGAGGTTGTCGCTAGCTACTTCATTGTGAGGTGGCCCTGCAGCAGTGAGGCTGACGCTAGCCGCTTAATTGCGAGGTGGTCCTGCAGCTGTGAGGCTGACGGTAGCCTCTTCATTGCGAGTTGCCCTGCAGCAGTGAGGCTGACGCTAGCCACGTCATTGCGAGGTGGCTCTGCAGCAGTTAGGCTGTCGCTAGCCGCTTCATTGCGAGGTGGTCTTGCAGCAGTGAGGCTGTCGCTAGCCACTTCATTGCGAGGTGGTCCTTCAGCAGTGAGGCTGGGGCTAGCCGTTTTATTGCGAGGTGGTCTTTCAGCAGTGAGGCTGACGTTAGCCACTTCATTGCGAGGTGGCCCTGCAGCAGTGAGGCTGTCGCTAGCCACTTCATTGCGAGGTGGCCCTGCAGCAGTCAGGCTGTCGCTAGCCGCTTCATTGTGAGGGGGTCCTGCAGCTGTGAGGCTGTCGCTAGCCACTTCATTGCGAGGTGGATCTGCAGCTGTGAGGCTGACGCTAGCCACTTCCTTGAGAGGTGGTCCTGCAGCAGTGAGGCTGACGATAGCCACTTCATTGCGAGGTTGCCCTGCAGCAGTGAGGCTGTCGGTAGCCACTTCATTGCGAGGTGCTCCTGCAGCAGTGAGGCTGTCGCTAGCCACTTCATTCCGATGTGGCCCTGCGGCAGTGAGGCTGACGCTAGCCACTTCATTGCGAGCTGGCCCTGCAGCAGTGAGGCTGACCCTAGCCTCTTCATTGAGAGGTGGCCCTGCAGCAGTGAGGCTGGGGCTAGCCGCTTCATTGCGAGGTGGTCCTGCAGCAGTGGGGCTGTCGCTAGCCTCTTCACTGAGAGGTGGCCCTGAAGCAGTGAGGCTGACGCTAGCCGCTTCATTGCGAGGTGGTCTTGCAGCAGTGAGGCTGATGGTAGCCACTTCATTGCGAGGTGGGTCTGCAGCAGTGAGGCTGTCGCTAGCCACTTCATTGTGAGGTGGCCCTGCAGCAGTCAGGCTGACGCTAGCCGCTTCATTGCGAGGTGGTCCTGCAGCTGTGAGGCTGATGGTAGCCACTTCATTGCGAGGTGGTCCTGCATCTGTGTGGCTGACGATAACTGCTGATAAATGGGCATCATTTTATGAACCTTGAATGGTGCGTTTTTATTCTGTTCGTCTGAATATCTGCACATCTTTCTTCACGCTGTGGATTATACCAGAACCAGTAATCACGACCCGTCGGGGTTATTAGTCCCGCTATAAATGTCATCCTAGTGCGGTCCCTTAATAATATACTCCCAGACATTTCAAAATGGCATAAAGTTACAATATTAACATGTTACTTGAAGAGGAAGGGCGAGGAATATTAAGTGCACCAAACAAAAACAAGAGGGACTTTTTGGTCGAATTTTAGTGAAATTTCAGTCACGTTTTTTTAATAAGGTTGTTATACTGTATCTTACTAGAGAATGCAGGCTGCGAATTAAGACAAAGTATCTACACAATGTTATTACATGACAAACTAATACAGTAAGACACAAATCAAAGGATTTGTTTATAATTTACAATACAATGAGTCGAATAAAGGCTGCTTATTTCTCGTTGGAAGGCTTTTTACACATTAATTGTCATATTTTAATGAAAAGATATGAGATGAATTGACACCCCAGGACAGATTAGGTGAGTGAGTGTGATAGTGAGTGAGTGAGTGAGTGAGGGAGGGAGGGAGATAGTGAGTGAGTGAGTGAGGGAGGGAGTAAGTGAGTGAGTGAGTGAGTTGTTTCATTTGAGACCATTTGCTTTTCAGTGCCAATTCAAATAATTAAATAGATATACCTAACTAAATGTATACATAAATCAATCAATAGTTGGACGAGTAATCTAGTCACTAAAACAAAGAACAATCTTATTTACAATCAAACACACGCAACTAAATACAAGCAAAGAAACAAACATAGTATACAGGAAAGAAGGCAACAAATAAAATAACGGTTGTTGTTGTTGTTGTTGTTCCATCGAGTGGCTTTGCGACATCGTGCCGCGTTATTTATATAAACACAAACAAATATAGAAAGTCCCTTAAATATCGAAAGTTACAGCTGTTCAGTCCCCAAATGAATCTATGAGACAACAATAACAACATGAATAACAAAAGAAACACATGATCAAACAAAGGAAACAAACGCAGGCTAACAACATACCTGTAGCAAATGAAGGCATCGAAGGCACATTTGATGATATTTGTTTGAGAGAAATCCTGTGCTCTTCTCCTGATGTTGTACAAATGTAGCATGTAGGTGATCTGACCTCGATACTTGAACAGAACTGCACTCTGAACGCAAACAATAAAGGCTACAGCACCAAAAAGGGCTCCTGCAATGATCAATGGTGTTTGCTCTATCTCTAGGCATGGCGTCTCGTCAAACTGCACATCACTGATTGCATATCCGCGGTACTTAGATTGAAATGAACAATGTAGTGGATCTCGAGTTCCCAAATTCATGACATGCACCGACGATTCACTGAGAAATTTTCGTAAAGGTATCATGCGACAGTCTTCACAATCAAACTGATTGCCACCTAGATCCAATAATTTTAAGCCAGTTGTGGATTCAGACATCAGTTCTGATAAATAGACGATTGCATTATTTGAAAGGTTCACATTTTTAACCCACGCATTATTAGGCCATTTATCAGATTTCTTATAGAATATATTCATATCTTTCCAATTATGAATTTTGTTTGAAGAAATATTCAAATATTCGACAGTGGTTTGATTACTTCCAAGATTGTGAATATACGTCAAAGAATTGTGGGATAAATCCAGAAGACGTAGTGAGCAACCGAATACTATTGGCCAGTTAGTTAATTTGTTGTGTGATAGATCTAATACTGTCAAATTTTTAAGTTGGTAGAAAGTATTTTCTTTCAAATGATATAGTAAATTGCTGGAGAGATTTAATAATTCTAAATTTTCAAGATGGGTGAAATTATTTTCTTCCAAATGCGCCAGAAAATTGTTGGAGAGATCTAATAATTTCAAATTTTGAATACCGGTTAAAATATTTTCTTCCCAATGCTCCAGTAAATTGCCTGAGAGCATTAACTTTTCAAGCTGAGGAAAATATTTAATATCATATTGTCTAATCGACCTAATTTTGCATTCACTTAGAGACAATCTCTTAAGCATGAATAGAGATGGTAGTTTAAGGGAAATATATGGAAAATGGTTGTTGCTAAGATCTAAGTCTTCTAGAAACTCAAAAATTGATAGGTCACCGTATGATATGTCGAAGTAACGTGCAGCATTTATAATGTGGAGCGTTCGCAATTGAGGGATTCGTCGTAGAGATCGCGGTATTTCTCGCAGGTCACTCCCAGTGATAATTACAGATTCCATTTGTGGCGTGCCAATGAAGCTATCTGAAATTCAAAAGAAGGAAGCATGTGAGTTGTTACTCCCTGATTTGCACGGATGGAGTTATTAGCATGAACGCGTCTTTAAGGGCAATCAGTTCATGTTAATACATAACTTAATAGAATAAGTACATCGACGTCACCAAACTGTGTCGACATGCAGGACGCTGTACATATTGATCATATTTTACAATTAAATCTTGCTAAGAATTTAAAATATTTGAATTTGGAAATACAGTATTGTTGGTGTGGAAAATTTTCAAGGCGTTTTCAGTGTTGTCAAATTAATAATTAATTAACAGCTGTTCAGTTGGTCAACACTTATTGTTGCCCAATCACATTACACGGAAAATATATGACACCAGGTGAAAAATAATACATGTGGTTATTATTTGCACATCTGATGGTTACAAGGAAACCGCGTTTCGTTTATTAAGCAAATGATCCAATAATGATCCTTGAAATGTATACTTTCTAAATAATTTACAATCGGGAATTGTTTATCAGTAATTAATTAAATTATTCATATCCATTTTCAAACCAATGATTATCTTACTACTAGCATTAGTACCCGGCTTCGCCCGGAGGAATGATGATAATGTCTTAATGCTCCTCAGAAATATAATGGATTTAAAAACTAGGTCATTTGCCCCAAAAGACAATGAGGGCGTAATATCTAGGTCATTTGCCCTTTTGATAAGGATGATAATAAAAACTACTGTAGAATTGACACGTCAAACTTACAAACTACCGTAATAGAAATACATACTCTATTTCAAAATTCACAGGCGAGGAAGACTTATTGTGTGTGGTGATAAATGGTGTAATGGGCGTTACATCTAAGTCATTTGCTCTTATGATGAGGATAATAAGGGAAACTACTACCGGTATTGAATTGACACTTCAACTTATAATGCACACAATGTGCTGTAATAAAAATAAATATTTTAACAATCACAGTCGAGAAAGACTTTATGCGGCGGTGATTAGTGGTATGATGCGCGTATGATGATAAAAATAAGGTAACGAAAAAATGACCACTAAACGAACATGGTGTAAAACTGATATAGGTAATTCAGACGTCTAGCTTCGATGTCTTCCAAAGTCTCAACCTTATTTTCTGGCTTTGGTCTGTACTCGATGCGTATAGTGGAAGAGCTTATGGCGTACTGCTCGGCAAAGAATATGGGTACAAGCTGCACGAACCTGAGATGATCGCAGATGATGACGAAATATGATGACACACGTTCGGGATTCCCCGTCCTATCTAGATTGACCGGGAATCACTCACTATTTCACAACGGCCCTGTGCTGTCATCAGCATAGACAGCAAATAACACGGCGGGCTCTGGAAAGTCCTCTCATGTCACCTCGCGATGAATCAGCAAGCTATTCTCACAACTGACCACCCCCAGGGTCTCACAACTTGTGGGACGTGGGTTGGCGACCACGGGACCCCAGCTGAGTCTGGCATCGCTTCTACTTCCTGGTGCCGGGCTCCTTTCAGTTCTCTTTCCTGTCGGCCTCCCTTGGTCAACTCTTGTTCTCTTCCGACCCCGACTGTATTAGGGTATCTGAGGGCTAGGGAGTCTTTCAATTTCCCGCCTTAATTGGCCGTTGCCTCATCTTTCCTGATACCCTCATTCTTCGAGGGGTCTGCCTTCTTTTCCTTTTCATAATATATCCTATCTTCTGCTCAAGGCCCTCAAAGAGGCAGGGTGTGTGTAGCCCCACCACTTCTGGTACACCCTCAAGGGTTCATGGCTGGTGAGTTAGGACGCTGGCAACCTCGAGGAATTCTTGAGCTAAATGCAGGGAATGGAGTGGTATGTCAGAAATTTCAAGTGGACAGTGTTACTCATGAGGTTCCAAAGGGTAAGTATGTAAAATTTGGTTCAGATCGGATAAACCGTGTTGATTTGTGGAAAAGGGCCTAAATGTAGGGAATAGATTGGTCTGTCCAAAATTTCATATCGACAGTGCTACTCGTCGAGTTCCAAAGGGTAAGTATAAACAATTTGGTTCAGATCAGTGAAACAGTGTAGATTTTTCCCAAAGGACCTAAATGCGGGGAAAGGGGTGGTCTGTCCGAAATTTAAAGTGGACAGTGATACTCGTTAGGTTGCAAAGTGTAAGTATACAAAATTATGGTCCAGATTGGTGAAACTATCTAGATTTGTACCAAAGGGTCTAAATACAGGGAATGGAGTGCTCTGTCCGAAAGTTCAAGCAGGCAGTGTTACTCGTCGGGTTCCAAAGGGTAAGTAACTTACATAAAGATTGGTTGAGATGGGTGAAAATATGTAGATTTTTGCCAAAGAGCCTAAATGCAGTGAATGGAATGGTCTATCCGAAATTTCATTTAGACAGTGTTACACGTCGGGTTCCAAAGGGTAAGTATGTAAAATTTGGTTCAGATCGGTGAAACACGGTAGATTTTTGCCAAAGGGCCTAAATGCACGGAATGGAGTGGTCTGTCCAAAGTTTTAGTGGACAGTGTTGTTCGTCGGGTTCCAAAGGGTAAGTATACAAATTTAGGTTCAGATCGGTGAAACGATGTAGATATGTGCCAAAGGGCCTAAATGCAGGGAATGGAGTGGTCTGTCCGAAATTTCAAGTGGACAGTGTCACTCATCGGACTCCAAAGGGTAAGTGCACACATTTTGTTTTCGAACGGTGAACGATTTAAATTTGTGCCAAAGGGCCTAAATGCGGGGAATGGAGTGCTCTGTCTGAAATTTCGAGTGGACAGTGTTACTCGTCGAGTTCCAATGGGTAATTATGCAAAATCTGGTTGAGATCAGTGAAACGGTGTAGTTATGTGCCAAGGGCCAAAAAGCAGGGAATAGTGTGGTCTGTCGAAATTTAAAGTGAACAGTGTTACTTGTCGGGTTCCGAAGGGTAAGTATATACAATTTGGGTCAGATCGGTGAAACAGTGTAGATTTGTGCCAAACGGCCTAAATGCAGGGGATTGAGTGGCCTCTCCGCAATTTCAAGCAGACAGTGTTAGTCGCAGTGTTGCACAGGGTAAATATACAAATTTTGGTTGAGATCGGTGAAACGGTGTAGATTTGGGACAAAGGGCCTAAATGCAGGGAATGGAGTAGTCTGTCCGCAATTTCAAGCAGACAGCGTTACTCGCAGGGTACCAAAGGGTAAGTATCCGAATGTTGGTTCTGATCTGTGAAACGGTGTGGATTTGTGCCAAAGGGCCTAAATGCAGGGAATGGGGCGGTCTGTCCGAAATTTTAAGTGGGCAGTGTTACTCGCAGGGTTCCAAAGGGTAAGTATACAAATTTTGGTTCAGATAGGTGAAACGGTGTAGATTTGTGCCAAAGTGCCTAAATGCAGGGGATGGAGTAGCCTCTCCGCAATTTCAAGCAGACAGTGTTAGTCGCAGTGTTTCAAAGGGTAAATATACAAATCTTGGTTGAGTTGGATGAGACGGTGTAGATTTGGGCCAAAGGGCCTAAATGCAGTAAATGGAGTGGTCTGTCCCCCATTTCAAGCAGACTGTGTTACTCGCAGGGTTCCAAAGGGTAAGTATACAAATTTTGGTTCAGATCGGTGAAACGGTGTTCATTTGTGCCAAAGGGCCTAAATGCAGGGAATGGAGTGGTCTGTCCGCAATTTCAAGCAGACAGTGTTACTCGCAGGGTTCCAAAGGGTAAGTGTACAAATTTTGGTTCAGATCGATGAAACGGTGTAGATTTATGCCAAAGGGCCTAAATGCAGAGGATGGAGTTGCCCCTCCACAATTTCAAGCAGACAGTGTTAGTCGCAGTGTTCCAAAGGGTAAAGATACAAATTTTGGTTCAGATCGGTGAAACGGTGCTGATTTGTGCAAAAGGGCCTAAATGCAAGGAATGGGGTGGTCTGTCCGAAATTTAAAGTTGACAGGGTTACCCGCAGGGTTCCAAAGGGTAAGTATACACATTTTGGTTCAGATCGGTGAAACGGTGTAGATTTGTATACATAACAGACAAACAGACAGACAGACAAACTTTGTGCTTTATATATATAGACTTGCAGAAGTACCCATTCTTCGAACGGTCTTCGGTATTAATAACCAGACGTAATCAATTGAGCTACTGTTGCAATGGTTAGAGACTTGTAACCTGTTTCTCGACAAAGAAAAATGATTAGTTAAAATATGCTCTGAAACTAAATTTACCAAACGTGTACTTCCGGACGTGAAAAAAAAAATGAAAACCTCGTAGACGAAACACAATACACATCAAATAAAACTGACCTTCACTGTTGTGTCATGTCCCCATCCAGAGGAAAACCCCTTTAATAATTTATAAAGGCTTGTGGTGCATGAAAATTCAGTTTTTTAGACTCTAATGGCCCAAATTCCTAAAAGAAAAAATAGAAGAAAAAAAACTACCGTATTTCAATTCAGGAATTTTTGAAAATAATGCCTCTGTTTGGATATATAATAGACCTTCTGTACGACATAACGCACATTTAAGTCGTGTGAAAAAAATCTGGGGTACCCCTTGACCCCCTTAAGCGCAGTGATGAATTTTACAGTTTTAGTTGATTCCGTAATAACCTAATAGCCATTTGCAAACATTCACAGAAATTTAATAAATGGAGTGGCTTTACTTCTTGCAGAAATAGATGGAAAGTTGGATGTCACCTTTTCAGATATTGTTGTCATGGTTACTGGCTTGCATTCCTTCATTAGTTTATTAAATGAAATTAGTTTTCTGGGAATATCTCAGAAACTGTTGGTTTAAAGCCTAAAAATGTACTTTTCGGGGACCCTTTACTGCTATTTAGGGGCACCGAGTTTTGTTTCTGACACCATGGGGCTGAAAATAAGCTTTGTCTCGTCGTTGTAGGCCATAGTATAATAATAATAACTATAATACTAATATGACAATATAGGGATAGGGATATAATAGACCTTCCGTACCACACCCGCACGTGTAAATCGCGTGAAAAAATCTATAGTACACCTTGAGCCCCTTAAGCGCATTATATGACATTGATGAATTTTACAGCTTAATTTGGTTCCGTTATAACCTTAAGCCGTTTGCAAACTATCTCAGTAATGTAATAAATGGAATTGTATTGCGTCTTACAGCAATAGATAGACCTGTGAGATTCCGTTGCCATGGTAACCGGCTTGCATTCTTTCGTTATTGTCTTAAATGAAATTAGTTTTCTGGAAATATCTCAAAAACTGTTGGTTTTAGGGCCTTAAAATGTGGTTTTCGGGCCCCCTTTAGGGCCCCCAAGTTTCGTTTCTCACATTGAGGGGCTGAAAATGAGATTTGTCTCGCCCGTCTACTCCTATTTCAGCAAGTATTTTAAGGGGGTAGGCCCCCTTTTATGAGAGGTACAGAGAAGAGTTACATCAATGATTAGTGTCGTGCCTCTGAAGGATATCTGTACCAAATTTTACGTTGATCCACCCAGCCGTTCTCGAGTTATAAGGGAACAACCACTTTGTCCACAGACAGACAGACAGACAGACAGACAGACATACAGACAGACAAAAAATTTATTTTCGCGCGCATCCGTCATAAAACAGTCTGAAACGCGTAAATAACGCAAATTTCCGTAGAAATTCAGAAAAAACAGACAAACTTTCATTCTTATATATAGAGAGATAACACTATCATATATATAGATAACACTATCACATTTCCATAGTGATTTCACAGCACGGTCAATTTTCACCACTGCTTACAAGTTTGATGATCATAGATTAAACATAGCAATAACACTTTATTCATCACTAGCTGTACCGGCATGCTCTGCAATGCCAATCAAAGAATGTGTTAGCACTGTGAGTTTGTTTGTTGAAGTGCTTTTAGATTCCCAATGTTTTTTCCTTTTCCGTTAACCACTTCTAAACTATTGCAAAATTGATTTACTATCTCAGAAACATTCATCGGAGCGTGCTCAACAACTCACCAAAGTTTCATCGCAATAAAATTAATGGTATATGAACGCATACGAGACTTTGTTGAAACGATTCGAGCACCGTCACCCATTTGTTGAATATACTCGTACGCTACCTATTGTAAAATGGATTCACTAAGTCGAAAGCCTTCCCTGGCGTGTACACAACAACTCATCAAAGTTACATCACAATCGGATGAAAGGCATATGAACGCACACGGGGTTTTGTTTAAACGATTCGCGCGCCACCACTAATTTGTTGAATCTACTTATGCGCCAACCATTGAAAAACGGATTTACTAATTCATAAACCTCCGCAGGACTGTACTCAACTCACCAAAATTTTATCACAATCGGATGAATGGTAGACTATATGAACACACACGGGACTTTGATGAAACGATTCACGCACTGTCGCTCATTAGATGAATCACCTCGTTCGCTACCAATTGTAAAATTGATTTACTAAATCAGAAACCTTCGCGGGAATGGAAACAACATCCAACCACTCGTGTATCCAATGCCACTGCTAAGCTTGTTAAACTGTCATCTATTCCAAAAGAAGAGGGAAGATGTCTTATTCCGAGAGATGCTGTTCCTCCGAGATTGTATGGTCTTCCAAAAATCCATAAGCAAGACGTCCCTCTTCGACCAATTGTTAGCACAATAGGTTCTCCAACTTATGCTCTTGCGCAATATCTCAGCAAGTTGCTTCAGCCGCACTTGGGGCGCACAGAGTCCTACATTAGGGATTCAACCCATTTCGTCGAAAAATTGTCAACCATCGCCGTTCAACCAAATGCTATTTTGGTGAGTTTTGATGTAGAGTCCTTGTTTACCAGAGTGCCGGTGGACTCGGTCATGTCACTCATCAAGGATTTGTTTCCTGAGGACATTGCCCGATTATTCCACCACTGCTTGTGTTCCAGTTATTTCTTGTGGGATGGTAAATATTACGAGCAGACTGATGGTGTGGCCATGGGAAGTCCACTCTCGCCTGTCGTGGCAAATTTTTTCATGGAACATTTTGAGGGGGAGGCTATATCTTCGGCGTCTTTCAAACCTGTGATTTGGTGGAGGTATGTGGATGATACGTTTGTGGTGTGGGAGGAGGGTTCTGAGAAACTGAACCACTTTCTGAACCACCTAAATCAGCTGCATCCTTCAATCCACTTCACAATGGAGCTAGAGTCAGGTGGATGCTTACCTTTTTTGGATGTTCTTGTGAGGAGGAAAGCGGATGGCTCCATGGGGCACAGCGTCTACCGTAAGCCAACTCACACTAACCGTTATTTACATGCGGACTCCCACCACCACCCAGCACAAAAACAAGGAATTATAACAACTCTAGCCAAAAGAGCGGAACGTATTTGTGAGGCATCAACTCTTCAGGAAGAGTTACATGCCTTACAAACCATGTTTAAGGGTAATGGCTATAATGAATCCACTATATATAGGTCCCTACATCCCAGAAGGAGGGATAGACAACCTTCTCAGAGCTCCGACATGAGAGGAACTGCTTACCTCCCTTATATTCACAACACCACTGACCGCGTTGCTAAGATTCTCCGCAAGCACAAGATAAAAACAGTTTTCGGAACTATGACGAAAATTGGTCAACGTTTAGCATTAAACAAAGATAAATTGTCCCCAATACTACAACCTGGGGTGTATGAAGTCCCATGTACTTGCGGAAAAGTCTACATTGGACAAACAAGACGCTCTATTGCAACTCGCATCAAAGAGCATCAAAGGAACATCCGTCTAAACCAACCTGACAAATCAGCTATAGCTGAACATGCCCTGTCTTCAGGGCACGATGTATGTTTCAAGGATGTTCATGCGCTTGCCCTTGTTAAGCACAACTGGTCTAGAATTATAAGGGAGGCAGTTGAAATTCGTAAAAATCCTAATAATTTTAACAGAGACACTGGATATCAGCTAAGTGACACTTGGCTACCAGTTATTAAGGATCTAGGGAGATAGTTCCTCTCAGTCTCTCTGTTCTTAACATATTTAAAATTGTACATTTTCCCTCTAGGGCTCAGAGCCTGGATTTGATCTCCTTTGTTCGTCACTGGAGGAGTTTCCATCTGTTTTTTCGCCGTTGACTGTATGACGTTAGGTATCGTTCAGATACACTTCCCTTTTATTTATGTGTCCTTATATCCATCTAACCCTCCCCCCTCCCCCCCCCTCCTCATTCTTCGAGGAGTTTCTATATTTTCACACCGCCCCCTTTACCTTCTCGTTACTAACTTCTCTGTCCGCCGTTCCACCATGGTCCATACAGTAATTTCTGGCAGCTGCTCTCTGGTGACGAACAGAGGAATTTATCTATATCTTTTTGTAATCTCATTGAAATACTTTCTTTGGCCACATTGTTTATTTCCATTGAAAAAGGAGGCAAGGTTTCTCCGAAACGTATGGTATAAATTTAAAATACACACGGCATTAGCCCAAAAGCATGAATTATTTATATAATAATCCGGGCCGTGAAAGCCTTAATATGCAAACATTTCACCAAATTTCATTGCAATCGCATGAATGGTATATGAACGCATACGGAATTTTGTTTAAACGATACGCGCGCCGTTACTCATTTGTTGAATCTACTCGTGTGCTACTTATTGTAAAATGGATTTACTAAGTTATAATCCTTTCCTGGAGTGTACACAACAATTCACCAAAGTTTCATCGCACTCGGATGACCGGTATATGAACGCTTACGGGACGTTGTTGAAACGATTCACGTGCCGTCGCTCATTTGTTGAATTCAATCGTGCCCTACCTGTTTTAAAGTGGATTTACTAAGCCAGAAACCTTCCCGGAAGTGTACACAACATCTCACCCAAGTTTCAACGCTATCGGACGAATGGTATATGAACGTATGCTGGACTTTCTTGAAACGCTTCGCGCGCCTTCGCTCATTTGTTGAATCTACTCGTACGCTACCTATAGTAAAATGGATTTACTTAGCCTTAAACCTTCCTTGGAGTGTACACAACAACTCACCAAATTTCATCGCTATCGAATGAATAGTATATGAATGCATACGGGACTCGCGCTATTTAAATCTTCCGCCTGGGATTTAAGGATATGTGCCTGTGCTTTCAAATCTGGACAAGGGGATTTGGGCACAGTACACAACCTCTCACCGAAGTTTCATTGCTATCGGACGAATAGTATATGAACGCATACGGGACGTTGTTTTAACGATTCACGTCCGTCGCTCATTTGTTGAATCCACTCGTGCACTACCAATTTTTAAGTGGATTTACTAAACCAGAAACCTTCCCTGAAATGTACACAACATCTCACCCAAGTTTCATCGCAATGGGATGAACGGTATATGAACGCATATGGGACTTTGTTGAAACAAACGCACGCAATTTTGTTGAAGCTACTCGCGCGCCATCTATTGTAAATTGGATTGACTATGCCTATAACTTCCCCGGGTGTGTGCACAACAACTCATCAAAATTTGATCGCAATCGGATGAATAGTAGCCTATATGAACGCATCGCCTACACACATTTGTTTATACTTCTCGCGCGCTATTTATCGTAAATTGGACGAACAAACGAACATCATTTTTATATATATACTAGCTGTACCCGGCGTGCGTTGTAATGCCAATCAAAGAAAGTGTAGGCGTTGTAACTTTGTTTGTTGAAGTGCTTTTGGATTCCCAATATCTTTTTTCTTTTTCCGTTAACCCCCTCTAAACTATTGTAAAATTGATTTACCATCTCAAAAAAATCATGGGAGCGTGCTCAACAACTCAACAAAGTTTCTTCGCAATGAAATGAATGGTATATGAACGCATACGGGACTTTGTTGAAACGATTCGAGCGCCGTCACCCATTTGTTGAATATACTCGTAGGCTATCTATTGTAAAATGGATTTACTCATTCGAAAACCTTCCCTGGAGTGTATACAACAACTCATCAAAGTTCCATCGCAATCGCATGAATGGCATATGAACGCATACGGGATTTTGTATAAACGATTCGCGCGCCGTCACTCTTTTCTTGAATCTACTTGTGCGCCACCCATTGAAAAACGGATTTACAAATTCATACACCTTCGCAGGACTGTACTCAACTCACCAAAGTTTTATCACAATCGGACGAATGGTATATGAACGCATACGGGACTAGGTTGAAACGATTCATGCGCTGTTGCTCTTAAGTTGAATCTACTCGTGCGCTACCAATTGTAAAATGGATTTACCAAATCAGAAATCAACGCGGGAGTGGAAACCACATTTCACCAAATTTCATAGCAATCGCATGAATCGTATATGAACGCATACGGAATTCTTTTTAGACGATACGCGCGCCATTCCTCATTTGTTGAATCTACTCGTGCGCTACCTATTGTAAAAAGGATTTACTAAGTCAGAAACCTTTCTTGGAGTGTGCACAACAATTCACCGAAATTTCATAGCAATCGGATGATTGGTATTTGAATGCATACGGGACTTTGTTTAAACGATTCGCGTGCCGTCGCTTATTTGTTGAATCTACTTGTGCGATACCTATTGTAAAGTAGATTTACTAAGCCAGTAAACCTTCCCAGAAGTGTACACAACATTTCACCAAGTATCATCGCTATCGGACGAATGGTATATGAACGCATACGGGACTTTGTTGAAACGCTTCGCGTATCTTCGCTCATTTGTTGAATCTACTCGTGCGCTAACTATTGCAAAAAGGATTTACTAAGCCCGAAACTTTCCCTGGAGTGTACACAACAATTCACCCAAGTTTAGTCGCTATCGGACGAATGGTACTTATATATGAACGCATACGGGACTATGTTGAAACACTTCGCGCGTCGTCGCTCATTTGTTCAATCTACTTGTGCGATTCCTATTGTTAAGTAAATTTACTAAGCCAGAAACCTTCCTGAAGTGTACACAACTTCTCACCCAAGTTTCATCGCTATCAGACGAATAGTATATGAACGCATACGTGACTTTGTTGAAACGCTTCGCGCGTCGTCGCCTATTTGTTGAATCTACTCGTGCACTACCTATTATAACATGGATGTACTAAGCCAGAAACCTTGCCTGTAGTGTACACTACCTCTCACCCATGTTCCATCGCTATCGAAGGAAGGGTATGTGAACGAATACAGGACTTTGTTGAAACGCTTCGCCCGTTGTCACTCATTTGTTGAATCCACTCGTGCGCTACCTATTGTTAAGTGGAATTACTAAGCCAGAAACTTGACCTGAAGTGTACAGAACATCTCACCCAAGTTTCATCGCAATGGGATGAATGGTGTATGAACGCATGTGGGAGTTTCTTGAAACAAAATACACGCAATTTTGTTGAAGCTACTCGCGCGCCATCTGTTGTAAATTGGATTTATTACGCCTATAAATCTTCCGGGACTATGCACAACGACTCACCAAAATTTGATCGCAATCGGATGAATTGTATATGAACGCATCGCCAACACGCATTTGTTTGAACTACTCGCATGCTGTCTATTGTACATTGGATTAACTATGCCTATAATGATTTCGGATGTGTGCACAACAACTCGCCAAAATTTGATCGCAATCGAATGAATGGTTTATGAACGCATAAAAGACGAACAAACGTACATCCTTATATATATATACTAGCTGTACCCGGCATGCGATGCAATGCCAATCAAGGAAACTGTTGGCGTTGTAACTTTGTTTGTTGAAGTGCTTTTGGATTCCCAATATAATTATTTTTCCGTTAACCACCTCTAAACTATTGTAAAATTGATTTTCCATCTCAAAAAAATCATGTTAACTGTGCTCAACAACTCAACAAATATTCTTCGCAATGAAATGAAAGGTATATGAACGCATACGGGACTTTGTTGAAACGATTCGAGCGCCGTCACCGATTTGTTGAATACAGTATACTCGTACGCAACCTATGGTAAAATGGATTTATTAATTCGAAAACCTTCCCTGGTGTGAATACAACAACTCATCAAAGTTTCACAGCAATCGGATGAATGGCATATGAACGCATACGGGATTTTGTTTAAACGATTCGCGCGCCGTCACTCATTTGTTGAATCTACTTGTGCGCCACCCATTGAAAAACGGATTTACTAATATTCATACACCTTCGCAGGACTGTACTCAACTCACCAAAATTTTATCACAATCGGACGAATGGCATATGAACACATACGGGACTTGGTTGAAACGATTCACGCGCTGTCGCTCATTAGTTGAATCTACTCGTGCGCTACCAATTGTAAAATGGATCTACTAAATCAGAAATCTTCGCGGGAGTGGGAACCACATTTCACCAAATTTCATTGCAATCGTATATGAAGGCACACGGAATTATTTTTAATCGATACGCGTGCCTCTACTCATTTGTTGAATCTACACGTGCGCTACCTATTGTACAAAGGATTTACTAAGTTAGAATCCTTTCCTGGAGTGTGCACAACAATTCACCAACGTTTCATAGCAATCGGATGAATGGTATATGAACGCATACGGGACTTTGTTTAAACGATTCGCGTGCCGTAGCTTAATTGTTGAATCTACTTGTGCGATATCTATTGTAAAGTAGATTTACTAGGCCGGAAACCTTCCCTGATGTGTACCCAACATCTCACCCAAGTATCATCGCTATCGGACGAATGGTATATGAACGCATACGTGACTTTGTTGAAACGCTTCGCGCGTTCGTCGCTCATTTGTTGAATCTACTCGTCCCCTACCTGTCGTAAAGTGGATTTGCTGAGCCAGAAACCTTGCCTGAAGTGTGCACAACCTCTCACCCAAGTTTCATCGCTATCGGACGAATGGTATGTGAACGCATACAGGACTTTCTTGAAACGCTTCGCCCGTCGTCGCTCATTTGTTGAATCTACTCGTGCGCTACCTATTGTTAAGTTGATTTACTAAGCCAGAAACCTTCCCTTAAGTGTACACAACATCTCACCCAAGTTTCATCGCTATCAGACGAATAGTATATGAACGCATACGGGACTTGGTTGAAACGCTTCGCGCGTCGTCGCCCATTTGTTGAATCTACTCGTGCGCTACCAATTATAACATGGATTTATTAAGCCAGAAACCTTGCCTGTAGTGTACTCAACAACTCACACCAGTGTCACCGATATCGGACGAATGGTATGTGAACGCATACAGGACTTTTTTGAAAAGCTTCGCCCGTCGTCGCTCATTTGTTAAATCCACTCGTGCGCTACCTATTGTTAAGTGGATTAACTAAGCCAGAAACTTTACCTGAAGTGTACAGAACATCTCACCCAAGTTTCATCGCAATGGGATGAATGGTATATGAACACATGTGGGACTTTCTTGAAACAAATGCACGCCATTTTGTTGAAGCTACTCGCGCGCCATCTATTGAAAATTGGATTACTACGCCTATAACTTTTCCGGGACTGTGCACAACAACTCAACAAAATTTGATCGCAATTGGATGAATTGTATATGAACGCATCGACATGACGCATTTGTTTAAACTACTCGCGCGCTGTCTATTTTGAAATTGATTAACTATGCCTAAAAACCTCCCCGAAATGTGTGCAACAACTCACCAAAATTTGATGGCAATCGGATGAATGGATTATGAACACATAAAATACGAACAAACAGACATTCCTTTATATATATATCATACTAATATATAAAAATGAGATGGTGTGTGTCTGTCTTTCTGTCTGTCTGTCTGTCTGTGTGTTACTCAATAACGCAAGAACCACTGGTCCGATTTAAATGAAATTTTGCATGGATGTAGCTGATTTACCATGTTTAAATATAGGACACTTTTAATTTCGATATTTTGCACTATTAAAAAATGGCGACCATTTTAGTGACGTCACTACACCCTTTGGTTTCAAAATTTCATATTTCCATATCAAATAAAAAGAGAACGCTTAGAAATAGCAAACTTTTGATGAGACGTACTAGCTTTAAAATTTAATTTCCAATCCGAAAGGTCCTTATCACTTTTCGTGTATCTTCAACGGTTAGCGAGTAAAACCCACATATGTGACGTCACTACACGCTTTGGTTTCAAAATTTCATATTTCCATTTCAAATAAAAAGAGAACGCTAAGAAATAGCAAACTTTTTATGCATACACGTGATTTAACATTTAATTTTCTATCCAAAAGGTCCTTATCACTTTTCGTGTATCTCCAACGGTTAGCGAGTAAAACCTAAATTTGTGCAATAAATCACGGTCAACACCGAGCGGTGCAGTATATCTCTACATACATAACAATTGAAGTTTGTATGTATTTTTCGCAATTTCTACGGAAATTGGAGCTATTTACGCATTTCAGACTGTTTTTATTATGGATGCGCGAGAAAATAATTTTTTGGTCTGTCTGTTTGTTTGTCTGTGGACAACTTTGTTCCCTTATAACTCAAGAACGGCTGGGTGTATCAACGTAAAATTTGGTACAGATATCCATCAGAGGCACGACACTAATCATTGATGTAACCCTTCTCCGTATCTCTCATAAAAGAGGGCCTACCCCCTTAAAATCCATGCTGAAATAGGAGTAGAAGGACGAGACAAAGATCATTTTCAGCCCCTCAATGTGAGAGACAAAACTCGGGGGCCCAACAGGGTCCCCGAAATCCACATTTTAAGGCCCTAAAACCAACCGTTTTTGAGATATTCCCAGAAAACTAATTTCATTTAATGAACTAATGAACGAATACAAGCCGGTAACCATGGCAACAGATTCTCAGAGGTCCATCTATTGCTGTAAGACGCAATGCAATTCCATTAATTACATTGGTGTGAAAGTTTGCAAACGGCTAGAAGGTTATCACGGAGCAAAATTAAGCTGTAAAATTCATCAATACGTATAATGCGCTTAAGGGGGTAAAGGGGTAC
This sequence comes from Meconema thalassinum, assembly GCA_946902985.2. Lineage (NCBI taxonomy): Eukaryota > Metazoa > Arthropoda > Insecta > Orthoptera > Tettigoniidae > Meconema > Meconema thalassinum. Next base: position 211,475,324 of record OX336388.2, on the reverse strand, counting down.
ACTAGAATTTTTTTCACGCGATTTACACCTGCGGGTGAGGTACGGCAGGTCTATTATATTCCTATCCCTATATTATACTAATATTATTAGTATTATATTATGGCGTGAAAATCAAATTGATCACATCGCGGTGAGCAGGAGGTTCAGAAGAAGCTTGGAAGATGTTAGGAACAAGAGAGGAGCGGATGTTGGTAGTGACCATCATCTTGTGGTTGCCAACTTCCGCATGAAGATCGTGGCAGTCCGCCGAAAGTTTATTACTCGGCACAACAAGTTTGATGTGGGCAAGCTTAAGAACCAGCAGAGATTGGACCAATTTAAACTGGAGCTCAGAAATAAATTCCAGGTGTTGGACTCCGAGACAGAGAAGGATGTGGAGACTGTGTGGAGCGAGGTAAAGAATATCTTCGTGGAAACCAGTGAGATGCAGCTCGGGTACAAGAACTACCTGCGGAAAGAATGGATATCCGATCAGACCTGGGACAAGATAAATTATAGAAAGGAGATTAAGGCCAAGCTCAACACCTGCAAGACTAGGCAGCAGAAGGCTCTCACACAAGCAGAGTATTCAACAGCAAACAGGGAGGTAAAGAGGAGTGTGCGGAAGGATCATAGGAGGTGGATTGATGAGCAGACGGAGAAAGCAGAAGAAGCGGCAAGAAGAGGGGACGTTAAGGAGCTCTATGGCATCACAAAGATGCTTTCGAAGAAAGGTTTTAATAAAACTAGGCATGTGAAGAGCAAGACGGGCGAGATCCTCACGACGTGTGAGCAGCAGCTGACTAGATGGAAAGAACACTTTGCGGAGGTTCTTAATAGAGATAGAGGACCAGAAAGTAAACAGCGAAGAGAAGAGGAAGCAGAAAGTGACCCGGACATCAGCCTTGACTCCCCAACTCGGGGCGAAATATGGACAGCTTTGAAGCAGATGAAGTGCGGGAAGGCACCAGGTCTGGATAATATCCCAGCGGAAGTATTGAAAGCAGACCTGCATATCACGATCAATCTGATGCTCCCGCTGTTGGAGACGATCTGGAAGGAGGAGAAAATACCAACCGACTGGAAGAAGGGGTTGATCGTCAAGTTACCGAAGAAAGGGGACACCACAAACTGTAACAACTGGAGGGGAATCACCTTGCTGTCCATTCCAAGCAAAGTACTGGCGAGAGTCATCCTGAATCGTATAAAAGACTGCGTAGAAAAAAGGCTTCGGAAGGAACAGGCTGGATTTCGACAACATCGCAGCTGTGTGGATCTCATCAACACCCTCCGAACCATCCTGGAGCAGAGTGTGGAGTGGCGGAATACCCTTTACCTCACATTTGTTGACTTCGAGAAAGCTTTCGACTCCGTAAATCAAGGAATCATGTGGAAGACCCTCGAGGAATATAAAATTCCAACAAAGATCATCAGAATCATGGAAGAGATGTACGAAGGGTATGAGTGCCAGGTTCTACACGAAGGCAAATTAACAGAAAAGATAAAGGTCAGTACCGGAGTGAGACAGGGGTGTGTCCTTTCCCCCACTCTGTTCCTGTTGGTCCTGGATAGTGTGATGAAGAAGGTAATGGGAGGACGGAAGAGGGGTATTCAATGGGGTATAAATGACAGACTTGAAGATCTGGATTTCGCGGACGACATTTGTCTTATGGCACAACGGAACCGAGACATAGAAGATAAGCTGGGGAGGTTGCAGAGAGAAGCAGAACGTGCAGGACTGATGATCAACACCAACAAGACCAAAGAGATGAGGATAAATTCTGACGTCACGACTAGCTTGACAGTCAACGGAAAGGAAATTGAGCGAGTTGAGTCCTTCCTCTACCTTGGGAGTATAGTCACAAATGATGGGGGAGCTGAGGAAGATATTCGAAGCCGTATCAGGAAGGCAAATGGTGCCTTTGTCCAGCTCTACTCCATCTGGAGAAATAGAAACATTTCCAGGAAGACCAACTCCGCCTTTTCAATAGCAACGTAAAGTCGATTCTTTTCTATGGCTGTGAAACATGGAAAGTCACAAAACCGATCAACAACCAGCTACAGGTGTTCATTAACAGATGTCTGCGTCGCATCATGAATGTGAGGTGGCCGGACATAATCTCAAATGAAGATCTTTGGACCATCACCAATCAACAACCGATTAGCATCCAGATCAGGGAGAGGAAATGGCGCTGGATCGGTCACACACTAAGGAAGCCGGACGGAGCTATTGAGAGGGCGGCGCTAGACTGGAATCCTCAAGGTGCCAGGAAGCGAGGTCGACCTAAGAAGACCTGGAAGAGGACGATCGAAAATGAAATTGCAGAGGTGGACAAGAACTGGAGTCAAGTGAAGAGAATGGCCAGAAACCGTACTGCGTGGAGAAATTTCGCCAAGGCCCTATGCTCCGTAAGGAGCGGCACGAATTAAGTAAGTAAGTATGGCGTACAACGAGGAGACAAAGCCCCTCGGTGCCAGAAACAAAACTTGGGGGCATCGAAAACTGCATTATAAGGCTCTAAAACCAACAGTATCTGAAATATTCCCAGAAAACTAATTTAATTTAACAAACTAATGAAGGAAAGGAAATCGGTAACCATGACAACATTATCTCAAGGGGTGGCATCCAACTTTCCATCTATTTCTGTAAGAAGCAATGTCACTCCATTTATACCTTGCCACGGTGGGTGAGTGGATAGCGTGTCGGTCTACTAACCCCAAGATTGCAGGTTCACTCCGGGCCGAGGCAAGTGATTTTTGAAAGGCGGCAAAATACGACTCGGATGTCATACGATGTTGGCATGCCAAAGAACCCATTTGAAATCAGTAGGCCGTGTTCATAATGGCAAAATTAATCTCAGGAGTTTCCGCCAACACAAAGTTCCTCATTTCTCTACTAGAAAGCGCTATGGTGTTCAAGGAGCTTAGATATCTACCCTCCTTGACTTTCATAGTGATTCAAGGAACAACGAAATTTCGACATGCAAGCTACCCTCTGGGTGTCAAATTACGAAGCTTGCACCCGGCACCCAAGGCCATACGATATTATTATTAGGCTACTCCATTTATTACATTTCTGTGAAAGTTTGCAAATGGCTATAAGGTTATCACGGAACCAACGTAGACTGTATAATTCGTCATTGCAATTAAGGGGGTCAAGGGGTAACTTTGAATTTTTTCATGCAATTTCACGTGCGACATATAGTACAGAAAGTCTATTATATCTCCAAACAGCAACATTATTTTCAAAAATTCCTGAATTGAATAAGCATTTTTTGCGGCTTTTAGGAATGTGGGCCATTTGAGGCTAAAGAACCTGAATTTTCATGCACCACAAGCCTTTATAATAAATTTATGAAAGAGGTCTTCCTGTGTATGGGGACCTAACACAACGTAGAGAGTCAGTTTTTATGTGACGTGTATTGCGTTTCGCTACAAGGCTTTCAAATCTATTTCACGTCAGGAAGTACACGTTAGGTGAATTTAGTTTGAGAGCACATTTTAACTAAACTTTTTTTTTTGTCGGCATACGGGTTCATCGTAAGGATGATTTTGTTTGATACTGTATGGTAGATATACCCATATTTGGATATCTGGGTGATATGTTGTAGACAATAGAATTGTCTGTCTTTCTGTGTATCTTTATGTACGCCTATAAATCGTGTTCGGATGCTTGGTGAATCGTAAAAGTAGGTATGGTAAACATGAGTCAATACACTAACCATATATGAAACTCCTCACCGTACTTTTCATACAGTAGAAGGGTGGATATAGGGAAAAACTTCTCAAAATACACGCTAAAATTGGTGAAATATAAAAATTATCCTAGAAGGACGATCAAAGCATATGTTGCGCTTCTCATTGTGAGACACAAAATTCGCGAGCCTATAAGGGGTCTCCGAAAATCACATTTTAAGGCCCTTAAATTAACAGTGTGTGTGATATTCCCAGAAAACTAACCTCGTTCTGATAAACTTATGAAGGAATGACAAACCGCTAACCATTGCAACAGTAGCTCAATTGATAATGTCTGGTGTTAATATATAACACCGTTCGAAGAACGGGTACTTCTGCTAGTATATATATATAAGATTATTTATTCCCTATTTATTATTAATTTATTTATTATTAATTTCACTATCAACACAAGATATTCAGGAAAGAACATATAGCCTACTTTCTCCTTAATGCAGGGGTATAGAAATAGCTCTTTGCCCTTATCACCTCCTATCTTCTTCCTATTCGAAATGCAAATTGGCACACTGGATTATTAGCAGCGGCGTTCAAACCATAGTCAATAATTTACCCCAGTATTTTGCAATTTCATCAGCAAACTCTCCAAACAACGTAGGAATTCGGTATATTAACACCAACTACTAACAATAATTGAAACTTCGTTGGTCTAAACGTATCACTGGGAGAAACACATTTAATTTATCTACTGCACATCTATCTTTTTATTGCGCCTATACTTGGCAGTCCGCTCTATCGGCAAAAGGAGGCCAATATCAATAACACCGCTGGCATGGGTTCACTAACTGGCCGGTATATAGCGCAACTTGCATCTAGTAGGCAGAGGATAGCTCCCACATACCGTAGTTCAACTATTTGCTGGTAGATGTTACTTCATGCGGATCCATTGGAGAACTTTGTTTTAATTTAATATATATTTTCCATTGCAAAATGCACAATATAACGCTCAATTGTATAACGCCGCAGTACTCACAAACAATAAATATAAAGAAATCAAGAACAACATTACAACTCTGTTAGGATTAGAGCCCCAGCCGGCCGGGTGAGAGACCTATGCTGTAACCACAGACCTAATTATGTCCTCCCAAGTTCAATGTTACCAATCGATTAAGATACAACGCCTTAGCAAATAATAACTTTGACTAAACGATTTCTTCGCTGGAGTATATATCAAACAAAGTTCATTTCATTCAAAGTTCCTATTGGGTAATATATATCTGTAGGCTATATGGCTTGCAACATACTCAAATAAGTGAAATCCAGGCCAGAACGAGAGATCAGCTGCCATCTTGTCTGTAACCGAGGCGGCTCAGCTTTTTAAAGCCACTTCTGCACTATAATCGATATATATATATAAATGAATTGCTGTTCGTTAGTCTCGCTAAAACTCGAGAACGGCTGGACCGATTTGGCTAATTTGGGTCTTGAATTATTTGTGGAAGTCCAGAGAAGGTTTAAAAAAGTGAATAAATATGAAAGTTGTAGCGCACGAGTAGATTTAACAAATGAGTGACGGCACGCGAACCGCTTAACAAAGTCCCGTATGCGTTCATATACCATTCATCCAATTGCTATGAAACTTTGGTTGTATTGTTGTGCACTCTACAGGAAAGGTCTCTGACTTAGTAAATCCTTTTTACAATAGGTAGCGCACGAGTAGATTCAACAAATGAGCGACGACGGCCGAAGCGTTTCAACAAAGTCCTGTATGCGTTCACATACCATTCGTCCGACAGCGATGAAACTTGGGGAGAGGTTGTGTACACTACAGGCAAGGTTTCTGGCTTAGTAAATCCATGTTATAATAGGTAGCGCACGAGTAGATTCAACAAATGTGCGACGACGAGCGAAGCGTTTCAACAAAGTCCCGTATGCCTTCATATACTATTCGTCTGATAGTGATGAAACTTGGGTGAGATGTTGTGTACACTTCAGGGAAGGTTTCTGGTTTAGTAAATCGACTTAACAATAGGTAGCGCACGATTAGATTCAACAAATGAGCGACGATGGCCGAAGCGTTTCAACAAAGTCTTGTATGCGTTCACATACCATTCGTACGATAGCGATGAAACTTGGGTGAGAGGTTGTGTACACTACAGGCAAGGTTTCTGGCTTCGTAAATCCATGTTATAATAGGTAGCGCACGAGTAGATTCAACAAATGAGCGACGACGAGCGAAGCGTTTCAACTAAGTCCCGTATGCGTTCATATACTATTCGTCTGATAGTGATGAAACTTAAGTGAGATGTTGTGTACACTTCATGGAAGGTTTCTGGCTTAGTAAATCCACTTAACAAAAGAAAGCGCACGAGTAGATTCGGCAAATGTGCGACGACGGGCGAAGCGTTTCTACAAAGTCCTGTATGCGTTCACATACCATTCGTCCTATAGCGATGAAACTTGGGTGAGAGGTTGTGTACATTACGGGTAAGGTTTCTCTCTTAGTAAATCCATATTATAATAGGTAGCACACGAGTAGATTCAACAAATGAGCGACGACGAGCGAAGCGTTTTAACTAAGCCCCATATGCGTTCATATACTATTCGTCTGATAGTGATGAAACTTGGGTGAGATGTTGTGTACACTTCTGGGAAGGTGTCGGCTTAGTAAATCCACTTAACAATAGGTAGCGCACGAGTAGATTAAACAAACGAGCGACGACGTTCGAAGTGTTTCAACATAGTCCCGTATACGTTCATATACCATTCGTCTGATAGCGACTAAGCTTGGGTGAGATGTTGTGTACACTTCAGGGAAGGTTTCTGGCTTAGTACATCCACTTTACAATAGGTATCGCACAAGTAGATTAAACAAATGAGTAACGGCGTGCGTATCGTTTTAAGAAAATTCCGTATGCGTTCATATACCATTCATGCGATTGCAATGAAATTTGGAGAAATGTTGTTTCCACTAACGCAAAGATTTCTGATTTAGTAAATCCATTTTACAATTGGTAGCGCACGATTGGATTCAATTAATGTGCGATAGCGCGTGAAATGTTTCAACCAAGTCCCGTATGCGTTCATATAACGTTCATCCGATTATCATAAAACTTTGGGGAGTTGAGCACAGTCCTGCAAAGGTGTATGAATTAGTAAATCCGTTTTTCAATGGGTGGCGCACAAGTAGATTCAACAAATGAGTGTCGTCGCGCGAATCGTTTAAGCAAAAACCCGTATGCGTTCATATGCCATTCATCCGATTGCGATGAAACTTTCATGAGTTGTTGTGTACGCGCCAGGGAAGGTTTTCGATTAGTAAATCCATTTTACAATAGGTAGCGTGCGAGTACATTCAACAAATGTGTGACGGTGCTCAAATCGTTCCAACAAAGTCCCGTATGCGTTCATATACCATTCATTTCATTGCGATGAAAATTTGGTGAGTTGTTGAGCACGCTCCCATGTATTTTGTTTGAGATAGTAAATCAATTTTACAATAGTTTAGAGGTGGTTAACGGAAAAAGAAAAATAATATTGGGAATCCTAAAGCACTTCAATATACAAAGTTACAATGCCAACACTTTCCTTGTTTGGCATTGCAACGCATGCCGGGTACAGCTAGTCTTTATATATAAAAATGAATTGCTGTTCGTTAGTCTCGATAAAACTCGAGAACGCCTGGACCGATTTGGCTAATTTTGGTCTTGAATTATTTTTGAAAGTCCAGAGAAGGTTTAAAAGGTGAATAAATATGAAAGTTGTAGCGCACGAGTAGATTCAACAAATGAGTGACGGCACGCGAATCGCTTAAACAAAGTCCCGTATGCGTTCATATACTATTCGTCTGATAGCGATGAAACGTGGATAAGGTGTTGTGTACACTTCAGGGAAGGTTTCTGGCTTAGTAAATCCGCTTAACAATAGGCAGCGCACGAGTAGATTCAACAAATGAGCGACGACGGGCGAAGCGTTTCAACAAAGTCCTGTATGCGATCACATACAAATTGTCCGATAGGGATGAAACTTGGATGAGAGGTTGTGTACACTACAGGCAAGGTTTCTGGCTTAGTAAATCCATGTTATAATATGTAGCATACGAGTAGATTTAACAAATGAGCGACGACGCGCGATGCGTTTCAACAAAGTCCCGTATGCGTTCATATACGATTCGTCTCATAGCGATGAAACTTGGGTGAGATGTTGTGTACACTTCAGGGAAGGTGTCTGGCTTAGTAAATCCACTTAACAATAGGTACCGCACGAGTAGATTCAACATATGAGCGACGACGGGCGAAGCGTTTCAAGAAAGTCCTGTATGCGTTCACATACCATTCGTCCGATAGCGATGAAACTTGTGTGAGAGGTTGTGTACACTACGGGCAATGTTTCTGTCTTAGTAAATCCATGTCATGATAGGAAGCGCACGAGTAGATTCAACAAATGAGCGACGACAACGAAGCTTTTCAAAAAAGGCCCGTATGCGTTCATATACAATTCGTACGATAGCGATGAAACTTGGATGAGATGTTGTGTACACTCCAGGCAAGGTTTACCATGTCACAATAGGTAGCGCACGAATGGATTCAACAAATGAGCGACGATGCGCGAAGCGTTTCAACAAAGTCCCAAATGCGTTCGTATACAATTCGTCCGATAGCGATGAAACTTGGATGAGATGTTGTGTACACTTCAGGGAAGATTTCGAGCTTAGTAAATCCATTTTGCAATAGGTATTGCACAAGAAGATTAAACAAATGAGCGACGACGCGCGAAGTGTTTCTACTAAGACCCGTATGCGTTCTTATACAATCTTCCAATAGCGATAAAACTTGGGTGAGTTGTTGAGTACACTCCAGGAAAGGTTTTAGGCTTAGTAAATCCATTTTACATTTGGCAGCGCACGAGTAGATTCAACAAATGAACGAAGACGCGCGAAGCGTTTCAAAAAGTCCCGTATGCGTTCATATACCATTTGTCCGATAGCGATGAAACTTGGGTGTGATGTTGTGTACACTTCCGGGAAGGTTTCTGGCTTAGTAAATCCCCTTTACAATAGATAGCGCACGAGTAGATTCAACAAGTGAGCGACGGCACGTGAATCGTATCATCAAAGTCCCGTATTCGTTCATACGCCATTTATCCGATGCGATAAAACTTTAATATATTGTTGTGTACACCCGAGGAAAGGTTTCTGACTTAGTAAATCCATTTCACAATGGGTAGCGCACGAGTATATTCAACAAATGGGTGACGGTGCTCGAATCGTTTCAACAGTCCCGTATGCGTTCATATACCGTTCATTTCATTGCGATGAAACTTTGTGAGTTGTTGAGCACGCTCCCTTAAATGTTTCTGAGCTAGTAAATAGTAGGGGGGTAAGGGGGGTTCTAACCCACCCATTTTATTTGTACCAGACTGTACAAGTTAAAATAATTAATATCTCTCAAACGCATGGTCCGATTTTGACAAATGAGGTGTCGTTAGACTCGGGCTGAAGTCCTCTTTCCTATGGACCACTCATTTCAACCCCTAAATAAAACCTACCCCTACTAGGGGGTGAAATTGTAATTTTTAGTGAAAGTCTCTTTTCAAATACGACATGTATAAGGTGCGCTGCTAAAATGAACTTAAATGTTGTTGCTCATATCGCGCATGCGTTTATCTGGCTGCCGCTATGGATGAACATTTTTGTTTTTGTTTTTTACGCATGCGCACTTGGGATTTTTGTAAGAGGGCGAGCTCTTTGAAAAAAAATGATTGATAAGAAGAGGTTTTGGTGGTGAGGAGAGAGCCAGATAGTCGCCTACTTTCCTACGAAGTTTGTCGATATCTCTCAAACGCAAGGTCGGATTTGGACGTGTGACGTGTCAAATCGATTGTCTCGAAGCCCTATACATGTTATTAATAGGTTAAAGTTTTGAGAATGAGGGAAACAGGCTTTTTGGGGGTAAAACCGTGATTTTAGACTTTTTCCGATATCTCACGAATGCATGGTCGGATTTGGTCCTATGACGTGTCAAATGGCTTGTCTCGAAACCCTGTGTATTTTGGTAATAGGTTAAAGTTCTGAGAATGATGGAAACAGAATATTTTGGGGTAAAAACGTGATTTTAGACTTTTTGCTATATCTCGCGAACCAAGTATGCTAGAGGCATGAACGAGGAGTCCAAGGACTCGGGCTGACGTCCTCTTTGCTATGGACCGCTCGTTATATTTAAAAAAAATTGGAAACTCGATTTTGAGGTAAACACGTGTTTTTTGTGATTTTTGTCGATATCTCACAAACCAATAACGCTAGAGACGTGTACGAGGTGTCCTAGGACTCGGGCTAACGCCCCCTTTCAAATGTGGTAGATATTTTTTTTTTCAAAAAATAATTCACAAAGGGCCTAACGCCATACATGTTGAAAAAACGTTTTGTTTTTCTTTACCGATACTTGTTTATAATGTTTATAAAGCGTGGTGGTTGAGAGAGACGATACGGCTGGGGGTGTGTGTGTGTTTCAACGAACCTGTCGCTGACCAAGGTGGCTGTGTTCAATAGATCAATCGCTATTTCGACGGGCCGGTTTATGACAGAGCGAGGGTGCGTTTTTTCACACATTTTACCTTTAACGTGTAAACGGTGATGAGAACTTGGTTCTATGTTGGTCGAAGCGAGTAGAGAAAACCAACTTGCAGAGGAGCAGGAGGTGAATGTCATTTGAGCTTATTGGAAGGCGCCGATCTGACTTGACAACAGGTGACGCTTGAAGGTGAAATAAATTGACCATCGTGGTGGCAGGGGAGTGTGAAAGGCATGCATACACATGTGTGAAACCACATGAGGGCTAAACCAGTGACATCCTGTCTTGCTTCGTACGTGACAAAATGCAAGTTCAGGTGAAATTTGATCTACCTCAGGTGTTCACTTTGGGTGTTAGCTGTCCACGTGCGCGATAACTGTTAACAAGTGACATGCTGTTTTGCTTTATATGTGACAAAATGCAAGTTGGCATGAAATTTGATCTGCCACAGGTGTTCGCCTGGGACGTTAGCTGTCCACGTGCCTGATAAGAGAATGTTCAAAGCGTGGGAATCGCTGAATCAGTAAAAAGTATGATGCAACTTGTCGGAATGATGTCACAACCAATAGATAGGCAAGAGCTGCAAACACCAGTGGTGGGAGGTGAAGGGAGGGAAAGGGGGAGGGTTAATGTATGAGAGAACACAGGTGGAAAGAGAAAGAAATATGTGGAGCTGAGGACTGTACACATAGAGCTATAGGTGGTGTACAACATGTGTGAATAAATAAATTAAAAATTGCACAGGTTCACACAACATAGACTGTATTATTGCCATGGCCAAGCACTCACATTAAGATCATTTACAAAATCATAAAATGAAAAATAAAAAATCTTGTTTTGGAAATATCGTTTTTCAACATACACAAAATAAATATATAAAAAATTTGTAAACAACAAAATGGAAAATCCATGGTCAAGCACTCACATTAATATTATTTACAAAATCATAAAATGAAAAATAGAAAATCTTGTTTTGGAAATATCGATTTTTTTCAACATACACAAAATAAATATATAAAAAATTTGTAAACAGCAAAATGGAAAATCCATGTTTCCATAAAGACAAAATTTTAAAAACCTTAAACGGACATTTAAGAAAATATATGCAAATGGGAAATTGACAAATGTGTAAATATAAAAATGGAAAAATCCATGTTTCCATATCATGAAATTGAAAAACATCAAACTGTCATTTAGAAAAATGCAAATGGAAAATTGACAAATTGCAATGTGTGAAATGTGAAATTGAACAAATGGCTATCATTATTTAAAAAAAGAAAAGAACATAGTGCTCTATGGTTGAGGTGTGAATCAAACCCTCTCTACTTATTTGGACCACCCGAGACTGAGTAGACTAGTTTTAGTTATCATACCACTTTTAAAAGTTTGTGTTAAATCTAGGAATTGAACCCAAGAGCTTGTAGGGGAGATCCAAGGTTATAATATGTTAAACAGATAGCCTTGAATGTAGAGTGTGGTAGCTATATAGAGATGAGACGTTTCGCTCGGGGCAGGGAGGCATAGAGATATGCATCAAACCAGTCAAAAGACTGACGACTCAAACAACAACATGTAGAGCTCACCAAAATAATGTTGTGTAACGGTAAATGTTAGTCAACGAACAGTAATGCATTACTAAAACCCATGACACGATACCTAAGAGCTTTTCTAAAATTATTTTAAAATGCCTTTAACCCTATATTAAACACCCAGTTCACAAGACTCATAACTGCAATGTTATGGTCAAACAAAACAAAATCTATATTTCAAAACAAACAAGTGGTTTAGTCAATGTATACTGGAAAAAGTTTTATAAACACTCAAGTCCACAAAAATAATTAAATTAGTAACAGTCAGGTTGACCGAGTGGTTATGGTGTTTGACTTAAGTTCAAATTTTCTGTACAAGAAAGCAAGGGTTCGAATCCCTTACCTGATATAACTATTGCCTCAACATGGCTTGACCACACTGTATTATTGTGTACTCGGTACACAAACCATAAATAGAGTGTATTGTTTAAGGTCACTCTCTTTGCGAACATAGTCAGAGAATGTTGATGGTTAACAATTGCATTAATAGTGGGACATAGGGATAGCAATTAAGAAAAACAGACAATACCCATACACTATTTTTATTTATTTAATGTAAGTACTTGTACAATAGTTATATACAAACTACAACTCTCTTTTGTCTATTACTATCTAGTCCTTTTCGATCCACTTGCATATCAAGGGCAGATGACTTTGTAGTTCAGCCCCTTCAAACAACAACACTACTTTTTGCATAGTCTGTGAGGTTGATGACTCTTGAGACGTGGAAGATGGATACAACATAACTTTTACGACAGGGGTTAAACGTTGCTCAACAAACAATGCACTATTTTGAGTAGCAACATCTTTCTTTTGTACTAACTTGTTAGCATTCTGATGATTTTTGTCAACACCATTAGTGTTTTGTCTGGAGCACTACATTGATGATCACTCACACTTAAATCCACACCATTTCTACTTTTCATATTGCCTCGACATTTTGTTGACCTCTGTTTTGAGCATCGCCAAAATATTATTCCTTTTACATTTTGTCGTCTATAGTTATAAGAGTAGCCTTTATAGAGTGCACGTTGTTTACCTCGGTTAGTTGTAGTAAGTTCCATAGTAGTAACTAACCTGTTAGTATGATTTGCACACTACAAAGGTTATCTCTGTTCTGGTAATAGAATTATTTAGCGTTGGCTTTTATATTTAATATGTACAGTTTAAAGTGATAGAAAAATGGTAGAAACGTGGTAGCAAAATGGTAGACAATTGGTAACATAGTGGTAGAAAAGTGGTAGCAAAGTGGTATAAAAGTGGTAGAAAAGTGGCAGAAAAGTAGTAGAAAAGTGGTGGCAAAGTGGTAGAAAAGTGGTAGCAAACTAGAAAAGTGGTAGCAAAGTGGTAGAAAAGTGGTAGAAAACTGGCAGAAAAGTAGTAGAAAAGTGGTAGCAAAGTGGTAGAAAAGTGGTAGCAAAGTGGTAGCAAAGTGGTAGAAAATATTACATGTATTGTTAAGAAATAGTTTAAGTGGTTACATGGATTCATTACACTATAATTTTAGCATCACGAAGCTCATTTTCTATATCCAAAAGTTCTTCCTCATATTTAGTATGACCAGCCTGTTTACAGGTATGCAAGTACTGAAGCCGCTGGATTAGCTTACTGGGATTGTTCCAGTAAACAAATTTAACAAATGATTTTTTTGGGTGTAAACCATTATCATCATCATCATCATCATCATCATCATTATCATCATCATCATCATCATCATGGTTATCATCATCAATATAATTATCATCAATATAATCATCATCACTATTACTATCTAATCCTTTTTGTTCATCTTGCAATGCAAAAACCTTTGGCATAGTTTGTGTTGTCTTTGATAGTGTTAGAGGTTTCTTAGACGTTAACGACTGTCCTAACATGTCTTTTTCAGGAGATAATAAATGCTCTTTAACAAACAAAGCACTATCTTGAGCCACACTATTTTTTTCTTGGTCTTGCTTTTTTACCTTGGTTAGAGTATTTTGTCCATTTAAATGAGTATTATTTTGAGATTTACAATGATGATCGATTGAAATAAGTATGTTGGAGCCTTTTGTCTTAATCATTCCTCGACACTTTTTAGATCGTTGTTTCGAACAGCACCAAATAACAGTTCCATTTTTATTGGTTCGTTTCACAATATATGAATATCCTTTATAGTATGCGTAAGGCTTACCATACATAGTCACTGATACTTCCATGTCAACTGTCAAGCATAGACTAAGCTCTAGTAAAGTCAACTTGGTAATAAGAATACTAGTTTAATGTGAGAGCAAATATGGATCCAAAGAGTTCAGGTAAAAGTGGAAGCAAATAAGCAAATATTAGAACCAAGAGTGGGGTTAAAAGTGGTCGCAAAGTGGTAGACCCATTACACAATAATTTCAGCATGACGAAGCTCTTGTTCAATTTCTTTGATTTCCCAATCGTGACCGATATGCCCAGCTTGTCGTAAAGCATGCAATTGTCGAAGCCGTTGAATTAGCTTACTGGGTTTGTTCCAGTATACAAATTTAACAAATGGATTTTTAGGTGTAAACAAAGCACTACCATTATCATGATCATTATCATCATCATAATCACCATTATCATCATGACCATCATCACTGTTACTATATAGTCCTTTTTGATCCTCTTGCAATACCATTTTATTTATAGTCTGAGTTGATTTTGATAGTGTTGAAGGTTCCTTGGACGTTGACAATTGTCCTAACATGACGTTTTGAGGACATGATAAGTCCTTTTGAACAAACACTGCACTATCTTTAGCCGCAATATCGTTTTCTTGAACTTGCTTTTTAGCATTTTGATAATTGTTTGTAAACAGTAAGCGTGGTTCGTTTCGAGCACTACATTGATGAACACTCACACTTAAAACCTTTCCATTTTTACTTTTCAGATTGCCTCGACATTTTGTTGACCTCTCTTTTGAGCATCGCCAGAATATTATTCCATTCACATTCTGGCGATTATAGTTATAGGAGTAGCCTTGATAGAGTCCACGTAGCCTACCTTTGTTGGTTGTAATAAGTTCCATAGTAGTAACTGACCTGTCAGTACGATGTTCACACTACAAAGATTACAATTGTTTTGCTGATGGAGTGACCTACCATAAGCTTATATATTGGCATATGTGTTGGCTTTTTGTGTTGGCTTTTTGTGTTGGCTTTTGTGTTGGCTTTTCGTGTTGGTTTTTGTGTTGGCTTTTCATGTTGGCATTTCGTGTTGGCTTTTGTGTTGGCTTTTCGTGTTGGCTTTTTGTGTTGGCTTTTCATGTTGGCATTTCGTGTTGGCTTTTGTGTTGGCTTTTCGTGTTGGCTTTTTGTGTTGGCTTTTCGTGTTGGCATTTCGTGTTGGCTTTTCGTGTTGGCTTTTTTGTATTGGCCTTTCATGTTGGCTTTTTGTATTGGCTTTTCGTGTTGGCTTTTTGTGTGGGCTTTTTGTGTTGGCTTTAGTATTGGCGTTTGTATTGGCTTATTTGACAAGTTATTTGTGTCAATGAATTTAGTGGATTTTTTTGTTGGTGTTGGAAAGTAGATGAATGAGAGGGAATATTTAAAGACTTAACCTCAGCTCACTAACCTAACCTAACCTAACCTAACTTTACCTAACCTAACCTAACCTTTCAACTCTCAGATGTTAATTAAATTCTGTGCATAGTCGAGTTGGAACCCAAGACCTCAGGGGTAAAAAAACAATTATTTTTGACGGCTTATTTTGGTAACTTATTTTAATGGCTAACCTAACTTTACCTAACCTAACCTAACCTCAGCTCACTTTGGATATTACTAGTAAGTGTTCATATCCTCTGCTAGGTAGCATGCTAGTAGTACAGGTAGTGCTCATATTAACCGCTAGGTAGCGGAAACATACTTTGCATGTTGCATGTGACACTTGTGAAGTTTAACCACATGCAAGACGTGCTTGTATAAGTTATCTATTTAAACTCAATATACAATTAACCACTAAATGTTCAGAACTAACATGTATAGCCATGTTTAGGGTATATAGGAGACCCTTAGCAAGAAAGGCTGTCTAACCCACGAGTGTACAGCCTTGTCATACGCAGTAAGCACCTGTTGGCAGAAAACAACAACAACAATTTGAGAAAGCCAACAACATATCCATTAAGGTATTTAAAGGAAACAGTTTTTTGTTGGCTTTCTCAAATTGTTGTTGTTGTTTTCTGCCAACAGGTGCTTACTGCGTATGACAAGGCTGTACACTCGTGGGTTAGACAGCCTTTCTTGCTAAGGGTCTCCTATATACCCTAAACATGGCTATACATGTTAGTTCTGAACATTTAGTGGTTAATTGTATATTGAGTTTAAATAGAGAACTTATACAAGCACGTCTTGCATGTGGTTAAACTTCACAAGTGTCACATGCAACATGCAAAGTATGTTTCCGCTACCTAGCGGTTAATATGAGCACTACCTGTACTACTAGCATGCTACCTAGCAGAGGATATGAACACTTACTAGTAATATCCAAAGTGAGCTGAGGTTAGGTTAGGTTAGGTAAAGTTAGGTTAGCCATTAAAATAAGTTACCAAAATAAGCCGTCAAAAATAATTGTTTTTTTACCCCTGAGGTCTTGGGTTCCAACTCGACTATGCACAGAATTTAATTAACATCTGAGAGTTGAAAGGTTAGGTTAGGTTAGGTAAAGTTAGGTTAGGTTAGGTTAGGTTAGTGAGCTGAGGTTAAGTCTTTAAATATTCCCTCTCATTCAACTACTTTCCAACACCAACAAAAAATCCACTAAATACATTGACACAAATAACTTGTCAAATAAGCCAATACAAACGCCAATACTAAAGCCAACACAAAAAGCCCACACAAAAAGCCAACACGAAAAGCCAATACAAAAAGCCAACATGAAAGGCCAATACAAAAAAGCCAACACGAAAAGCCAAAACGAAATGCCAACACGAAAAGCCAACACAAAAAGCCAACACGAAAAGCCAACACAAAAGCCAACACGAAATGCCAACATGAAAAGCCAACACAAAAAGCCAACACGAAAAGCCAACACAAAAGTCAACACGAAATGCCAACATGAAAAGCCAACACAAAAACCAACACGAAAAGCCAACACAAAAGCCAACACAAAAAGCCAACACAAAAAGCCAACACATATGCCAATATATAAGCTTATGGTAGGTCACTCCATCAGCAAAACAATTGTAATCTTTGTAGTGTGAACATCGTACTGACAGGTCAGTTACTACTATGGAACTTATTACAACCAACAAAGGTAGGCTACGTGGACTCTATCAAGGCTACTCCTATAACTATAATCGCCAGAATGTGAATGGAATAATATTCTGGCGATGCTCAAAAGAGAGGTCAACAAAATGTCGAGGCAATCTGAAAAGTAAAAATGGAAAGGTTTTAAGTGTGAGTGTTCATCAATGTAGTGCTCGAAACGAACCACGCTTACTGTTTACAAACAATTATCAAAATGCTAAAAAGCAAGTTCAAGAAAACGATATTGCGGCTAAAGATAGTGCAGTGTTTGTTCAAAAGGACTTATCATGTCCTCAAAACGTCATGTTAGGACAATTGTCAACGTCCAAGGAACCTTCAACACTATCAAAATCAACTCAGACTATAAATAAAATGGTATTGCAAGAGGATCAAAAAGGACTATATAGTAACAGTGATGATGGTCATGATGATAATGGTGATTATGATGATGATAATGATCATGATAATGGTAGTGCTTTGTTTACACCTAAAAATCCATTTGTTAAATTTGTATACTGTAACAAACCCAGTAAGCTAATTCAACGGCTTCGACAATTGCATGCTTTACGACAAGCTGGGCATATCGGTCACGATTGGGAAATCAAAGAAATTGAACAAGAGCTTCGTCATGCTGAAATTATTGTGTAATGGGTCTACCACTTTGCGACCACTTTTAACCCCACTCTTGGTTCTAATATTTGCTTATTTGCTTCCACTTTTACCTGAACTCTTTGGATCCATATT
Organism: Meconema thalassinum; assembly: GCA_946902985.2. Lineage (NCBI taxonomy): Eukaryota > Metazoa > Arthropoda > Insecta > Orthoptera > Tettigoniidae > Meconema > Meconema thalassinum. The sequence goes on along the minus strand of OX336388.2, from coordinate 211,457,504 downwards.
TGCTCTCACATTAAACTAGTATTCTTATTACCAAGTTGACTTTACTAGAGCTTAGTCTATGCTTGACAGTTGACATGGAAGTATCAGTGACTATGTATGGTAAGCCTTACGCATACTATAAAGGATATTCATATATTGTGAAACGAACCAATAAAAATGGAACTGTTATTTGGTGCTGTTCGAAACAACGATCTAAAAAGTGTCGAGGAATGATTAAGACAAAAGGCTCCAACATACTTATTTCAATCGATCATCATTGTAAATCTCAAAATAATACTCATTTAAATGGACAAAATACTCTAACCAAGGTAAAAAAGCAAGACCAAGAAAAAAATAGTGTGGCTCAAGATAGTGCTTTGTTTGTTAAAGAGCATTTATTATCTCCTGAAAAAGACATGTTAGGACAGTCGTTAACGTCTAAGAAACCTCTAACACTATCAAAGACAACACAAACTATGCCAAAGGTTTTTGCATTGCAAGATGAACAAAAAGGATTAGATAGTAATAGTGATGATGATTATATTGATGATAATTATATTGATGATGATGATAACCATGATGATGATGATGATGATGATAATGATGATGATGATGATGATGATGATAATGGTTTACACCCAAAAAAATCATTTGTTAAATTTGTTTACTGGAACAATCCCAGTAAGCTAATCCAGCGGCTTCAGTACTTGCATACCTGTAAACAGGCTGGTCATACTAAATATGAGGAAGAACTTTTGGATATAGAAAATGAGCTTCGTGATGCTAAAATTATAGTGTAATGAATCCATGTAACCACTTAAACTATTTCTTAACAATACATGTAATATTTTCTACCACTTTGCTACCACTTTGCTACCACTTTTCTACCACTTTGCTACCACTTTTCTACTACTTTTCTGCCAGTTTTCTACCACTTTTCTACCACTTTGCTACCACTTTTCTAGTTTGCTACCACTTTTCTACCACTTTGCCACCACTTTTCTACTACTTTTCTGCCACTTTTCTACCACTTTTATACCACTTTGCTACCACTTTTCTACCACTATGTTACCAATTGTCTACCATTTTGCTACCACGTTTCTACCATTTTTCTATCACTTTAAACTGTACATATTAAATATAAAAGCCAACGCAAAATAATTCTATTACCAGAACAGAGATAACCTTTGTAGTGTGCAAATCATACTAACAGGTTAGTTACTACTATGGAACTTACTACAACTAACCGAGGTAAACAACGTGCACTCTATAAAGGCTACTCTTATAACTATAGACGACAAAATGTAAAAGGAATAATATTTTGGCGATGCTCAAAACAGAGGTCAACAAAATGTCGAGGCAATATGAAAAGTAGAAATGGTGTGGATTTAAGTGTGAGTGATCATCAATGTAGTGCTCCAGACAAAACACTAATGGTGTTGACAAAAATCATCAGAATGCTAACAAGTTAGTACAAAAGAAAGATGTTGCTACTCAAAATAGTGCATTGTTTGTTGAGCAACGTTTAACCCCTGTCGTAAAAGTTATGTTGTATCCATCTTCCACGTCTCAAGAGTCATCAACCTCACAGACTATGCAAAAAGTAGTGTTGTTGTTTGAAGGGGCTGAACTACAAAGTCATCTGCCCTTGATATGCAAGTGGATCGAAAAGGACTAGATAGTAATAGACAAAAGAGAGTTGTAGTTTGTATATAACTATTGTACAAGTACTTACATTAAATAAATAAAAATAGTGTATGGGTATTGTCTGTTTTTCTTAATTGCTATCCCTATGTCCCACTATTAATGCAATTGTTAACCATCAACATTCTCTGACTATGTTCGCAAAGAGAGTGACCTTAAACAATACACTCTATTTATGGTTTGTGTACCGAGTACACAATAATACAGTGTGGTCAAGCCATGTTGAGGCAATAGTTATATCAGGTAAGGGATTCGAACCCTTGCTTTCTTGTACAGAAAATTTGAACTTAAGTCAAACACCATAACCACTCGGTCAACCTGACTGTTACTAATTTAATTATTTTTGTGGACTTGAGTGTTTATAAAACTTTTTCCAGTATACATTGACTAAACCACTTGTTTGTTTTGAAATATAGATTTTGTTTTGTTTGACCATAACATTGCAGTTATGAGTCTTGTGAACTGGGTGTTTAATATAGGGTTAAAGGCATTTTAAAATAATTTTAGAAAAGCTCTTAGGTATCGTGTCATGGGTTTTAGTAATGCATTACTGTTCGTTGACTAACATTTACCGTTACACAACATTATTTTGGTGAGCTCTACATGTTGTTGTTTGAGTCGTCAGTCTTTTGACTGGTTTGATGCATATCTCTATGCCTCCCTGCCCCGAGCGAAACGTCTCATCTCTATATAGCTACCACACTCTACATTCAAGGCTATCTGTTTAACATATTATAACCTTGGATCTCCCCTACAAGCTCTTGGGTTCAATTCCTAGATTTAACACAAACTTTTAAAAGTGGTATGATAACTAAAACTAGTCTACTCAGTCTCGGGTGGTCCAAATAAGTAGAGAGGGTTTGATTCACACCTCAACCATAGAGCACTATGTTCTTTTCTTTTTTTAAATAATGATAGCCATTTGTTCAATTTCACATTTCACACATTGCAATTTGTCAATTTTCCATTTGCATTTTTCTAAATGACAGTTTGATGTTTTTCAATTTCATGATATGGAAACATGGATTTTTCCATTTTTATATTTACACATTTGTCAATTTCCCATTTGCATATATTTTCTTAAATGTCCGTTTAAGGTTTTTAAAATTTTGTCTTTATGGAAACATGGATTTTCCATTTTGCTGTTTACAAATTTTTTATATATTTATTTTGTGTATGTTGAAAAAAATCGATATTTCCAAAACAAGATTTTCTATTTTTCATTTTATGATTTTGTAAATAATATTAATGTGAGTGCTTGACCATGGATTTTCCATTTTGTTGTTTACAAATTTTTTATATATTTATTTTGTGTATGTTGAAAAACGATATTTCCAAAACAAGATTTTTTATTTTTCATTTTATGATTTTGTAAATGATCTTAATGTGAGTGCTTGGCCATGGCAATAATACAGTCTATGTTGTGTGAACCTGTGCAATTTTTAATTTATTTATTCACACATGTTGTACACCACCTATAGCTCTATGTGTACAGTCCTCAGCTCCACATATTTCTTTCTCTTTCCACCTGTGTTCTCTCATACATTAACCCTCCCCCTTTCCCTCCCTTCACCTCCCACCACTGGTGTTTGCAGCTCTTGCCTATCTATTGGTTGTGACATCATTCCGACAAGTTGCATCATACTTTTTACTGATTCAGCGATTCCCACGCTTTGAACATTCTCTTATCAGGCACGTGGACAGCTAACGTCCCAGGCGAACACCTATGGCAGATCAAATTTCATGCCAACTTGCATTTTGTCACATACAAAGCAAAACAGCATGTCACTTGTTAACAGTTATCGCGCACGTGGACAGCTAACACCCAAAGTGAACACCTGAGGTAGATCAAATTTCACCTGAACTTGCATTTTGTCACGTACGAAGCAAGACAGGATGTCACTGGTTTAGCCCTCATGTGGTTTCACACATGTGTATGCATGCCTTTCACACTCCCCTGCCACCACGATGGTCAATTTATTTCACCTTCAAGCGTCACCTGTTGTCAAGTCAGATCGGCGCCTTCCAATAAGCTCAAATGACATTCACCTCCTGCTCCTCTGCAAGTTGGTTTTCTCTACTCGCTTCGACCAACATAGAACCAAGTTCTCATCACCGTTTACACGTTAAAGGTAAAATGTGTGAAAAAACGCACCCTCGCTCTGTCATAAACCGGCCCGTCGAAATAGCGATTGATCTATTGAACACAGCCACCTTGGTCAGCGACAGGTTCGTTGAAACACACACACACCCCCAGCCGTATCGTCTCTCTCAACCACCACGCTTTATAAACATTATAAACAAGTATCGGTAAAGAAAAACAAAACGTTTTTTCAACATGTATGGCGTTAGGCCCTTTGTGAATTATTTTTTGAAAAAAAAAATATCTACCACATTTGAAAGGGGGCGTTAGCCCGAGTCCTAGGACACCTCGTACACGTCTCTAGCGTTATTGGTTTGTGAGATATCGACAAAAATCACAAAAAACACGTGTTTACCTCAAAATCGAGTTTCCAATTTTTTTTTAAATATAACGAGCGGTCCATAGCAAAGAGGACGTCAGCCCGAGTCCTTGGACCCCTCGTTCATGCCTCTAGCATACTTGGTTCGCGAGATATAGCAAAAAGTCTAAAATCACGTTTTTACCCCAAAATATTCTGTTTCCATCATTCTCAAAAACTTTAACCTATTACCAAAATACACAGGGTTTCGAGACAAGCCATTTGACACGTCATAGGACCAAATCCGACCATGCATTCGTGAGATATCGGAAAAAGTCTAAAATCACGGTTTTACCCCCAAAAAGCCTGTTTCCCTCATTCTCAAAACTTTAACCTATTAATAACATGTATAGGGCTTCGAGACAATCGATTTGACACGTCACACGTCCAAATCCGACCTTGCGTTTGAGAGATATCGACAAACTTCGTAGGAAAGTAGGCGACTATCTGGCTCTCTCCTCACCACCAAAACCTCTTCTTATCAATCATTTTTTTCAAAGAGCTCGCCCTCTTACAAAAATCCCAAGTGCGCATGCGTAAAAAACAAAAACAAAAATGTTCATCCATAGCGGCAGCCAGAAAAACGCATGCGCGATATGAGCAACAACATTTAAGTTCATTTTAGCAGCGCACCTTATACATGTCGTATTTGAAAAGAGACTTTCACTAAAAATTACAATTTCACCCCCTAGTAGGGGTAGGTTTTATTTAGGGGTTGAAATGAGTGGTCCATAGGAAAGAGGACTTCAGCCCGAGTCTAACGACATCTCATTTGTCAAAATCGGACCATGCGTTTGAGAGATATTAATTATTTTAACTTGTACAGTCTGGTACAAATAAAATGGGTGGGTTAGAACCCCCCTTACCCCCCTACTGTAAATCAGTTTTATAATAGTTTAGAGGTGGTTAACGGAAATAGAAGAAAATATTGGGAATCCAAAATCACTTCAACTAACAAAGTCACAACGCCAACACTTTCTTTGATTGGCATTGCAACGTATGCCGGGTACAGCTAGTATTACAACATAAACTTTTAATTTCGAACCGGCACGTCCTTTAGAACAGTTTAAACGATTCTCGGTTCGATAGCCGGAACTGGTGGGTCCCATGTTATGGATTATAATGTTTGCTTAATTCACAGGTCGCCATTTTGAAATGTTACGGCTGATGACCTTATCGTTTGGCCACAAGACACGTCCCATATGAAGGTATGTTGTTACCAAATTCGGTATAGATCTGATGATTAGTTTGGTCGTAATTTAATTTTAAGTTTTGGCCATTTGAGTGACCACCATTACGGTTTGGTAAAGATGGCGGCAATATGAAATATGACAATGAGGTGCTCTTTGCTAGTGCTACCTCTGTACCACATTTCGTTCAATTCGGATTCCCCGTGTTTGAATTGATGCAGAGTACACACACTCACAGACACACACACAGACAGACACACAATTTCTGGCCCTGTGTAGATCTCATAAGTCTACTTTCATTTTTTGCAAAAATCGATAGTAGGCTAATTATCGAAGAATATAATGATTAGTGGCTCAAACATCCACGCCTTCTCCTCTGCGTGTTCAACACCCTTAATCAGCTCCACCATGAGCCCATTCAAATCAGCTGGCCAGCCATCCTGTCTCTGACCTCCTTAATACTACCAATAACCATGCATAAACCTTTCACGCGAGTTTTATAATTTCTATACGAGTGTCTTAATTACCATTATAGGCGAGTTGCATACGACTGTGTATGTTCGACCATAATTATAACTTTTATTATATGTTCTAACATAAATATTCATAAATATCTGTCGAGATTCTGTCGGTTGAATTCTTCTTGGGAATTGTGTGGGCTCAGCATTTGATCTCTACCCAACACCGAATCCCAAAGCTTTGAAACATTGTTTATCCTGAAATAGCA